>QAPG01000056.1:1961-242942 GCA_004366825.1 Colletotrichum spinosum | reverse complement strand
CCCCCCCCCCCCGGTCGATGTGGTGGCATCGCTGCAACGGTCAATCACTTGCCGGATGGGGCTCGCGCTCTTGGGACTTCTTGCTCCATGGCATTTCCATCCATGACCACCACGTTTTTCTCGGCGTACCATCCTCTTGGTGTTTTTGGCTGCAAGTATCCGTACCAAGTTAGTGAGGTCAAACGAGGTCAAACGAGGTCAAGGTTCGCCGTCCCGCGGAGCTAGCACGCACAACACAACCAACACGTGTGGGGATAATCAGCTTGATCAAAAGTGGTATCTCATCTAGAGCGAAAATCAAAGGTCGACGACCCTCAACGTAGGCATAACGGACGCTAACAAATCTGTGTCGTGACGCCCGCCAACAGACCATACTATCGCGGCCGGGCTTGACAGGTCCCATCCCACTCCTCCACCGCATTATCATCTACCGTCCCAAGTCCAGAATCCCCCTGGTACGCCGCCTCCCGCAACTCCAGAGTGCAATGCCCGAAGACACAGAGAAAGCAGGCAAAGAGACGGGAATACAAACTCGTCCAGAGAAAAGGAAAAGACAAGAGAAACAAACCAAGAAACCGTTGCTGAAACACTTTGCACACATGTCACCGTTTTGTCGTCCATCCACAAGCCATCCCTTCCATCGTGTCTCGTCGTCCTCCAACCTTCATCATCGTGTCGTTGTCGTCAACGCAGAACGTCGACCATCGTCCCCGGCCAGACGAGCATGCAGCGTCAGGAAGAAAACCTTCAGCCTCGCATCGACCTACGTTGCCCGTCCTGGCAAGAGATTCGCAGGCGCGTCTCCGGCGGAAACTCTCCATCGCGGTCCGCGGGGCCGGTGGAAGAGGTCTTAGCCCCCGAGGTGCCATGCTCGATTACTGCACCTTCTTTCCGTTCGCCTTGGCGGCGCCGTTGTGCTCCTCGACCTCGACGTACGGGTGCTTGATGGTCAGGCACCAGATGTCGAGGTAGTCGCAGATGGTGACAATGACATCCACGACGAAGCTGCCGTACACACCGATCGCCATGCCCAGCATAAGGAACATGAACGCGACTTGGTAGACGTCGTCACCCAGCGCGCTGGGCCATCCGTAGCCCGTGTGCTCCTGCAGCAGCGGGCCGAGGGCATCTCCCACGCCGAACGCCAGGGGCAGTCCGAGAACGTTCCAGTAGGGGAAGTCGAGCTTGACAAGGTGAGCAGTGATCATCTGGCCGACCGAGTACGCGTTGACGACGCCCGCGAACATGACAAAGGGCACAAGATGCGAGTGCAGGATGGCTGGGTGGAGAGACAGGTACGCCACGATCAGGACCCAGATTCCGAAGAAGGGGACAAGTCCGAGCAGAGCACCGCGCGAGCGGTCACCTCTAGCACGGCGCGCGCGGATCACGTTGCGGGCCGACTCGATAGTGTTGAAGACGAGGACGAGGGCGCCCTGGACCATGTACCACTGCGTGAAGGACAGCTCGTAGAGGACCTCGGGGATGTTGAGCGACTTGGGGACGCCAAAGAAGCCCAGCATCGACTGCTGCCAGAAGGAAGCACCGCCTAGGTAGCCGGTCAGGGCGTAGACGCCGACGAGGATCAGGACACCTTCGACGGGGCCGTTGACGATGCCGAGGGTCAGCGTCTTGGTGTGGTATTCGTCCCAGGTCTGAACGTAGAAGGTAAGCAGCGCTGTAGAGTGTACTCGTTAGCTATGAATTCTTTTCCCCGCATCGGGGACGGCGACGTACAAGAGAAGAGGATCGAGACGGTCATCCACCCCTGACCCATGTTCTGTGAGGCTGCAAAGATGAGGACTTCGAGGGAGGTGTTGAGAGCATCGACGCCGTGGTCGAAGAGCTCGCCGAGAGGCCCCGACTGGTGGGTTCGTCGGCTGCGAAGTCGCGTCATTAGCCAGCAGTCGTGGAACACGCGACGCAACGGTTAAACTTACGCCTGGGATCCGTCCACCGCGTCAAAGGTCTGGTACAAGAATAGACCGATAGCCCAGGAGTAGTAGACCCAGCTGGGGCAGTCCTGGTCGAGCGTCGGGTTGAACCATAACAGCGTCAAGAAGTTGGCAATGACAAAGGTGAAGCCGGTGAGGGTAATGAGGTTCGGCGCCATGCTCATGGGGAACATGTTGATCACCACGTTCGTGTAGAACGGCTTCAAGATGTACTTGCTCGTCAACGAGTGGTCGACTCCGGAGTACTTGTACTCCTTGAGCGCCGGGAGCCTCTCCTGGCGCACGTAAACCATTTTTGCGGTGCTGTAGCTGTCGGACGCGGTGTCGTGATGTCTCTCGTCTCAGGCGGCACGCGATATTTGTTGTATAGATGCCAAGTTGGGTGGAAAGGTCAAGCTTTTCTGTTGCTATGCAAATATGCAGGCAGGAATCGATAGAGTGGGCTGGCAGAAAAAGAACACGGTAGAATCCGGATATGGGTCTCTGTCTAGCGGTGACGACGATAGCTTCAGCCGGGGGAACGCGGCGGGGATGCAAGGTTTAAAAGAGAAGAATGTGGGGACGGAACTGGAGGTGGAAAACTGGGAGCGAACGCCTATTCCCAGGTGCAACTGGAGGTTGAACAACGTCACGAGATGGTCAGAGTGCTTCCGAGACAGCAAAGATGGGATTCCCAGGAATATTGACATGTGGTCGCGTGGCCGCACGATGGATGGAGCCAGGAAATTTCTTGCCCGACTGGACAGCTCAACCATCTGAGCATTAACGCAGCAGTTGCCAGTACCTTACGCACTGCAACGTCATTTCTCCCAGGCGCCCAAGCCCCTGGTCCGTCAAGGTACACTCTCCCGCAGCCACCAAGCCACATCGGGCTTAGCTTCTGGTCTGTGTCAGCCATCAAGCCCCGACCATTCCAGCCACTCAGCCCCAGCCGCGCTGAGGCTGGTGTATGTAGGTAAACCGTCCGTCCTCCTTGCTCTGACTGCCCAAGACGTGGCTTGCCCATGGCGGACAGGCTCGCGACGTTTTGACCGACTATCTGATCAGAAGCTGGACTCGTGGCACCAGTCGAGTCGAAGTTTATCCCCGCTATTTCCCTGTACGCCACAAACCTCACGTAGGTACGCCGTCGTCATGTTTTCATATCTTCATTCTAGCTATACGAAAGCCACCAGTCCTTTTTGTCCGCATGCTGCCATCTGCCGTGTGCGCTTCTTCCAGCTGCCCTGCTTCAACTGCGGCGGCTGGTGTCATCGGCCATAGTAAAAGTCCTCCGTACGTCCTTGATGGGACATCCGAACGTGCATCGACCCCACGAACTCCAAACAAGCAGATTAAGCAACCGATGCGACAACAAGCGACGCGACGCCCTCCTCTTCGCTGCGGACCGTGATCTTGGTCGTGACGCCGGACTTGGACGAGTAGGCCATTCTGACGTTGGCAACCACCCTGCCGCCTTCGACCGTCTTGCCGAGCAGCTTGAGCGTGTGCGTCGTCTGGTTGACCGGCACGTCCGTACCCTCCAGGGGTTGCAGCGACAGCACCTTGGCCAGCTCTTCCGTTGCCTCTGTACGCCCTTGTTAGCTCCCTTCGCATGTGGGCATGTGTGCCTGCTCTGCAACTCACCTGCTATGCTCTTCATGCTGCTCAGCTGCAGTGTCTCCTCGGCCTCTTCTCCGGACGCGCCAACCTGCTCCCAAATGTGGTTGAAGTTGCCGGCAAATGTCGGAATGACGTAGTCGCTGCCGGCCAGGTCGAACTCGGCCACCTCGTACTCGTCGTCGTAGCCACTCTCTTCCGGCTCGTTTGTCGTTGGGTCGATCTCCTTGCTGGTGAACTTGAGGATGTTGGAGAAGCTGCTGACAGGCATGGATCCTTCTCCGTTGACCTTCTTGAAGGCCACGTACACCTTGCCAGGCTCGTCTGTCGCAAGGCTCTCGGCTTGCAGGATGAAAACTTCCTCGAGCTCCTCCTCCTCGGATGGCGTCGCCACCACGGACACGTTCTCGAGCACGGTAGCCTGGAGCGTGTTCTTGATCTCGTACTGGAACACAATGTGCTCCTTGAAAATGTGCTTGACGACCGTGACGACGTACTCCATCTCTGACTCGGTCAGTTCCACAATAGGTGACGACTTGAGCACGCTGCCGAACTCCTTCATTTCGGGAATCTGCATGAGCTCCTGGGCGTAACGCTGGGCAGCGGCAGTTGCCGATGCAGCAGCCTCCGGGCTGCCAGCGGACGTCTTTGTCGGGCTGACCTTGGGAGGCTTGAGCGATGGCGCGGTCGCCGTGAGCTTCTTGGTGCGATCCTCGGCGTCGGCCTGCTCCCGGGTGACGACCGGGATCTGAGAGATGTCGAAGGGGGTGTCGAACGCAGACTTGTCCTCGGAGGTGACGTACATGACGAGCTGGTGCTCAAAGTACGGCAGCGAGAACATGCTGTCTGCGAGGGGTCAGTGAGAATCCATCGCGAGGCCGAGGGGTACATACCGTTCTTGACAAACTTCTCCGAAATCTCGTCGTCCTCGTGCATGAGCCTAAGGTTGAGTGCAGCACGATCTCTGACCTCGTCGTCGACGTCGTCCAGACATCTTGTGAGGAGAACCTCGACGCTGCGCTTGACCTCTGGGTCCTTCTGGCCGACACCGAACTTGGCGAGCGCGGTGACCGCCGCAGCCCTAACAATGGCGTTCTCCAAGACCACTCTGTTGTAGATGTAGCGGATGTACTTGGTCGGCTGGGGAGTCTTGGGACCCTCGAGACCGAGCAAGTGCAGGATTCTGACGGCGAGTTTCGTAAACTCGCAGTCCTCGATGAACTCGCACAGGTGGGACAGCGCGTCCTCCTTCGACTCGGGAACGAACTTGATGAGGTCGAACATGCTCTCGACAACGGCGCGCTTGAACTCGTAGCCACCTTCGTCGCGAAGGATACCACTGAGAAATGCAAGCATGCCGGCCTGCTTGTTGGGGAACTTCAGGCACAGTGTGCGAATGGCCTCGACGATGGTGATCTTGAACTCGTCCGTGATCTCGGACATGAAGCCCGAGATCTGCTTCATCAGACGGTCGACGCTAGCCTCATTACCGGTCTTGAGGAGGGTGGTGATGGCGAAGGTGGCGATGGATCGGTTGCTGTTCGAGATGAGAAGCTCAATGTCGGGGTTGCAGACGCTGACGGCATTGGGTTTGAACGAGGCGAAGTTGTGGAGGATGCGGAGAGCGGCGAACTTGGTGACGGCGCGGGGCGAGGTGAGGAAGAGCTGGAGGACGTGAACGGCCTGGGATACCTCGGCGTCGGTGACATCGCGCATGTCGCAGATGGCCTTGGCAGCCTCGAAGTTGACCATTTCGCTCTTGTGTCGCAGCCAGCCGTCCAGAAGCTGCATCATGGGCTTCCTGAGGGATGGGTCCTCTTCGGCAAGCTGGGCCGCCAGACGGACGAGCATCACAATGGCAGCAGAGCTCTTGACCGCTCCGGCAGCACCAAACTGCTGAACCATCTTGACGAGCGCCATGCGGTCGTGCATGCGCATCGCGTACAACAGGCCCACGGCGTGGTACTGAGGCATCGTCGAGTTATTTGAAGGCAGTTGGCCACTCGAGGAGGAGAAGCCGAGGGAGAAACCGCTAGAGGATTTGGTGGAGGCCGCGGCTTCCTGGGTCTCGCTTTGCCAGCGACGGACGACATCCTTGGCGATCGGCAGAAGGTGATAAGAGGAAACGAGGGCGGCGGACGATACGGAGGGGTTCTTGTCGACAATTGCAGTCTTCATGACACGCTCGATGGATTGGACCGTGGTCGCCTGGATAAAAAGCTCATTAGCACGGTCTACTCTCGTCGTGGTTGTGTGTGTTGTTTTTTGAGCTCGGCTCGTAGCTTACGTCGATAATGCGGCACAGGGCGCGGATGGCATTGGGTCGGTAAATGGCATCGGTGCTACCACCAGTGTCCTTCATGACGGTGCTCGTGACCATAATGATATCCTCCGCAGAGGAGGCGATGTCCTTGAGCGTCAGCAGGACTGTCTGCCTTAGCGAGCTGTCGCGGTTCTGGAACAGTTTCGATATGCCAAAGAAGAGCGTCGTGGCTTCTTGCCTCGGGAACTTCTCCCCCGTGTAGAGGAGAAGGAGGATTTTGGTGAGAAGAATTCGGCATTTTCGCGGTTGGATTGGGGAGCTGTTGAAAAGCCGGGCTATTTGAATAGATCAGCTCATTGCACTCACGCTCAATGCCTGAGCTACCAGCTGCTCTGCAGGGAGCCGAGCCAGAAGCTGGTATTACATCCAGTGCTCACCTTCCTGGAAGACCTGAGTTCTGTCAACCTTCACCAGACCCAAATCGGCGTCTTCGTCTTTCTTTCCGTAGCTCATGGTGGGCAACGGTGATGTGGCGGGCTGATTGAGGTCGACGTCGGAGATCGTGACAGTTGGCTCCTGAAAGAGCAGCGGAGGGTCACTGTACTTGCCAACCAAGCAGTGGAGTGTCCAGATCCCACCCTTGGAATTATTGTGGGACCGAGGCGGTCGGCGGTACTACCATTTTCCGGGACGATCTGTCTCTGGCAGGTCAATCTCGGTCGGGTCCCAGGTTGCTTTGCGGCATGTCCCGCCCAACGACGGTGTTAGCATCGCCGAGTAATTCCCCTACATCAGCTTGTGAGGCATCCTTCAAGGTAGTCATATTGTCAGAGCTTGAAGAAATACTCAGTGTCTTGTGTCTGTGTTGTCTGAGAGAATACGTAGAAGCGACTAACGACCGGCTTTTGCGGTCCGTTCAAATCTGCACGCACGACCTCCTCCACGTCGTGTCATCTAACCTATGCCTGCTGCTTGCCTCAAATATCCGTCTGTCCTATGGCCAAGACCGCTCCCAACTTTCAACACCCAGAGGCCCCCCAATTCAGAGTCCCCATCCAAGCAATTATGCTGACGAAGCCAATCTAGAGTGTTTCATTGTCTCGCACCCTCCTCATGTCTGCTTCGAATCACTTTCCAAAGATTGACTGACGTCCCTTGTCTGTCGAATCAATCACAGAGGGGACCGGGTGCATCCACTCATGAAAACCACCCTGCTTCATTCCTTCTTCCAAATGGTCCAGGATTGCCGCGAACGTCATGTTGACAAAAGGCTCTGCCGCCTCCTTGTTGGTCATGCTGTTGACATCATCAGCTGAGAGGATCGGGTGTTCGACATCGGTAGATGTCTGAGCTGGACGACGTCTATCGCCAATGACACCGAGCGATCGCCTAAATTGGCTCATACGAGCATCTCTCACGATGGTCTCCATGGGCTTGCCGAGTTCGCCGGTGGCTGCGTGGAAAAGGCGATTGGTCCGCTCGTTGCGCCTATCCAGCTCTTCGTCGCTCATCCAGCGGGTGGCTAGACGGGGTTGATCAATCGGAGGGCGGCCGTCTACCCAATGGTCGCTCTTGGCCGGGTAAAACGTCGGCTGACCCTTGGGGTAGTACTTCAGGACTTCTTCGGGTTTCTTGTGGTCATAAATTCGCTTGCTATAACCCAGCACGGGCGCCAACGGCCAACTACCTCCTTGAGACGCTGCATGGAGTTCCTTCTCGCTGGCTTCCGAGGTTGGCCCGTTCACAAGCCTGGGTAAGCCAGCCTTCAGGATGTCGGGAGTAGCCGCACCGGAGACTTGGGGTGGGTATTGACGCGTGTTCCAGCGCATACCATGAGGGCCGGAACGGAATTCGCAAGACGGATCTTCATTGCTGAGGATGTCTCCCTCAAGGCCCTGCTGAAGGGGTATCATCACATTCTCGGCGGTAGCCGCTCGGTGCTGACGTAGACCAGGGGGGCCAGCAGTCAGAGGTAGTGGAGCGCCAGGGCCGGTTGCGAGGGTGGTTCTGTACTCTCCAGCATTGCTGCTCCATTTAGTGGCGAGGGCATCGGACGTAGCCCTAGGGGGCAGGCTGCTAAATCCGGACCCAAGATAGCCGACAGGGCCCCGGTTGGGCTTGAGCTTAAGGATCTGGGTGGCGTTATTCTTCACAGAGCGAGGGAAGGTCGCCGAGTGAGAGGCGTCTCTGTTCGGCTCCGGAGCATCACCCAGGCCAGGTGGGATGCGCAAGGGGTAGAGGGGGGTGGCGGAACGACTGCCATTGGTTCCAGTGGAAGGGGCAGGAGTACCATTTCTCTGAGCACGAAGAAGAGCCTTCTGAGCATTCTTCTGGTTCGGGTTGGGGTACGATGCTAGGTTGTGGAGAGTCTTGACAGCCATGCCCTTCAAGGTGCCCTCGTCGGGACCCTCATCATCCGTGCCGTCGGTCGAGTCAGCATCAAGTTGCTTGCTGGCAGCAGAAGTGAGGGCTCCTGGAGATGGCATGCTTCCCATGTTGGCCGAGGACACGCGGGACGCGGCGATGCTTGGGGCGGCAGAGATGCAAGGGAATTCACGAATCTGATCCATGCCTGGGCTGACTGCACGGTCGTAATTTTGTTGAAGAGGCGAGTATTTGGGAAGAGGGCTGGTATTTGTGTCGCAGAGGCCTTGGGTCCTGAGGTTCAGGCCGGCAAGAACCGACTTTGGGAAGAGAGAGAGTTCGGTGGAAGGAGCGCCCGGAGGCGGCCACTTCAGAGTACGGCCACGGCGGACGGGAGGCTGGAGCGGCTGAGAGTTGTTGGGATTGTAAATCGTACCGGCAGTCGTGTAGGTTTGCTTGGGGACATCCTGGTGGAAGGTGGTGACAGATTGCTGGGTATAGGTGGTAGTCCCCGTCAAAGTCGAGGAAGATAGATGGTCCATGTTGTACTTCAGATGCTCAGCATCCGAAACACATCTATACAGAAGCTAGGATCTTCTGTAAGCGATGACCAAAGTCGATTCTGTTGATGCGGTTAGGACGAAGGTTCGGATCAGAACACCCAAGTAGTGCCGCCGGAGGTGAAGGAAGGGCTAACGTTGACGCTATGGAAAGAATCAAGAAGAAGGGATGACGATGTGCTGACCTCTCCCGTTCGAGATGGAAGTTGAGATTGAGGCGGGATAGACTTGCTCGTCGAAGGATGGGTTTGAAGAAGTGGAGATTGATGAGTTGATGTGGTTGGTTTCGGAGGAGGGGGGAGAATGTGGGAGGTCGAATGGAGAGATGAAGAGAACTTCCGAAGGAAGAGAGAGGAAAAACGGCGACGGCCTTCTGACGAGAAGGCCTAATGAGCAAGAAGGAAGAGGTCGAACCGGGGGGGAAGGAGCGCAGGAGCGCAGGAGGGAGCCTCGAAGAGGAAAGAGCCATGAAGCCAGAGCAACTGGCAGGCACAAGGCTGAAGGCGCTCGCGACACGTGAGGTCCGGTGCACCGTTCCTTTATGGGCAGGTCAAGTACAGTATACAAGTGGAAGGCAAGAGCAGTGGCAGCTCTTCCACCAGGAGGCACCTAACTTTGGGTAGGTACCAAGAAAGAGGTGGTGATGATTGTTTGGGGTTGCCGTTGCCTGGAGATCAGACCTGACAGGAAGGGACTAAGCGACGATGCAAAGCCTCATCCGTGCAAGTCATTCAGACCACCTTATCTTAAAAAAGAGGACCGTAGAAACGAAGGCGGAACTGAGCTTGGTAGACTAGTGGATCTGCTCTGTGCCTGACCTTCAGAAAGCCACGATAACGAAACCTTAGATAGACTTACAGTACGAAGCTCTCAGGCACAGTTTGATGGTCTCAACAGGGTCCCCGAGGACTTTTGTGTCGATCCCTTTGAAGAAGCCACGTGCTCTACCCACGTCGAAGCAGCTACAGCCGCTGCGGACGCGGTCGTCGAGTCTCGGGAGGACCAGTGGCTCCGTGTCGAATACCCAAAGATGATATCGGTGCATCTCGACGCAATCCAGCGCCGAGACTCTATCTTTGCTGCCTCGCTGTACAGGGACGACGAAGAGAATGAAGTGCTGATGGGTCTCGAGACCGAATCTCTCGATCAACTTCTCTGGCGACTGCGAGATACCGGTTGCGTACATGTTGACGGCCGCGAGAAAACGGTTCTTGGATAGAATCAACAGGACAAGTCAAATTATTGGATATGCTCTGTACAGTTTCGAGTAGACCGTTGAAGATTCCACTTCCGTCGTTTCTCTTTCATCGCAGGCGGCGCCTTCATTTCTTATACCCCCAGGAAACCTCCCAGGCAGTCGACTCGCCTCCTGATTTCTTTGATGCCATCGCCTCAAACCACACATCGCCGGTAGCACCCCCTCATGTTCCCTCCCTTGGATGCAGGCACACGCATAAGGCACACGCATAAGGCACAAGCCATGCTCCATGAACAACGACAGCAATAACAATCCGTCACTTGCCCATACAATGCCCACCCTTCCTCTACAGCACAAACCGCCCCTCCCGATAATGATCCAACGCCCGCCCGCCGCACCAATTTCCTAAGTGTCCTCTGCGTTCACTCTGGGGCCAACAACGACGACCATAAGATGTCCGGACTCGGGTTACACAGCAGCCGAACGCCCCCATCTCGTTCTTCGAGCCATACAACCCGTCTCGTTTCCTCTTGGGCCCCTCGCCGTTAGAACAAGCCACAAAGCTCGAACGTCGACACCCACCCATCACCCAATCAACCCGTGACGCCTACCCCCCCCCCCAAAAAAAAAGTCCGAGAGAAAGATGACTTTCCTGACAACCAGACTTCAAGCTCATTAGCTTTGCTATCTTACCTCATTGTTTGCCCTTGGCTGCAGATTTCTCGCTTCAGAGACTCGAATTAAGGTTGGCGGCCACCCAAGCCTCCTCGCTTCCTCACCTGCCATCCCATCCCACCCCTCTCCGCCATGCCGAGATGGGACAATGCATGGTACGTTAGTGCCTCATCACGGCCCGCCTCCGTGCTTCGAGCCTGTGTCCACGTCAGCTCAGGACGTCCTCGACGAGAAAACGCCACAGAGATCTTTTCATTGTGCGCAGTCTGCTCACATCGGGACGTCTTCTCCGACTCAGGAGTCGATTTCGTTAGTCCTACCAGCTTCAAAAAAGCAGCTTCACTACCTAGATAGAAGCACCTCGACGATCACCAGCCGCAATTCAAACTCTAATCTTCACTCTCGTCTGTAGATATGGCCTGATATATTCATCCTTCGTGCTACGCACGACAGCCCCATCGTTACTAGAAAGCCCCTCGCAAGATACACCAGCACTAAACCTTGCCCACAAGTCGGCCCGTATTGCAGTGTCAGCCGACTGTGGCCGCTCCCCCTGGGTGACAGAAGCCGCCCAGGGGTTGGAAGAAACAACCTAAAAGAAGCAAATCGGGCTTGCAACGTTACCACATGCGGAGGACGGGGGCGACGTTGCTGAAGGCCTGGCCTGGCAGCCTTGCTGAGGCATCCGCAGCCCTCACGAGGAAACGCCCCGATTCGACGACTGTATCTGGCAGCTCAAAAGCCAGACGCCACTTTGCGTAACCACCATGCCGTCTGCTGCGTCTCGTCTCCTGGGGATTTCAATACCTGCTTAGTGTGTTCAAGGTTCTCACATATCACGGCATTGACAGATATCTTCAGTGTCTTGGTCTCACGAGGAGGTCTGCGGTGCGTCTTGGGGATGAGTTTTGTTATCTTGTCTTCTCCTGACTCATCTTGCTTGTACTGTCTCGCTCTCGAGATGAGTCCATCCATAACCTCCTCTCTATCACATGCAAGACATCACCTCAGCAGAGTGAAAGAGCGCAAGTTGAATCGACGATCCTGAAACCCCCGCCCCTCTACTATTTATTTCCCATCATCTCTGCCACTACCTGTCGTATTCTATCATGTTCAAGTGCTTCGATCGACCAGCCCACCGCCACAACTTCTTGGCCCTTTGGGGCAAACGTGGCCACTCATCATCCTCAAAAAAGTAACGTAAAAGAGAAAAAGGACCTTCAGGTCCACATGTCTGGAACCGAGGCTTGAAAAAGGGAGAGAAAAAAAAAAGTGGTTTCAAAGTTGGATGCTGATAACTCCCATGTATCCATTGCTGGACATGCAAAGAAGCAACATGTCAGAATTGGAATGCCCGTTTTGGTAAAGAAAATTCCACGAGTCCGAGTTGATATATACTGGGCGGAGGAGAACTGAAAGTGACTGGGGTATCGGCTGAAGGACATGACTGTACGAACATCATGAGCCTGTGCTGAGACTCGGAAATGTTTCGACTCGTGTTGTGTGAAGGAAGGTGACGAACTGAAGAGCCAGGCGTTCCATGGCTGGATATATACGTGGCGTTGTTGACTCGACGGACTGAGACGCTGCCAATTACACGCCGTCGAGGGCTTTTAGAACGTTCGATTAGAGCCCTGGGTAGGCGCTGCCGGGTATCATGCCATTTCCTCCCCCTCGAGAAGGCGGAGCCAGACGGCTGCCAGGCAGCTCAAAGTCGGGATTGTTGTTCAGCAGTACATCTTGTCGTCGCTGCTGAGGAGGCGGCCGTCGAGGTGGCAGTCCCTGGCCGTACCCAGGCATCGGAGGAGGCGGATTCCACCTCGGGTTGACCCCCCTTTGGGATATGGACGTAAAGTTGGACCGATCAGATTCGGCGCCAGGACTGCGTGCGCCGGCATCCGCATGAGCATCTTCATACATGGTGTGAGCGGGTAGAGGTACCTGTAGGGCAGGTGGAGGGCCTGCTCTTGCCGGGGCTTGTGCCGGCGCGTCCGCGAAGCGCGGATCGACATCCTCGTAGTAATCGCTGGGTGCTGGGGCTGACGCCTGCAGGGGAGAGCTCCGTCCAGGCACTTCACGCTGGAGAGGAGAAGACCCTCTAGATGAAGGTCCGTTCTGGTTCCACGCCGCGCGAGGAGGTACGTATTGCCTGAAAGTGCCGCGTCAGAATCATAAAGCAAAGGAGACTGCCAAGGTGAGAACCTACTCGTCAGAACTGTACCTGCTCGTCTCGCTCATGTAGGTGTCGTGTCTTTGGGGGTTTAACCTGCTGTTTGGATTTTGCTGCAAGCCGACCATGCCAGCAATGTCAGCGTCACTGTCGCGGAACTGCCCGAAGCCTTGCGGCGGGTGAGCAGGGCTCCCCGTTCGCGCGTCCATCTCGACAGCCTGGCCCACCATCGGGGGTGGCACATCACCAGGGAGTGGCGGAGGGGACTCAGCTCTGGGCAAACTGGACCGATCAGGGTTGTAAGCCTCGTATCCTTGCTGGGGGATGTTTGGAAGTGAAGGGTTTGTGCTGTTGTTTGCGCTGTAGACTGGGCCCGAGTCGGAGCCTGAAGCGGAGCCTCGACGGCCATAGGGTCCAGCGAGAGGTGCGCCGTAGTTATTGGCGGGACTGGGTCTGCGGTCGTACGGCGCAGGGCCGTTTTGATAGCCCGGAGGTGGCGGGCGTCCTCCTCTCATACCGTTCGGACCATAACCGCCCCTGGGTGGCGGGCCGTAGCCACCCCTGCCACCGGGAGGGGTGCCATAGCCTCCGCGTCCCTGAGGACCATAGCCGCCTCTGCCTGGAGGAGGGCCGTAGTTGTTGTAGCCACCTCTACCTCCATACCCTGGGCCGCCGCCTCGTCCTCTGAAGCCACCTGGGGCCATAGCGCCTCCTCTTCCCCTCATTCGTTCTTGCGAAGGTCCTCTCCTGGGACCGAATCCGTCAGGTCCTGGCATGGGGTTGCCGTAGGGATCTCTGTTTACTGGGGGGACAGAGCCGGATCTCGAGGGCGGCGCGGTATTGTAGGCAACCATGTCTCCAGCATTGGGATCGCCCACTGCCATGTTGGCTTGTGTTCTATCCGTAGGGCTGCGGGCTGTCAGAGGAATTCGTTCGTCGCTAACCTGGTCGTCCTTCTTTTGAGATTCGAAAGAGGCAAAGGTGGGCATCTTATCGATGCCATTTCCGCCACTGACGACAGGAACGGTCGGCTGCGAGACGACTGAGGTCGAAGTCTTTGTCTGAGCCTCACGGTTATAGTAATTCTCTCCACTCATTTCCGCGTTCTCGGCAATCCTCTTCTTTCTTGCCTTTCGGCTGACCAGCATGCGGCGCATGGCGCAAGAGACCAGTCCACTCAGTCCGACCAGGATAGTTGCGGCCAGAACGATGTAGGATCCCCAGGCCATGTGAGGTACGAAGAGGAGCACATCGACTAGGAAGGCCAGAAGACAGATGAGGAAGTCGACGAAGGAAAAGATGAAGACAGCCAAGAGATACCTCGCTGAGTGAGAGGGAGCGTGAAGGTGAGCGACAGCAGCGAGGATGAACATGATGAGGGTGGTGAGAGCGGCAATTGGATGTACGATCAAGATGGCAGACAAGGTGTTTCGAGCCGAGTCTGGGAGATCAAACGCGCCCTTTTGTTGGAAAAGTCCAGCTGATGAGTATGTTAGCGATGTCCGCCCGCACAGACATGAGACGTCCTCATTCGCGCACTCACAAGTGTCATAGCCGATTTCGATGCCAGTGCAAGATCCGTCAGCTTTGCAGACTCCAAAGACTCCAAAGTTCACACCCTGGAAACTTCCTAGGGGGATCTGCTTGATGATCGGGGTGGACAGTGTCGACAACAACAGCAGGGCGAAGGCCGCAAAGAGCAGCAGCGACATGGGGGTCGCCGGACGCAGCATGATGGCGGCTAGTGGTCGAAACCTTCGTCCAGAGAGATAGACGGGAAGCCGGCGTCGTCAAGACGCGGCAGGAAAGGGCGTAAAGTTGTCCGGCAATAACTCGGTATCTGTCGGCAGGTTTCAATGGTTGATGGGCAATTAAAAGTCGGGAGAAGCGTCGCGCAGCATCGTCTGTTCGAGGTTGTGAATTGGCGGAAGCGGTTGCGACATGAACGAGTGTGTCGAAGAAGTCTCGCTGAACGACTCGTCGAAGGGCGGCCAAGTGATCCTCTCCTCCTTTCCCGCCTGGCCGTGTTCGTTTTCAAGCCGGACTTTGTGATATCCAATCCCGACCGTCGTCGTGGTCGTCGATTCTCGCCCTGTTCCTGAAACAATGTCGCAAGTACCAGCGAATGGCCAAGAATGGGCGTAAATAAGATCAAATCGACGTTACTGAGAGACGTAAGTCGAGAAACAGCGATTCTGCGTGTGTCGAACGGCGTATGCACCCGGTTTCGAAGGCGTGCAATGTGAGAATGAATAAGGCGCCTCGTTCTGATCGACGAAGGGGAGGGTGAAGGAGAAAGGAAATGGAGGTACGCACGATCTGGGGGAAGGAGGACGATGTGGGCGGGCAGCAGGCGTTGGTGTGAGGTGGACCGCGACTGTGCGGAGGGAGGCGCCGCGGTAGGTACCTTCACAATTACAGCGTAGCGAATTAGGTACTTTGGGTACGAAAATGGCTGTCGGGTGGAACATGGGACCTGAGATGGAATTGAGGTGGGTCCTGCGCTGCGTCGTGAGTCCTTGTGGTTGCAGTGAGTTGAAAGTGCGAGTGCAGGGGAATCAAGGGGAATCTGGAGGGTGTCTGTAACGAAGACAGAGAGGTAATTCCAGCGTTAGGTACGCTACTTGGTTTGTGGCTAGGGGGCCATGAGCCATTGGTGGCACGTTTTGCGGTGAATGAGTCCAGTCCAGGTACTGCAGAGAGAGAAATGTACGTACTCTTACCCCCAGGGGTTCAACCTGGATCGCCCTGCCCAAGTCTGGTCACTGCAAAACGATACGTACCGACGTTCGGCGGCAGTGCACAGCCCACCTCACCTCCAGGAAATGCAGATGGGCACCAAAGAAGGTAGGTAGTGTAGGTACCTGTCCGCCTGCCCACACAGCAGGTACTTAATCGTACCTACTTATCCACCACTTACTGCATCTCAGGTGTACATCGTCACAGACCGATGGTCAGCCAGCGAGCAAGCATACAATGCAACGTACGGCTACATGCGAATACACCCGACTGACTGCAGCAAGAGATTCGAGGCGAGGCCCAAGTCTTGCATTTCCATATGCAGCGCAGGCCATGCCGTGCCCGCTAAACCGCAAATCATCCAATATTGCTTCCCCGCCGCCGACGTGCAGCTCGAGCGAGTCCTCTTCAGTCTATACGGTCCGCGGTGGTAGGTGCCACTGTCAAGCCTCGGAGAGAGTACGGAGTACACAGTAGAGAGTCGAGTCCACCAAGTGGCATTGTTGGTATGCTATCTACCCAAGAACTTGGAACTACCAAGAGTCCTAACTCATTGCAGTACAGTGAGCACGAAGAAAGATACTTCCCCACGCGTGAAGCTTCGACCAAGACAAGGCCATCGCTTCGCCTCTGCGTGGCTTTTCAAAGGAGATGTCTCTGGGTTGGGCTTTCGTCTCGACTCCAAGCTGGACAATCGCCTTGTTCTCCCGGATGTCTTGTTCCGTCGTCATCAGCAATACCAGATGTGCGCATAGACTGCGAAGCTCCCGCCAATGGTGATGCGGTGCGAGCCCGACCTCCGTACCTTGTCAGTCCCCCTATCCGACCATCCTTGCAACAACCCATCACACCCTCTCGACCAAGCTTCTATCCATCCATCCATTCTTTCCATCGAAATCTTAATACTGTTATTACGTGGACCACGCCGAACCTTGGAAACACAGCAGCAGACGCTGACCAGACGCAGGTCGTAGTGTACAGCTTGGAAACAAAATGTCAGCTAGACCCTCAATCTCAGCAGCTCAGGCACATTGTCGGGACGAGCTCCGGCATAAGGTAGGCACCTTCATCGGTCAACCAGGCGGATCTGACAACTGGCACCAAGTGTTACGGCTTACCCAAGCCTACCACAAGTACCCAATCTCCCAGACCAGGACCGATATCACCCCGACGAGGGAGAGAGAAAAGAGAAGGAAAAACTCAGCCGATCCCAGTCTAGTCAGGCACATGCGTGTCGTCCCCATCTGCCACTACCACTATGTAGACTAGCCTCGTACGTTTTGCACTCGAGAACCCGCAATCGCGTGCTTTCCGGCTGGCCCTTCTTATCGATATTCATACTCTGTATCGGTACGGGGTATGTGATAGCTAGGTATCTACATAGTAACCTCAGTATGGGCGATTGCTACATACTACCTACTCGAACACAGCTTCCAGGTCGGTTACTGCTGCGAACTCTCCAATCACCATCCGGACTGCCTATTGGGCTTTCGTCTGCTATGCTTGCTTACCGTGTGGTATAGAGCTTCTCACACTCATTGCTGCTGACACTTCTTTGTTGTAGTGTTTTGTCCAGTTGCCTTGTCTTTATCAAGGAGGTCGAATCTCGACATCCGCAAACCGTTGTTCTGATTCCAGTATACACAGTAGCTTGAGATGAGAGTGGGACATCTG
Source organism: Colletotrichum spinosum (assembly GCA_004366825.1). Classification (NCBI taxonomy): domain Eukaryota; kingdom Fungi; phylum Ascomycota; class Sordariomycetes; order Glomerellales; family Glomerellaceae; genus Colletotrichum; species Colletotrichum spinosum. The sequence goes on along the minus strand of QAPG01000056.1, from coordinate 225,745 downwards.
GCGGATGCGCCATGCAGACAACGAGCCCCCATCGATGCCAAAAGACCCTGGCACAAGGCCGCCAATCATGTCCTTCTTGTCTGTTCGACATGTCCAGTGAGCGTTCGATATCGCGACCTGCGCCTCCTCGCTGACAGAAACCGGTATTCGTTGCAGGCGTGTCCATCATCATGACCGAGTCCCAGACATGCCACGACAGAATGCAGCTTCGTTGAGGCCGGGTATTTTTCAGCACAGCATCGATCACGTTGATCGCGTATCACACGACACCGGTTCATTATCACTCGGTCGTCAGAACAAATGGCCGCTTTTCGTGACCGCACACTATGAAAAAGCGGCCATTTTTTCTGACGACCGAGTGATTATCAACCCTCCCACGTCCGGGACTGAATCGGCAGAGCCTTTGGCAACCGCCCAGGTGCCGGGGTCAACGCAGCGCCGCTTTCCGTCGCATCTTTCCACCGCAATCACGGACATCAACCCGGCAATCGCTAAGTCCCAAGCAACTACGGATACTGTTGCGCCTAGAGAATCATGGAGAGGCCGCGTAGCAGATACAAACCCACACGCTGCCGACAATAAATTGCGTCGAACCCGAATCCATGCGGTTCAGCCAGTGTAGCAGAGAAGGTCTATCCCTCCTACCGTCAGCGCATTGCTCAACCCCTGCATCGTCATCCTGGGCTATTTCTGGCAGTCGACCGTGCTCCATGATGGCCTGGCCAGGAGCGCGAAACTCGTCAGAGAACAAGGGTTCACTTTGGGTCGCCTTCAGAGAGACGGGAGCCCTTAGCCTCTCCCGCCTTCCCCCAAAGGCTAAACAGAGACGGCGCGACAGACCAATGGCGGCCGCTTTTTGCCCAATTTACTGAGGTGTCACTCTTTACGGCTTAGGTCGTCTGGTGTGCAGGTGGGCGAGCCTGAAGCACTCTTCTCTACTACACCACAGTACCCAGTACCTGCCTAGCTGACAACAGATGACTTTGTAACGTCGGCGCTTCTCGTCTCGGGTTCTGAGGCAGGCACCGAAGTAACTCGCCAGTGCATCCCGCCAGCTTACAAGCCAAGACTGTGTACAACCAGCTCTTGCATCATCATTGCAGAGATTGACGGCTAATGTGCTGCCTCGGTTCCAGCAGTCCTTTGCGCCACCGATCGTGGAGGCGTTGCCACTCTCTCCAGCGTGGCTCTCCAAAGAGGGCCGGCTCGTCGATTGACAATTCGTCAGTGGTCGTGTACCGCCGTGTCCAGAGAGGCCAGTCCCCTGGTCAGCCCGAGATCCTGTGACATGCAGCTACATCGGCGCCGTTGGCATCCGTAACAAAGATCAACAGGCCGTCCAAGCGGGGACCGGTGCAGCGACCAGGCGCAGGTCTTCCACATGCTGGAGACTCCAGGAGGGGGTTCCCCGTCACCGGCATCGCCTCTCGGAGCATAGCTTGCGTCTCTTCGGCCGAGGTGTTTTAACAGTCGCCGCATCGTGGAGACTCGTCCCAAGAGACTCGAGAAAACAGGGCCAAGTAATCCGGACAGCAGCCAAGAGTCACAGTTAACTAATAGATGGCGCCGCCAAGACACCATCGACTCCAGACTTCACTCGGGGAATTAAACGAAAACAGACCAAAACCAGATCGGATCTGTCGCCAACGAACGTCAAGCCAGGAATTGCCAATTTGGCGGAACAGCACTGCGTGGGTGCTTCCCATACTGTGGTATTTACGCAGATACTGGCTCTCGACAGCAGACAGCAGGCGGAGTCAAATCTATCCCGCCAATGTGCCGTGTTCATGCTTCCAGAAGAGTCTTGGTGATGATCACGGTGGCGTCACCCAGCGCAGCAGATGTTTGCTTCGGCGTAGGCCACGTTTAGACCTTGCTAACTTTGGCGATCCGTCGAGTGTGCAGGGGCGCCAGGTTCACGTAGCAGGAGTCAGCTGCAATAATGTAAACTCTCCGTAGACGTCACACGTGCAAACGACGTGTGTCATGTGCACGAGATGGTTCAACAGGGCAGCGAGATGCGGCATTGTGTGCAGCCTCGGGCTGCCCAACAAGCAGGCACATCCCCCGAGGGTCCAGACTGAGTCGGACGAAGACACGATGCCTGCTGGGTGTGGACGGGACTGCACCCAGCGGGAACGTCCGCCGCTTGGCTGAAAGTGTACGGTAGGGCCAACCCTGAGAGAGTGGCAGGTACTGCGGACACGTGTATCACTGTCACTGCCGCAGCCGCTGCAGCGCGTCAAGCTTTCATGGAATCGGCCCACCACCTCAGTTTTGTTTCACTTAACCTCAGGCAGCGGACGCCGGTGATCTTCAATGCTTCAGCACGGGGGGACTTCAGACGGAGGCCTGACTAACCCTGCTACCGAATGTCCGGCATGCCCTGTCGTTCAGCTGAAGACAATGCTGAGGGCAGTATCAAGTTGGAACAAGTAGACACAGGGGGCGAAACAGTCGGTTTGGCTGTACGTGTCTTGACTGAGATTGACGTCAACGAGGTGGCCTGAAGGATCTGAAGGAGACGAGGCGGGCCGGGTTCAAGCGACAAAGTGTTGCTGCAGCTGGTCGATCATTCGTGACGCTGGAATCAGTCAAAACATTTGCGTATTGTACAATGAAAGAGTACCGGGTTCTGGAACGCTGAATGGAACTTCATGGGCACGATGGGGCCAAGCCTGTAGACTTGGCTGGCTGTCATGAATCTTCACAGTCAAGCAAGCATTGGCTACATTTGGCGCATGCCTGCGCAAATAGGTGTCCCTCCAGACCAGCGTCGAATAAATAGACGACAACAGACAATGGGTGGTACATGTCTAGGCAGATCTGCTAATAGAGGTAGAGCCGACGCGGTTTCGGCCCGCCACCGAGTTCCGGACCGTCTCGGACACCAGACAGGAGATGCTAGCACCGCACAAACAGAAGTGTTGTGCCTGTGTGCCTGCCTACCTGTCGTGTCTGTAATTAGTTCTCGCAGAAACGCTCATCCAAGTTCCCATTAAATCGGTAGCATCAATGAAAACACGGCCGAAAACAGCAGACTGGCGCGTGACTGCAGTGACATGCTCATGGGCAAGTAGGCGAGACGTACCAAGATGCGGCTGCCGTCAACGTGTATGCATGTACGTGTAAGCCAACTTTGAATTCACAGTCGGTTGTTCAGAATTGTTTATTGCTCTTCAATGTGTCCGTCCGTTCATGGTCAAGAACTTCACGAGACGTCTACCAAACACCGAAGACCGAGGTGGACCGGGCCAATCGGCCCCGGAGGCTTGGTCCGGGGATAAGCGGATAAGAAGCGGGCAGCATCGGTGCTTGATTCGCCGACGGAGACGGACCCCTAGCGGTACCTTACTAAGTACAGTGCCTATAGGCAAGACCTACGCACACAGCAAGGTACCCAGGCTGCCAGGTGTGGTCCCTCTTATCGTCATTGATCTGCTTGCTGCCCAGGAACAGTGGCAGTGGCGCTCGTCATCCACTTCCGGCGAGACGAGACCTCCAGCTTACTCTCGACCAAAGTCTTCCACTTGTCTATCCACATAATTGTTTCCGAGGAGGGTTATGGGGACTTTTCGTCTTTCGCATACTTCCCACCGCTAATCACAGTCGTTATCGACTATGTTGCGCCAAAGCATAGCTGGCCTCGCCGCGAGGCCGCTCTCAAGATGCCTTCCAGCGACACCTATCGCGCGCCGCTTGCCCAGCACTCGCATCTCTGGCGTTGTCGGGTCACCGACGGCAAAGCAGTCTCTCCTCTGTAGAAGTACTTTTTCGACAACGACGACGCAATCGATTGCTCCTCCATCGCCCGCCTCTCTCGGCGCACCTAAGCGCGCAAAAACGTATACGAAGAGCAGCAAATATCTCCGACGCCTGCTCATTCTCTCCGCCCTCTTCGGCACGGTCTACCTCGTCGACAGCCAGGTGTACGCCTCGGGCCTCGGTCGCTCTCTCCGCACCTTCGGCACGGGACTTGTCGTCGCCCTCGACTACAAAGTCAACTTCCGCCCGGTGCCACTGACGGGCGGCAGCGTGCAAGACCTCCACCGCCGCAACGCCGAGCGTCTCTTTGATTTGTTGCGACACAATGGCGGCTTGTATCTCAAGATCGGCCAGGCCATCGCCATGCAGAGCGCCGTGCTCCCGCCAGAGTTTCAGAAGATGTTTGCGAGGATGTTTGACGACGCGCCCCAGGACGACTGGAAGGATGTCGAGGCCGTGATACGAGAGGACTTTGGTGGAAGGTCGCCCGAGGACGTGTTCGGCGTCAGTTTTCGCGGCGAGGAGGGCAAGGGTGTGATGGAGCGCAGGGCGAGGGCCAGCGCCAGCGTCGCGCAGGTCCACTGGGCGCGTCTGTCCGACGGTCGCGAGGTGGCCATCAAAATCCAGAAGCGGGAGATTGCGAAGCAGATCACCTGGGACCTGTGGGCATTCAAGACCGTGGCGTGGATCTACAGCAAGTGGTTCGACCTGCCGCTGTACAGCTTCGTGCCCTTCATCACGGAGCGCCTGGAGCTGGAGACGGATTTCGAAAACGAGGCCAAGAACTCCGAGACGATGCGTCAGCTCATCAACAACGAGAAGAGCCTCAGGGGGAGGGTGTACGTGCCAAAGGTGTACTCTGAGCTGTCGACGAAGAGAGTCATGGTCACGGAATGGATCGAGGGTATCCGGCTCTGGGACAAGCAGGGGATCAACGGCAGATGGCTGGGAGGTTACGGCAACGGCTCGCCGGGCGTCAAGGGCGCCCAGCTTCAACCCCCAGACATGGCCACCGTCCGCCGGGAACTCCGCGAGAGGCCGTACACGGAGCAAATGAAACCCGAGCGGAGCGAGTGGAAGGGCCGGCGCGGCCGTGGCGGACTGGGACTGTCGAGCAAGGAAGTCATGACGACCATGATCGACCTCTTCTCGGCGCAAATCTTCAAATGGGGCGTCGTCCACTGCGACCCCCACCCGGGCAACATCTTCATCCGCCGCCTGCCCAACGGCCGCGCGGAGCTGGTCCTCATCGACCACGGCCTCTACGTCTACATGTCGCCCGAGTTCCGGCACCAGTACGGCGTCTTCTGGAAGGCGCTCATGACGTTCGACAACAAGACGATCGAAACGGTGACCGAGGCGTGGGGCATCAAGGCCGCGGACCTCTTCGCCAGCGCGACGCTGATGAGGCCCTACGAGGGCGGCGACGAGCGCACGCGCAACGGCATCATGAAGGAGCTCGAGGGCAAGACGCCCGCGGAGCGCCACTACGAGATGCAGCAGCGCATGAAGCAAGGGATCCGGGACATGCTGGCCGACGAGGAGAAGTGGCCCAAGGAGCTCATCTTTATCGGGCGCAACATGCGCATCGTCCAGGGCAACAACCAGTACCTCGGCAGCCCCGTGAACAGGGTCAAGATGATGGGCGAGTGGGCGAGCAGGAGTCTCTTCGAGGACCCGAACCTGCCGTGGGCGAGGAGGGCGAGCAACGCGTGGAGGCACCTGCTGTTCAAGGGCGTGCTCGCGCTGACGGACGTTGCCTTTTACTTTTTCAAGCTGAGACAGCTGCTCGGCTTTGGCGGCGGCATGGAGGACGAGATGGAGAAGCGGATGAAGGACATTGCGCAGGATTTCGGCGTCGAGCTGCAGCACGACGTGTTTGAGGGGTAGACTGGTGTCGCGATAGACGTATTACTTGGAGTATAGAGCGGAGGCCGTGGTCGGGATGGGGTCTGAAGGCGGCGCGGCCTTGATAGAGGAAAGATACCACTCATTATTTAGACACTGCGAGGTGTATTCAAAACCTGTTTCATTCATTTCCATTGTTCTAGCTCTGATAGATCAGCAGGCTACGACCATCGCAAGGAGGATAGTCAATGGCGCTGGCTGGCTACCTCTCCGTAGACGAGGGACTGAGCTCGACGTTTTCTCATCGTCTGGAAAGTGAATGTATAAAAGGAGGCCCGATATGGTAGTGCCGCAACTCTTCTCATCGCAGATCAATCCATCACATCGCCCGGCTCGATGGGAAGGACGGTTGGTTTGACGTGAACTCGCTGTTTCCAGGAACTCACTGCCCATTATTCAGAACTGATTTTTTTTCTGTTCCTTTTCTCCCCGCTGCGTATTCGTATCGTGAATACGTCGTCGACAGAGATGACGAAGGATACTTGATTGTTCAACCCACGAAACGATCATCAGGTTCCTCGCTTGGCTTTCCACCGACGGCTCCATCCAAGGGCGCAATGCACCTAAGAACTTTTCCCTCCCATTCGCACAAATGGCTTGTAGATCAGGTCAATGGATTCTGCAATACCATTTTATAGCGTGGGGCTTGTGCCATCGTCGGGCGTACCGTTTGCTGCAAGAATGGCTGTTCTTCGGTCAGGTAGGTGCTGGTCTAACCTGCATCGAGAGTCGGGGTGTTGCAAGAAGGCAAATGTCTGCTTCCGTAAAGGACATCCCTCACTCGCAAAACTGGAGTCTTTTTATCGTTCCATGTTAGTCAAGTCTGAGATGACTCTAGGGTGATGATGAGAGCCTTGTTTCGGTGCTGCCTCGCCCTCTTTGACTGTATTCGTAGCAGATATCCTTCTTGTTACTATATTCATCTATGGAAGTAGTCATTATTGCGAATTCAGCAAATATGTCAAAGGTCCTTCGTCTTGGATTTCTTCTTCCAATTAGGTATGGTTCTCCCACCTTTGATGATTGCGTCCGCCATCTCATCATCCTGTATTGTTCTGCGTCTTACCACACGTACCGAGGAGGGAAATGCAGTCAACAGCGGCGCGAATCGCAGACAGCAACCTCGCGACACCGAAGCGATACGCTCAGGACACCGGCGACGATGGACGACGGGCATTTTTAAAGCACCACCTGATGGACGAGGCAGCCAATCCTTGCCCGCGTTGTTTCTACGCCGCACCTGCCGCCGGCACCAGCGCAAAGATAATGCTGTGCCCAGCGTGAACAGTCGGTCGCCTGGGCTGGCATGAAGAGTAATCGTCTGTGATGAGTGCATGAAAGCGTCCTGGCGAATGAATGTCCAAGATTCAGACGCTCGGCCACTACGGCAGCAAACTAGGGGAATCAGTTTCGAGGGCATATGTGGAAGCCGTACTTCCGACGTACATATCAAAGAGAAATTCTCGCTGATTTACAGAGTGGCATGCTGCCCATCAGCGGCGAGAGATACCTAGGCCTTCAAAGTTACTAGTAGTGGGTGGACCTAGACATGGTGGGCGACGATTCAGGGGCAGCATCAAAAAGGGAGGTGCAAAAGACATACAACACCAGGTATTCGCTGGTCGTCACCGACCCAACTACTAATCCGGCCCTCACTGGCTTATCTATGGGAGAGCGGACGGGATCCCGAGTTCTCCAGTGGGTATGGTTACAACACCAGGTATTCGCTGGTCGTCACCGACCCAACTACTAATCCGGCCCTCACTGGCTTATCTATGGGAGAGCGGACGGGATCCCGAGTTCTCCAGTGGGTATGGTCGTATGTGACAGTTCATGGGTGTAAAGTTGAATAAGACGGAAACACATGTGAGCCAAAATGTCGAGAGGTTCCCATGGTTGAACAAACAGCCCGCCAACTGCTATGCAACCGAAGCTTCAGTCGTTTGGTCTACTATTATGGTTATCAGTTATATGTTCTAAAGTTTGCTGGCGAAAGACTCTTGCAAGTCGCGACGAAGAGGAATCGTCGTCGAGTGAAGAAGCCTCGGCCGAAACAGTAGCCTCAACAAAGCGGCCAACAGGGTTGGCTGTCCAACAACCTCGAAAAGAGTTGTTGATTCCAACAGTCGGCGCTCCGCTTAATCGGGGTCCAAATAGAGGTAAAAAGTCATTTTCCGGATAGCTGAAGCATATGCATTCGAGCAGGCCTTTCGACATCCGAGACTCTGAACAACTCTCTCCTTCTTTTTCGACAAACCCCCCGGTAAACTCACCTTGACACGTATCATTTCAACTCATGCCACGATCTTCCCATCTCACCTTTCACCCGGGCGAAAATACGGCGTCACAGGCCGCAGAATGTTGACCCGCAGCCAGAGAAAGCTGAAGTGCTCGTGGCTACATCTCCCTGCAGGAACGTCTCGTGATCTTGTCGACTGTTGCACATCAGAAACACCGCGGCTGGGCTTCGCTGGCGCATCCGTATGGCCAAGAACAGAGGTGGGCCAAGGACGCTTCGTCGTTCATCTCACGGGACGATCTTCAGGTTCCTTGTGTCGTTTCTGTCAGGAATAATGTGTATAACGGCCCCGAACAACGTTCGTCTGGTGAAAACCCTTGATCCCTGGGGCCGCATGCGCTGACAGCATATCCGTACTCGAAACGGGGTTTCGGAAGCCGGCGCGGTGCAACCGTCTACACAACGTCCGGGTTTCCCCGCGTCCCCAGCTGCGGCCTCCATCTACTGTCACCGGCAGTGGGTGGGCCATGGCGGGCGTCCGTCAATCCACGACGCGTTGAAACAGTGCTAGCTGGGAAGGGAAGGTGCAACATGGAAGTGAGGTTGTGGCGATCAGCCTCGGAAGCGGATATTTCTCAACCACCTCCAAGTTGTTGCGGCTACTTCCTTCATGCGCTCCACACCTCCTTCTTCAATGATGCGTTGATGTCAATTCCCCGGCAGTTCAGTCCGCCAGTGGATGGTTGGTTGCCGGCGAGAATATGTGATTACACACGTGTGCGTGGCAGCCCGAGGATGTCCGCTGCGTTTGTGAGACATCACAAAATTGCAAAATGTTAGGAGTCGCTCGGCCTCGAATGTCTCCGTTGCCCGCTCACAGAGGCCTAGTTTTGACTGTTGTTATGGTTCCGTGAGCTCTCATTTCGGACACTTTTATGCACAGGCGCCTGATTCCCTGGAATCGTACATCATTATATAATTGTCTGCGCATCTCTTCATCTCATCACCTTGCGCCTTGTGTCAATCGACTAGCCATCGCCAACAATAAAGAATAGCCATCAATTGAATCCCATCAAGCAACTCTCTGTTTCTTCTCTTCACTACGGTACAATGAAATATCAACTTTTACTAGGCGCCGCAGTATTCGCATTATTCGCCCAAATCACAATCACCGTGATACGATGGTTTCGGTCTCCTCTTCGTTCGGTGCCTGGGCCGTGGCTAGCCCGCTTTACAGATCTTTGGTACTTTTACCGCATCAGGCAGGGTGATTTCGAAAAGGTCAACGTGCAGCTTCATGAGCGATTTGGTAGGCTCGCGGCCTCAATCCTCGGGTTCACGTGACGTGACGCTAATGAATGGATTCACACACACTCAAAGGCCCAGTTGTTCGTATCGGCCCAAACCGATACAGCTTCAACGACGCCGAGTCACTCAAGATAATCTACGGCCACGGAACGCAGTTTCCAAAATCAGACTGGTATCTCACATTTCAGGTGGACGAGAAGACGTGGAACACGTTTACGGATCGGGACATCAAGCGCCACGCCTACAACAGACGGTTCTACACCAACACGTACGCAATGGCCTCTCTTATCCATTACGAGCCGTACGTGAACGAGTGCGGGGACATATTTTCACAACGTCTTTTGGAATTTTCCAAAGTCGGAAGTGCTGTCGACTTTGGCCACTGGTTTCAGTGCTTTGCCTTCGATGCCATCGCCATGATGACGTACGGAAAGCGCCTCGGGTTCCTGGATCAAGGAGAGGATATTGCCAACATCATCAAGAATCTCGATAACAACATGCGGTACTCGAGTTTGATGGGCGTTTTCCCGTCGTTCCACAAGTACATTATGCCGCTTCTGACAGCAAGCGATGCTCGCTTGGGCAAGGGCAACAACATGTACGTGTTGAACTTCACCCAGAGGACGATTGAAGAAGAGCAAGCTTCTCCGAAGTCGGTCGCCGAGGCACAGTTACAAGAAGACGGCACGCCTGCCGGCGAGACTTTTCTCAGCAAGTTTCTTGCCAAGCACTCCAACGACCCCGATATGTTTACCAAATACCATATTCTTAATGGATGTGCGGCGAACATCTTTGCTGGCTCTGACACTACTGGCATCACCCTATCAGCTACTCTGTACTACCTTCTCAAGAGTCCTGAGAGCATGGGTAAACTGCGCGAGGAGATTGACGACTTTACAAGGCGTGGTGAGCTTTCAGCAGCGCCCGCTTTCAAAGAGACGCTACAGATGCCTTACCTGCAAGCTGTTATCAAAGAGGCTCTGCGCATTCATCCAGCAATAGGACTGCCTTTGGAAAGGGCCGTGCCTGAAGGCGGCGCCACTATCTGTGGAAAAATGTTCCCGGAAGGGGTAAGCGATGCACCGGCCTACTTGAACCGATATCCTTCTTGACAGCTAACATCTTTTCTCCCCTACACAGACCGCCGTGGCCATCAACAGCTGGACTCAGCACAGGAACAAGGCCCTGTTTGGGGAGGATGCCGATTGTTTCCGTCCCGATCGATGGTTGGACAGCGACAAAGACAGGCTTTCTATAATGAACAGAAACTGGGTCCCTGGACGATGCCTCGTGGTCGGGTGGTGATTACCGGGTGCTCGGGAATGAGAGCGAGAAGAGATGCTCCCACAAGCAAGCTTGCCGGCCTGGACGAAGAGGACCGGCTGGACGACGGTGTTTTCCAGGCCACCAGAAAGCGATATCAGCTTATCCAAGATGTTCTCTAGAGAGTGGGAGCCGATCTCGAGGAGAACCTGAACCTGATTGAGCTGTGGCGCAATCGAGAAAAGGACCGTCAAGTCGAGAGGCCGCGCTGGACGCCGAACGACGAGAGCCGTTATCGAGTCACCATTACAAAGCTGCGCATTCTGAATGACCACGACATCCAGAAGTTGAGCCAGACGCATGCTGAGATTGTCAACTTGCATGAATCACTGGGAGCAAAGCTCGAGCTGATGCGGAACGACTTGGAGCAGCGGCGAGCGGGAGACATACAACGGTTCACGTATGTCACCGTCATCTTTCTTCCCCTGGGGGTTTGCGACGGGAATATTCAGCATGAGCGAGGCACCGGCAACTCGGACGCTCATCAGCATGGTCGTCACGGCCGCCGTGGCCTTCGCCGTGACGGTGCTAGTGTTGACTTTTACCAACATCTCCGGCTTCATGGGCTTGCTCGTCTGGCTCCGAAGGAAGTTTGGAGCCTTGCGTAGATGGCCCGAGAAACGTGCGAGGTCGCGCGACGAGTCGGATCCGGAAGCCGGGGTCGCGGACGAAGGTTGAGTCATTACTGCATGTAGGAATCTGGTACATGTAGATCAGGGCAGAGATTCGACGTCGATCGAGCCAGAGCGGATCATGGCGCGAAGGGCGGCGTATCACATGATGTTCGTGACCGTGATGCGAGAGAGATGTGACCACGAGGGTCAGCTTCTACCGACTTGGAGTCTTGAAAGCAAACCGAGCCGCTCATCTCAGTTACCTAGTCAGTTTCCCAGTCTGGCCATTTGCCCACCCACCCCCTGTCGTGAGCGAAACACACAACACGAGGCAAACGCGACGAAAGCAGCAGCTCTTGACGCATACACATAAAGGCAACGACCCCTGCGCCGGGGAGGGGGGGGCAGTTTCCTCGGCTCGTGTAAGGCTGAGGAGGGTAAATGCAAACACCTACCCCATCTGGACGACCTCTCTGTCTCGAAGGAGGGGAGTCCCTCGCAGAAGGGGGTTTTTGCAACGTGCTTCATTGCCTTGGACATTTGTCGAGTTTGCCATTAAGCGGTGAACCGGCGAGTTTACGAGTACTCACAGACGAGAGGATGTTATATTGTTACTTGTAGTTGCTGTGAGCTCCGACGCGCGTGGTGTTGACGCAAGAGAAGCAAGGCAAGGGAGGAGGCGCGGTAGCCTGGCGAGGGGGCAATATGCCTGGGCATGGCTGAAAACACCTAGGGGGTTTGGTCGGAAGACGTTTCCGCGGTATTGCGGCTCTTGGGGTCTTCCCGGACGTCGGTCGAATGCACTTTATAGGTCCTGAGTCTATGGCATTCTCGCACTCATTTCGGTATGGGTAGGAGGCGCCGTGTGGTGGAAATAAGACGTGGTCGCTTTGTGATGGAAATGTCTTGCAGTTGCATGAGGTTGGGTTAAGCTTAGGGCCGGTCACTGGTATGGGGGAGGCAGCGGATCGGATCAGATCAGCAGCACATGACAAGAAACCGTCTGGACTAGCTAGCTACCTTGGGCGTAACGGTTCGAACACCCGTCGGGCGTGGTGTCTCTGGGCCACATGGGGCGAGTGAGACAGGCAAAACGTCCTTGTGTGTCACACTGCCCCCTGTTTGGCATACGTGGTGAGGCGACGGCGTGGAAGCGGACGAAATCAAGGACAAAGGATAGCAGAGCGTGGACATGGCGGCAGGAGAAGCAGGAATCTCTGGACCCCTTGGTATCTTCTCTTGTTTTCACCATGAGAATGAGTTGTTTGAGCACGACGGGTGGTAATCAATTGCTCTCTGCAAAAGCGCAGGCAAATGCGTATCCGTACTGAGGCAAGGTACCCGTATTTCGAAGGGTAATTTGGAAGCATGTCGATCGATCTCGGACAATTAGCAAGGGACTTCGTGGGACTTCGCGGGACAAGATGGCATGAAGGAGCGCGTGGTAAATGTGAAACGCGGCCCATTTCGGCATCGGAGGGGTCCGCCATCCACGGTCCAGAGTCCGTAGTCCACAGTCCACAGTCGAGATGGGCTAATGGAGAGATTTGGTTCATGGAGACTCGGGAGAGTGGTCGGTTTGATTTGACTTGCCCGAGCCACTTGAGGAATGGAAGATTTTTTTTTTCAAAGACGAACACGATGTGGTGGTGAAGATGAGGCACCGTACATGACTTGGCTGGAGCTGGCTGCAATGACGATCGATAAGTCTAGACTTCTGGAGAAGTGTCAGCTTCGGGTGGCATCGCGGCGATCTTGCGTGTTGGGGCGGACGGCCGTGTGCACAAACATGGACGTTTGCGGGAGCAAAGACGTTTCCATCCGTGCCACAAGCACAAGACACAAGGCACAAGGCCTGCAGTTGGGAATCTGCAGGGCGGGGCAGGGCATGATGACGCCGTGCGGTGTACAAGCATGGAGTACAGACATGGTTGATTTGATTCGCGAGTGGCGCAAATGCGTTGGGTAGAAGGGCGCAAAGGGAGAGTACACACACGAGATGCCCAGATGGCTTCCGGCTGGTGTGGGAAGTGCAACGAGGCGCGGCGAGTCGAACAAACGGCAGATGATTAAGTCGAGAGATGCCTCGATTACGAGTGTCACGCGTGGCAGACGCGCGGGAGCCTGCAAATTGTGTACAAGTAGACATAAGACAGCAGCTTGGAGTTGACAGACGACGATTGGGTGAGACGGCCTTAGTGTGTGTTTACTTGGTACCTTATACAAGTACAAGTAATTAGTAGTCGGCGGGCCAGGGACTGGGAAATTCAAACGGATGCAATGTCAAGGGGACAAATGCCCAGCCGCGTCGGTTTCTGTCTGTCTCGTAGTTGCTTCAGGGAAGGACCCTTTCGTCCAAGTAGGTACTCTGTAGATGCAAGCGCGAGACTGCCAAACCTCGACCGTGTCGCAAGTGCATCTGAACAAGCCAGGAAGCGACAGGTACCAGGACAGCGTGCGTACTGCACGCAGCATCAGCATGTACGGAGTGTATCTCGTCGTGTTGGCGAATGGGCTCGCTGTGCAGGTCACCAACACTGCTGAGTTGGCCGCGTTTGTCATAATTATGGCATCATTCACAAGCAGAAGCGGATGGCGTGGGGGCAAAAGCAAGCTCTTCTTCAGACGGACGATCTGCCATGTGCCGGTCAGGGCCGGTCGAAGCCAGGCAGGCCCCTTTTCAACCGTAATCTCAGTCTCTAATGTAATCTGCCCTACGAAGTTTGTTGTAGGAATCGTAGTCGCTGTATCCGTACAGGGGGAGATGTCCAACACTCAGAGGAGGACAAGGCCACAGGTGAAGCCATCCTTCTACCGAGGCTAGTGTTGCTAGCGGATGGAATCTCATGCATGAACACGGTGTAAGGAGGCACGGCCATTGGCCTTTGGAACAGATAGGCGCCTTGAGGGGTGGACTGCCATGTGGCCCGGGGAGCAGCCGTGGGAGCTGAGGTGGATGGGGCGGGTGGTCGCATGAAGCGCCTGCGCACTGCATTATTGGGAGGCAGGTAGGCACCGTAAAGGGGTGAGCTACCTACCTCGCAAAGTAATGCCTCGCTGTTGGGCCAAACTGGCGATGCACTCTCTCTGGCGGCCACTGTACAGACTACTGACTTTTTTTTTAAGAGTGTCATCGTCGAGCGACCAAGGTAGGTAGCTGTGTCCATCGGGCTGACTAAACATGAGGCACCTTGGGACACTGGGGAGGCAGGAACCTCGAGCTTCCTTGCGTACCTACCTACCTAGAGACATTACACTGGCCCGAGTTAAGGTCCAGTCGTTGTTGGCTCGTGTGTTGGCCAAGGTAAGGTTCCTTACCTAAGGAGGTACATGAGTGCCTTGGAAGCAGGTGGTGCACTGGTGGTGGACTCTTGGTGTCTGGGCTGTTGGGCGCTGGGGTAGCCCAATGGCGTTATTAGCAGTTGCTAGCGGCTCCAGCGGCCCTGGATAAGCAACGGGGTTAGTGGGTTACGAACTTACGGGCCATGAGGTGCGGAGTTGGAGGGCGACCAGAGCGAGACTTGGGTAGTCGCTGAGGTGGACAACGGTACCTGATGCCCAACCAAGACTAGCGTGGCCCCGTCTGTACCTGCGTCGGGGGAAATCTGGCTGCAGGGTGCACACTAGCAGCAGATGGGCCAATCACGGTGGAGGAGCTGGCCTGGCACGCCTGCTCCAGAGGGCACCCTTACTGTGTATCGGCGTAGCCCCTCCTGTCGTTCAATTTGGACGGGACATTGGATCCTGCATGGGGGCCGAAGAATAAGGGGCTGGCTAGCAGGAGACAAGTGGTTCTGCTCTGATGCGGATGATGGTGCCGATGTTGGCCTGGTGGGGGGGGAAGGTGAGGGTGCTAGTGAAGGTGAAGGCAAAGCTGCTGGTGAAGGTGGAAGTGGAGGGTGAAGGTGAAGGTGGAAGTGGAGGGTGAAGGTGAAGGTGGAAGGGGAGGGTGAAGGTGCTGGTAAGGGTGAAGGTGAAGGTGCCGACGAAGGTGAAGGTAGAGAAAGGTCTGTGGCTGCGTGAGCCATCTCCGTCCCCTCAGTCTCGTGTGCCAATATTTGCTGCTGGCGTGAAGCAACCGTCTCGCCATCGACGCCTTCCATGTTGGATCTGAAATGTACACCACACACCACACTCCAGCTCCCCAAGTTCCCTCCTCGATACGAAACACATGAACCTCTTGCACAACATCTTGCGTTTTGCAGCCAAGTACATGCACCAACCTCACCCTTTTCCTCACCTCGACTCCCTTCTCCTCCACGGTAATGGGCGATATGGGCTGGCGTAATTGCTGTACTTGATGCTTCGGCCCATCCCAGGCCACTCGGTCCAGCCATAATGCACCATCCCATGAAGCGGTACCTGGAGATGGTAGGTAGCAAAAGTTCGCATTGTACCACCACCGCAGTATAGACAGACAAAAAGACTACAAGATACTGCTGCATATTCAACCTGGACAAGTCATTCGATTGCAGTGCTGTGTAGACCAAGGCGCCCTGCGTAAACGACGATTGTCTGCTTGCCCCGCCAGGTCCCAGTCTCCCGTCCCATCCTCTACTCCGTAATTACCATTTCTCTTATTTACCTTACGCCTCAATCCCCCTCGTCCTACCTTGCGCAGACCTTTGGGCTCTGGATTTGTTCGACCCTTTGGCCAAGTCCCAAAACTCTTGCGCTGCATTCGCTTTGCGCTGCGCTGCAATCCCTTCGTACTTATCCCAAGGTACCTTCTCTTGCCATCGTCTGTTTAGACTCACGCGCGGGTCACGGGCTCGCGACACGACCCTCCACACGCAGCCGCGACCACAACCACGACCGCAACGACGACGACCTCCACCAACACCTCGTCCCATCTCAAGCCGTCCCACCATCTCACCATCTCTACTCCCACCCAAAGTCACAGTCGCCGCGCGGCTTTGGAAACTCTTCTTCCATTCCAGCCCATCCGTCCGACGTTTGGCTTGTGGCCTTTGCTGTCCGCCACCTTTCTCTCTACCTCAAACCTCCTGGCAACTTTTGCCATCGCCGCTGTCTCACGAGAATAGCAACACGATTGTTTGCCCGCAAGACACCACCCATACTAGCCTTTGACTCGACTCTCTTTCGGTAAGTGTGCGCTTATGCTGTGCAATCTTGTTACCTACCTACTTCATCGTCTCGTTTCCTGCTCCCTGCTCTCCCATTTGCTGCTGCTGCTGCTGCCCCCTCGCCTGCCGCAAACCTTCCCAGGCGGCAGGTGTGCTGCTTTCCACGACGACGTCTGCCGTGGACAGTAGCAAGCCAAAGCGGTCGCGTACCGCTGGGTGCCGTTCGACGTTGGCTCCAAGAGATTGACCGCGCTGCGACCGACGACGTGGGCGTTGAGGTTGAGGTCTTGCTACAGGTCTCTCCGGGCCTCCAGCTGCTTTATTCCGCGCACGAAGCACTGGTTTTGTAGCTGCCGATTCCCTGCCGTCTTTTCGCAGGCGCTGCCCAGTCCCGTTCCCAGTCCCTGTCCAGCATCAGCTGCAGTTGCCGTCGCAGTCGCATCGCCGTCGATCAACCTGACTTTGCTCTCGTCGTCTCCGCCGCAAAGCAACCCCAGGTGCCCAGGTGCCCTTTTCTGCGTTTGGTCGACCACTGCCGAGTTTGGGCGTCTTAACAACTGCGTCCCACCTGGGTCACTACTTCCATTTTACCTCCATTTTCCTTGGTTGCTGACTTGCATCTTTACCAAACAGTCAAGTCGCTACGCTTCGCTTCAGCTTCATTCTCTGCCGTGTCCGATCAAGGCTTCTACCCCCCCTTTCCACTCTTTCCAAGGGGACCCCGATTCCCCTTTCCGCCCAAGGCGCCCGCCATTTTGCTCTCGAAGAACTCGAATTGGGGAGAAAAATCACGATACATTGCGCAAGGATCAAACGTCAACGTCACCTTCGCGCTTGACTCCGTCGTTCTCGCCGTTGTCAACCACCACCTGACGCCGTTACTGGCTTCCATCCACTAGTTACCTTTGTTGTCGCCCATCGCTCTCTGCCTTAGCAGCCCATTGTTTGGCGCTACGTCCCGATAACCATCAAGCTCGACAGAAGGACCGACAGGTGGTAGAGGATTGTGTAGTCGCCTATGCCCCTCGCCCACGCCGTTTGCAGCTTCCGGCTCTGAAACAGTTATTTTATGCTGAGCTCTCCCCGATACCAATGAGCAGCCCCCGTCGCTCTAGCCTCGGTATGCTTCTCAGACGCTCCAAGTCCGGCGACCTGGGGAAGGGCGGTAAGAAGGCCCAAGCCCTCAGGGAGCAGCAGGAACGCGAGCTCGAACGTCAGCGGCAAGCCGCCATCTCAAAGTCCCCGCCCAAGCTGCCCGAGTTTTACAAAGCAAACGACGAGCTCTCCAACTCCATCCCCTCCGACCTCCGCTCCGAAGCAGAATCCGTCCTCTCCGACCACACCATTGGCACCGCCTATTCCGCTCGCCCCTCGATGGATCCGGGTGCTCGCAATGCTGTGGGATACATCCCCCCGATGCCCCCGATGCCTGCCAACGCCAACAATGGCGCCTACGACCCCTACGCCCGCACCGAGAGCATGACGCACCGTGGTCGGTACAGCTACGCTAGCAGCGCCGTCAGTACCGTCAATAGCCCTAGGAGGGTTCGCAGAAGAAAGGATCCCACTCCCTTCAAGTAAGTCCAATCTCACTTCCGAGACAATTCCCCCGCCGCCGCCGCCGCCGTCTTGTGCCGTGCCGTGCCGTGCCGAGGCCACAGCCGCTGACCACCCCCTTAGCATTCTCATCATTGGTACCCGTGGCGCCGGCAAGACCTCATTCCTCGAATTCCTCAAGACTGCGTTGGCCCTGCCTGCCAAGAAGCGATCTCGCCGAACCGAGACCGAGGAAGACTCGACGCCCAGGGTTCCAGCTTCTGGCAACTTCATCCCCCACTACCTCGAGAGCGAGATCGACGGCGAGCGCGTCGGCCTTACACTTTGGGATTCTGAAGGTCTGGAGAAAAACGTGGTCGATCTGCAGCTTAGGGAGATGTCGGCCTTCCTCGAGAGCAGGTTTGAGGAGACCTTCACCGAGGAGATGAAGGTCATTCGTTCGCCCGGTGTACAGGATACACACATTCACGCTGTCTTCATGGTTCTTGATCCCGCCCGCCTCGATCGCAATCTGGCATCCGTCAAGGGTACCTCCAACGGCCACAACGGCAAGTACGCCACATCAACCCGCATCGCCGGAGGCCTCGACGAAGATCTTGATCTCCAGGTGCTCCGCACCCTGCAGGGCAAGACGACAGTCATCCCCGTCATTTCCAAGGCCGACACGATCACGACGAAGCACATGAACGTGCTGAAGAAGACGGTCTGGGAAACGATTAAGAAATCCGGAATGGACCCGCTCGAGCCGCTCGGCCTCGACGGAGATGACGACTCGTCTAGGATCGACGAAGAAGACGAGGGCTCCGAGCTTGAGCGCAGCGGCTCTCACCACGACGAGCTACCTATTCAGGGGGGAGAGGAAGCGTCATCATCGCCTTCGTCGAAACGACTTTCCGGTTCGTCTATTCGCCAGCACAAGGCGAAGCAAGAGTCCAAAGAGGATGAGGTCCCATTCTTGCCCCTCTCCGTCATCAGCCCCGACCTGTACGAGCCCGAGATCATGGGGCGTCAATTCCCCTGGGGCTTTGCAGACCCTTACAACGAGGAGCACTGCGACTTCACCAGGCTCAAGGACGCAGTCTTTAGCGAGTGGAGAGGTGACCTCCGCGAGGCCAGCAGGGAGCAGTGGTACGAAGGC
The DNA here is from genome assembly GCA_004366825.1 of Colletotrichum spinosum. NCBI lineage: Eukaryota > Fungi > Ascomycota > Sordariomycetes > Glomerellales > Glomerellaceae > Colletotrichum > Colletotrichum spinosum. The sequence goes on along the minus strand of QAPG01000056.1, from coordinate 206,806 downwards.
TGGCGCACATCGCGACTTAAGAACAGCCCCAATGCCCGTCGACGATAGAACGCTTTACAACCGCGAACCTCGCCGCGAGAGCCTCCGACGCTTTCGCCACTCGATACCCTTCTTTCGACCCGTATCCCAGCCACTCGTAGCTGAGATGCCCTTTCTACACTTGTTGAGATTTTGAGAGCACCGCGCAGCATACCCCCTTTTTTCCTGTTCTTTTCCTCTGTCACATACTCTTACGACTTGTCTGGGGCGGCCCAAAATTACGGCGAAACAAATGGCACGTTTAGCCCCTAATCGCATGACGAAGAAAAAAACCTTTCGATATCCACGGCTCCCACCCTTGTATCCGGCTCGGCCAGGATAACGCATCGTTGGGCGGTCCTTTGTATTCTTGAATGGGAAACGGATTCTTCTCAACAACTGCTGCCACCAACTGGCGCTGTTTACGAAGATGACGAATCCGGCTCACTGAACTTTTGGCACCAATATGATTCGCCGCGGCCGCATAGGCAGCGGACGATGGCTAGTCTTGACCCCGGCTAACCTCTTTTTCCACTTGGCGTCTTTACGACTTTTTTCTTTTTCTTTTTTACAAACACTCGGGTAAAGGGGACGTTGACTGAAGCAGTAGCGGTTGTAATCAGTCAGATTGAAGTTCTTTCTAAAGCTTGGCGGGAAGGAGTCGACGTCAAAGCCTGAGACGACTGTAATGGCGAGATACAGGATTGAGCCCGATCATGGCGATTAGCGCCCTGGAGAAGACCGGTCGGTATGTGTAGCAGTCTTGATAGGGACCGGATTTCTATTCACGATTTTATTTTGTGCCACGCGCCTTGTCCGACGACGTTGTGACTGCGGCTCAGTGTGAGGTGTGCGGTGGTAATGAGATGGAGCGTATCAAAAGACTACGTGTCGGGTAAGTAAATAGTAACAAGTTTTGTCAACTCTTTTGTTTTGCGACGGGTACGCCGTCGTCCTGTCTGCTGCGACTGTGAGCCGAGCAGTCAGCTGTCTGATCTGGTTTTTCTTTTTTTTTTTTTTTCCAAACCCCCCCATCCATCCCCTTGTCGAAGCCACGCGAAAACTCTAGCATTTCACGTCAGGTTCCCAGTAAAGTAGGGCTAAACCGAGCCCGACCGAGCCCGAAGATAGTTCAGCATCAGAAGCTGACTAGTAGTCGGAAAACAAGCAAGTGATATTGTACGTCGCCCAGAAAAAAAAAAGACGTTGAAAGAGGGCAGCAACAAGCCCGTCAAGCAGCGTCTTCGCCGAGGTCCGGAGCCAGGTAGACGGTGTTGATGACTTCTCCGTTTATGTCAACGTCACTCTCCTTGCGGTCGGGATTCTTGCCGCGAGAGATGAGGGCCTCGCGCTCCTTTTTGCCGAGGGCGATGTAATCAAAAAAGGGGTAGAGGGGGTGATCTCCTCTGTACGGGGGTCGTTTGTTGTCAGCCACGGTTTCTTGGGAGGGGAGGGAGGAGACACGGACGGCATCGAAGGGGAAAGAAAAGAAGAGGGGGGGGGTAGCTCACTTGAGGAGGTCGACCTTGAGGTTTCGCGCCTTGTCGCGGATGGCCTGCTGATCGCGCGGGTGGTCAAATACGCAGTCCTCCGTGTCCTCTGGTCCCGGCGACCCGAGGCGCCTGTCCGGGTCCTGCCGCCTCGCAATCTTTGACCAGTAGCATTTGTGGTGTTCGATGAGACGAACGAGGCGTTCCGTGTCCCTGTCCGACCAGGGGACGCGCTGCTGGACGCCGTTGGAGCGGGCGGGGATGATGCGGTTCTGTTCGCGGAGTTGGCCAAAGTTGATCGAGGACGACGGCGTGGACGAGGGGGACGAGGTACCGCCGCCGTTTGGCGGTGTCGAGTTCGCGAGGGACCCGGACGGGTTTCCCGACGGCGGCGGGGCGGAAGACTGTGATGAGGACGGGATAGGTTGGGAGGGGAGGCTCCGGCGCTGACGTTTCAGGGGGCGGGATCGCGGTGGAGGAGGCATGATGAGACGGTCGATCCTCAGCTGCTCTCTGCGCTGGGCGTCGGCTTGGCGAGAGTCCTCCTCGAAGGGGTCGTCCGACTCCTGCGACGGCGAGAGCGGACGTTTGGTGCTGTTGACGGGGGTGAAGCTGACGCGTCGCAGAGATGATTGCTGAGTAGCTGGTTGAGAAGCTGCGGCGGCACCACTTGTTGTTGGCTGGGCCTCCGCCGATTGTCGATCCAGGACGTTTTTGACCCTGGGAAGAACACTGAGGAAGAAGCTGGAGTCACTGTTTGCTGGTGAAGGTGGACGGGGCGAGGCATCGGCTGCGTCAACGTCGTCGCCATAGACGATTATTTCGGAACGTGCCACCGACGGCGAGCGAGGCCTCGGTGGAGGATCTCCTTGGCTGATGAGATGTGCCAGGTGTTGCGCGTTCGATTTGGTGAGTATATTGTCGTAACTGCTGGAGCGTGAGCCGGATGCCATGGTGCTGCGGGCTGGACAACTTACACGTCTTTGCGGACTATTTGGCGATCGGTGATGGAGGACGCCAGGGAGTCTGTGGGTGACGATGCTCTAACAGAAGACGGCTCTCTGACGAACGATGGCTCCCTCACCGACGGAGGGGGTCTGAAAAACATCTGGGCTTGGCTGATGATTTCAGAGGCGTATTTCCCCAGCCTTCCAACAAGATTGGGCACATCGTCGGCGTCGAAGGGATACCTCATGTCCAACACAGCCCTGGCTTCCAGCACATTCCTGTCTTTGACGAGCTTCTTCACCGCCCTGGCCCTCTGAGCCAGCTTTTGTCCTACGGCTTCAGTGTCTAAGCCGCAGATCGAATGATAGGGTCCTTCTTCGAGGGCCGAGCTTGAGTCGACTGACTCACCAACGTCGCAAAACAGCGCCGCCGCAAGGTCAGTTGGGTTCTGAGTGTCGACGTCTGTCACTGCGAGGCCGGCAATGAGACGCTGAGTGCGAATGTCCAACGCAAGCTCGACTAGTTCGTCCGTGATGATTTCCGTGGGGTCCTCCGGAATGAAGATGAGGAAGGGTGCCGGGAAGTCTTCATCGAGACGTTCAAGTAGGTCGAGGGGCTTTTTGTCGCGATGGACAATTTCAAAGAGCTCGTTCTTCAATGCAGTAGCATTGGCGGCCGCGATGACGACCCTTCCCCGGCAATGGCATCTCTCGCTCAGAGCCGCCAGCTTCTGAGGCAGGTCGATGAACACCTCGGCTTCATCCATGAAGAGCTCTTGGACGCTGCGCCAGTTCTTGCACTGAAGCTGATGCATCAACTTCCACGAGTTCTTTCCTGTATTCACGTCCGAGAGCATCTTCGCGAGAGACTCGGTGGCGCTCCAAAAGGGTTCAAGGGCAGCTTCCATGAACTCTGCCTTTTCGCGAGCCTCGAGATCGTCGTCATCGCCGTCATCGTCGCCGCCGCCGCTGCCGCCGCTACCTTGTGCGCCATGAACGACAACCTCTTCGACGACTTCACGAGAGTTTTGCAGCGGATCTGCAGGCCATGGTCAACATCGAGGGCAACAACAGCAACAACGATAGATAAGTGGAGCAAACCTTCGACGTTCTTGACGCTCGGAATCACGCCTGTGCATCAAAGTCAGCGCACTGCGACCGACAACGGACACGAGAACGTCCAAGTAAAGACGTACTAGAAAACCGGGTGTAGGCCGCTTGGTGAGAAGCGTTCTCATATCTCCGAGTAGCGCTCTGGGAACCCATCTCTACAGGCCAGTCAGCTCTGCTGCCAGCTCAATTCGGCTCTGTTTGTGACGGCGACTTACCACTTTCACTCATGGGTGGAGGGCTGATATCCTTCACAGTCGAGCCTCTAGGTGCGCCGAACCGTGCGACGGGAAAGCTCTCGACCCGCGATCGTTGCTCCGCCACTTCGTCTCCATCCTTGGGCCCTTCGTTGTTTTCGGCTTCATTTTCTTCGTCATCTTCGTCAATTTCTTGTAAATTCGAGGCATGGCTGACTTGTTTGCCTTTCGCCTTGGCCGACAAGACGGGGCCACGTGCGGCGTCGCCATCTCGGTCCTCGCTGGTCCCGCGACGACGCGTCAAGCGAGCAGCCCGTGCCGAATCAGCCTGCTGCTCCTCCGCTCCGCCTTTTGCTCTCGTTTGCACCATGTCGCCTTGTTGCTTGTGCTCGAGCCTTCAAAGCAGTGTGTAGGTAGTTAGGTCGTATGACAGTGTAAGGGAGCGCGTCGCGCGAAGAGTGGAGCCATGGGGCGGCGTAAACAACCCTAGTATGGCCTCATAGTCTCATGGCCTCAGGCCAAACCCTAACCCTAACTCCAACCCGTACACTGTTTATAGTAACACGGTCCAGAGCAAGGGGCTAATCGTACTAATGATTCAGGTTAGTGTCCGCACTCCGTAGGAAGATAGGCAATTAGTAACTGGGATGTCTTGATTGAAAGGTATGGAAGGCAAGACGCTGTTGGGTGAGTAATTACACTAGCGGCATTCCCTGCATGAAAACCGCGCCAGGGGCTCCCTGTCCAACATCGGTAACGAATGGTCTCCGCGTACCTGCTTACTGCACCATACAGCATACGGCACCTTTAAATTCTTGATGTGCAGTTGAATCATCGCCACGTATGTAGGCTCAAAGTCTTTGAAGTGCTGCTTAAACTTCATCGCTAGATTCAAGACAGGATCGGCTTGTGCATGTGGTGAAATTACCGCCCAGATGCACCCAGCACAACATGATCACGAGCTGCATACACAAAACAAGCATATTTCCGGAGGCTCCCTGGTATTCCTCGTCGTCAGTTCTGGGGCCAAAAAGACGTGTTTCTGCTTGACTGCTTGCAACAGTAGGTGGGTGGACTGGAGAGTGCCCCGCTTGTTATCATTCACGTTTCCGACGAGATGCTACGCTGTCTTTTACGTAGCTAAGGCAATGCTTCGTTTAACGCGCTCCATCAAGCATTGTGTGTTCAAGTTCGTGAGCGCATCAGCATGCATGCCAGTTCTGCCTCCACCTCAACGCTTGGGATACTATTGCGTCTTCTTTGACGGTTTCTTTGCCTGCGCGTCTGTACCCAAGAGCCCCAGGAGGTATGCTGTTCGGGTCAGACAGAGGAATGCCTTGGCATGTCAGTGAAAGCTCGTAAGGGAAGAGGATCCGTGGAATGCGTACCGTCACTCCAACATTGCCCCAAGTCATGGAGTTCCAGCTGGCCACGTCGAGGAAGCGATCAGGCCCCAGGACGTGGTAGCAGACGTAAATGTGGCCGAGATCGGCTATCCACAAAGCAACAAGATAGCTCTTCACCACCTTCAATTCGGAGGTAGAGTTCAAGACGGCCAGGCCAACCATGGCCATGAGAAGATAGATATTGCCCAGCTGGAGGGCAACGAGACGACTGTTGTCTGACGCCAGAGGTGGAGCTGTGGCGCTCGAGGCCGAAGCAACCTGTTCTGATATAAACCAGTCCGGATTGGCAATGGCACCCAAGAAGCCACCGATGCTTGACACGTTTGATTTAGCAAGTGGCATGCCTAGTTTATGAGGAAGTTGGTGCTCACAGCGAGATGGGCTCAAAGACGGTGAAGACCAGTCTGGGGAACGTCGGAAGAGCCGAGGCCATGATGATACACCTCGGAGTCTTTACCTGCGCGGTGCGGTCAGTTTGTATGTTGCCAGTTTGGCCTTTGGCTCAACAGCGCAGCGGCAATGATTGATGGCTTATTGAGCTGCGGGGAGTGGATTTGGGTGACTGGACGCTGGTTTGCGGCTCCCAGCCCCTGGACACCTACCTTACCTAAGACACCAGGTAAGGTAGGCATTTTAGATGGGCCGGTGTTGTACGTCAGCAACAGCCTACCTAGCTAGGTAGGTACTGTGCTCACCCTGTGCCTGCCCCTGACCACCGACTTTGCACTCTTACAGTAGACCTTCGGCAGGTGAAGTCTACCTACCCAGTGCTACCCAGCTTGGACCTACCCACCTGAGGTAGAAGTAGGTCGGTAGATAAGGCTCTTACCTCTGTGTAAAAAGAAGGGGGAAGAGGCATCGGCCTGAGTTTCCCCGGGCAGTTGCAGATTCATATGCCGATGCCAACGGCTCTGAGCAGCTGCTAGCCATCGGCTGTGTCAGTGTTTTCTTTCCCATTTGATCTTCCTTGCCTCCATCCCATCATTGACATTGCATAGTAAGGTAGCCACCTACGGCTAACTTGGGCAGCGGAGCTTAGCAGGTAGTAGGACACTATGTGGGATGGTCTGGGAACCTCACCTAGCCCAAGCCATCGAGTGTGCGACCTTTGAAATCACCTCTTACGCCTGCATATTCATTCAGGTCACAGAAAACTGACAGACTATTACATAGGTAGTATAGTGACATTTCAGGTTGGCAGTCGGAACAAGTGGAGACATGGTCTTGGCTTCTTGCAGCCGGGAAAACAAGGAGAGACAGAGGGGGAGAGGGGGGGTAAAAAGGTCTCAACATGTCAGATGGGTATAGAAGCGAAAAGCTGACCTGATGAAAGCACGCTTACTTGTGGAGCGAGAACATCGACAGATGTCAGCCCTTCACAAGTACACAGGGTAGGTAGGGTGAGCTGCAAATGTCGCGTCCTATGGTTGTGGTATAAGCTGTCAATTCTGAGACGAGGTTGACAAGTCATTGGGTGATAGGCTCCAAGTAGCTGGGTTACGCAGGTACCCAGAGACCCTCCCATCTGCTAGCAACGAATACCAGAACCCCATCCGCCCCCGGCCCCGGCCGTGAAGCCTCTCCAGGGAAGATAGCGCTTCGCCGGCTGTTCTGGTGGAGAATCTTCACGTGGGACACACGATTGCGTCGCGGCACAGCAGATTTCGCCCAGGAGCAGCCCTGCAGCCTCAGCTTGTGGCCACTGCTTGCTTGCTTGCTTCTACAGCACTAAAGATGAGCCTGGAATGCCGCTGCGGCCCATTGCTTACCTGACCTTACTTACGCAGGGCAGCATAAGGTATTGACTGACTGACCTGCTGAGAAGGTCGGACGGTGCAGGACTCCAAATCCCATCCCGTCACCATCAGTGTCTTCGCCTCTATTCGCGCTGTCATTTTTTCCCCCGCCATCCAGCTCTACACGCACCTTCGATATCATCATCCGCCATCCTATCTGCTGTTTCTCGGCCTTTCTTACCTGACGCGACTCATTCTGTTCTTTCCTCCCTCTCTCCTCCGTGCTGGCTTTTACCCCAATCCTTAACCAAATGCCCACTCCGACTCCTCTAGCCCACGATGGCCTTCATCGAGCCACGCCTCATCCACCTGTTGAACGATTCAACCACGCCGCAGCTCGCTCGCGCTGATTTGCCACCTATCCGCTTGGCCTACTCCCGCCCGTCCGAAAGACCATTCCCGCTCGAGCCCGACACTACTCATCGCGAGGACAAGACCAAAGCCTCCTCTCTCGCCACCAGCCATGGAGCCCCGCTCGCAGCTTCGCGGGGGGTAGACGACGGCTTTCCCGGCAGGGACTTGAGAAAGGAGGAAGACAGCACACCAGACAGAGGGAACGCCATTAGTAGCACCGCCTACATGCAGCTGAGCCTGCTCGTCGGCGAGGAACGAGATACGGAACCCTCCTTCTCGCTGAGGAAAATCCTCGACGAGGTACCCGACAGCAAAGATGATCCGACCAACAAGAAGAGGCACCGGGCCATCACCACCAAGGACGATTTTGTACAGCTGCCGCAGCCCGTCAAGAAGCAGAAACCAATACAACCTCAGGTCATGCCTGCCATGCCGCCCATCATCAATGGACTTCACGAACCTCCCCCAGACGCCGCTCTGTTTCCCCCAATTTCCTCCAACGACTTCAATGAGCCCGAAAGCAACCAACTCAAACCGCTACGGGATTTCCCCCAAGCCAGCGAAGATCAGGACGCAGAAAAACCTGCCGATGCCGATTCAAACCCCTCCAAGTCTTCCAAGGCCGGGAGTGGCAAAACACGCAAGAAGGCTATGAAACCGAGGCGCAAATGGTCCGAGGCTGAGACCAACCACCTGCTGCTGGGTGTTAATCGCCATGGCGTTGGCAAGTGGACTGATATTCTCGCCGATCCGGACTTCAACTTCAACGATCGCACGGCAGGGGATCTGAAGGACCGCTTCCGCACCTGCTGCCCGAACGAACTGCGACGCGAGAACATCGACACCAAGCTGTCGTCGGCTGTGGCACCCCCGGTAACTGTGGCCGAACCAAAGACCAAGGCCAAAGCAAAGACGGGTCTCTTATCCGAAAACATACTCATATCGCACGAAGAGGTCTCCTACACAGACCAATCGCAGCTGGGGCAGGCAGACTTGGATGGAGGCCCTAGGACGAAGAAAAGTCGGGCTCACCGGAAGAAGCTGGAGGATTTGGCCGAGCTGGGCATTCACGGGCCTTTCAAAAAGTCCCATAGAAGGGAGAGAAGGCCATTCACCGACCAAGACGATAAGCAGATTTTGGAAGGATTGGACAAGTACGGCCCCGCGTGGACCAAGATACAACGGGACCCGCGCTTCAGTCTCTCAGGTCGCCAACCCACGGACCTCAGGGACAGAGTGCGGAACAAGTACCCGAGTGTGTACCAGCAGATTGAAAAGGGTCTGTTTCAAATCAAGGACGCCAGAGGAAACGACACGCTGGAACCGACCATCAGCATGAGCATCGCCAACGGACTGCAGTCCAACAGGCCAGCTCCGATGGACGCTGCACTGAATAAAACCAATTCGAAGGAGGACTTGCCAAAGTGGCCGCTTCCCCTGCTTGATAATGGGGAGCCAGCAATCGTCCAGCAGGCATTCGACTTCAGCGAGCCCGTTGCGGCCGCTTTCATGGGTAGTGCAGGTGAGATGGACATCTCTCGCCTGCTGTTGGACGACACGCAGGTGGCAAATCTCCCCATGCGTCAGTACGCCCCGGACATGGCACAGGAGCCTCTTTCACCTTAGTCAACCAGCGTTGGTCTGTCCTCAAGCAGAGCTTCATGTCCAGGAGTATCCTTCGCTGCCTTCCGAGGAAAAGGACCTCCATTGTCCCGACGAGGGTGGTTTACCCCGCACGCCGATGAAATGTTCACTGGAGCTCCGACGGACTGGACGACCAGGGTTATTCTTGTATTTGATACGAAAAAGCGTTGCGTTCTGTTTGCGTGCGTGGAGTACACTGGGGGACGAGGCGCAGAGCTGTCTCTACGGTCATTTCTGAAGGGATTTATACCAAGTGGGTTTTGCAACAGCGGCACGGTGATACGGCGCATGATCAGATATATCACTGTCAGGGAAGGGAAAATTGGATCGGAACGGATAGAGGACAGTCGTTTCTGGGCAAAAGCTAGCAGCACGGCGTTGCGGCTTTCAGGTGGCCGTGGGAGAGGCCAACACTGCCTACTGTATTGCTAGAAGCCATCGGTCTTAGAGGATTACGCCAGAATGCACAACGTGGCCGTTGTCGGTCCTAGGTCTGTGACCAGAGCCAACTTGAATTTTCAACATGTGTGCATGCCAGAGTGCAAGTCAGATCTGGTCCTCTGGAGCCGCGTTCTGGAGACCTCGTACAGTACAGTGGCCGAGACCGGATACCGTTAGAATCATGCAACACCCGTATGACTGTTCAACTTCAGAGCTGCAACACCTTGGGTGATGTAGGGGCACCTTATCCGTGTCGTCGTCAATGTGACCCACAGCACGATATGCCTCCCCGGCGGAAAGTTCGAATTGAAGCACAGACCACAGGCTCGCTTAATATCGAGCGTCGGAATATCTCCGCCCCGCTCCCTCCCACCGCTACAGTAGGTAAGGTACCTAGGGTTCGAAAAACCTAGCCTCACAGGAAAAAATTAGAGTCCACTGTTCGTCCCCGTACACCAAGGCCGGAGGTGACCTCGAGACTTGCTACTTCGACCTACACACCCACCGACCAGATACCCCCAACAGACTAACCGGCAGTCAGACAAAATGGGCAAGGGACTGTAAGTTTGTTGCGTCTATTCCAATCCGACGATGTCAACCGACTAAGTGTCTTGATCGCCATCAACTGGCGTACCGGGCATGCTGTCGCGGCGACATCGAACATTTGGACAAGCCCCGGAACAAATGATTGAGCCAGAAGCTGACAATACCCTCACAGCAAGAAGCACCAGAAGCGCCTTAGCGCGCCCTCCCACTGGCTTCTCGACAAGCTGTCGGGAACCTACGCCCCTCGCCCCTCGGCCGGTCCTCACAAGCTTCGCGACTGCCTGCCCCTCATCGTCTTCCTCCGCAACCGTCTCAAGTACGCCCTCAACTACCGTGAGACCCGCGCCATCACCATGCAGCGCCTGATCAAGGTCGACGGCAAGATTCGCACCGACATCACCTACCCCACCGGCTTCATGGACGTCATCACCATCGAGAAGACCGGCGAGAACTTCCGTCTCATCTACGACACCAAGGGCCGCTTCACCGTCCACCGTATCCAGGCCGAGGAGGCCGAGTACAAGCTCGGCAAGGTCAAGCGCGTCCAGCTCGGTCGCGGTGGAATCCCATTCTTGGTCACGCACGATGCGAGAACGTGAGTTTTTACACTCCTAGCAGTTCTGTCAGACATCATTCAGCCGTTGGATCAAGCTTTGGTCGATTCGTCATCACCAACAAGACTCTTGTTGCTAGCCCGTAAATCTCGCGACTCCCCTTGAGTGCGGGAGTCGCCAGTGGGGTTGCAACGCAAAAAGAACACATTGGCCGATCACGAAGAGAAGACAAAAGGAGCTATTGAATCCGACGGCTGGTATGTCGCAATTCCGAAAGACCCCCGGCTAACAGTGCATGTTCGTTCGCAGCATCCGCTACCCTGACCCCTTGATCAAGGTCAACGACACCGTCAAGATTGACCTCAAGACTGGCAAGATCCAGGACTTCATCAAGTTCGACACTGGCTCCATCGCCATGGTCACTGGTGGTCGCAACATGGGTCGTGTCGGTGTCATCACCCACCGTGAGCGCCACGACGGTGGTTTCAACATCGTCCACATCAAGGACGCCATTGACAACACCTTCGCCACCCGCGAGTCCAACGTTTTCGTCATTGGCTCCGAGAAGCCCTGGATCTCCCTGCCCAAGGGCAAGGGTGTCAAGCTCACCATCGCCGAGGAGCGTGACCGCCGCCGCGCCAACGCCCTCGCCGGCAACTAAGCGTCTTCTTTCTTTTCGAAGATGATGAGTCGGTCTGCTGCTGTGTGCACGTGCGGGAGCGCTGTCTGAAAAGGGCTGCTTCCTCTGGCACATTCGTGATGTCTTCTCAGGACGAGACGGTTGTTTTGGGTCGGGCAAAAAAGGGATTGTGTCATGAACAAAAATTACGGAGTCTGGGCTGATTTGAGAAGTGTCGGCTTCCGACTTTCCGGCAGATAGCTAATCTGCGACCAATACCAAGCCATTGAAGGATATTCTTCCGCCCAACATTGAGTTCCCAGTCGCTCCGTCGTGTCGTGAAGGTGATCGCTTGATGCTATGTCGACTCTCGAAATTGATAGATTGCAGTCAGTAGTAGGCCTCCATACCCCATGACCATGACTCGTTTGTCAAGCCAACCTTCCATCAGCCACAAGCTGACCCCTTAGCAGACCGACAAACAAGTACTCGACCCCGAGCCCCCCCTCCCGACAAGAATCCTCCCGTGACGACATGCCAATGTACGCCCACGGGAGAGCGAGTCAAAAGTCATCCGCCCACACTCCTCCCCGCACTCGGCTCCCACACACCCCCCAGGCCAGCCGCGGGTTACATCGCCCAGACGAGGCGGCCACACAACAGGACGTGTGCTACGAACAAAACACCAGCACCGCAACAGGTCTCGTGCCCATCTATCGCAGACCGGTCATGGTCATGTTCGTGGTCATGACGCACGCACGCAGGTAGGCAGGCTTACTTTCGCTTGCTTACCCGGCAACGGTCGTCGATAGTCGCAAAATCATGGGCCGCAGGAGAGGCCCTCCTTTCCCCGCGATTCTCCTCCTTCCCCGTGGGGTGGGAGGGGGTGTTTTACCATGGCGATGATATTACGTACATCCCACCATCTCTTGTGGTGCGGGAGTCGGTTCTCGCGCAGCACGGGAGGCTGATTTTGCGGTGTCTTACGTACATACGTCCAGTAGTAAGGTATGCAGCGATGGATTTACGGTGAGGCGAGCGGCAGGTAGATGTGTGTGCACCTACCTACCTTACCTAGGTAGGTCGGTTTGGCTGAACTGCAGAATGGACATGAGAGCGGACGGACATCCATTTGCTTCTGGTTCGGCAACGAGGGCGCGGCAGATCTGTTCCTGGGCGACACGGCTGGTCCAGTGTGCTGGGTGTTGCGTCGGGCATGTGTGGTGCGCTCAGCCCGGAGGCTTGCATTTTGCAGGTCAGATCTGTCGATACGAGCTTGCCGGCAAGATATTGTATCTTTTGGAACGGCCATCACTCGCAGCGGCATGCTCAAGATATTATCAACAAGGTCAAAATCCGACGTTTGCTTGTCCATCGTCGACACTGTCGTTGCCTTAGGTAAGGTGCCTTAGTCAACCTCAAATGAAGCCCGCTCCATGTCGTGTCACTTCAGTGGCTGAACCTCGCCGGTTAGGGAGCCTCAAGCGCTGTAAGCGTTGGGGACGTTTACTACTAGTGGAACACCCCGCCTTTGTGGCCCCCTCCCGCTATGCCACCCACCGCTGAAGTTACCTAGGTCCGGGGAGACATCGGGGACGTGGTGATGTTGTGCAACTCCGACACGAAGACGACACGAACGACCAAAGCTTGGAGTGTTTTTGCCAAAAAATCAACTCTTGAAATGTTCTTATCTATGAAATCTAGTAAGCGGCCTTCGTGGATCCGTACAATATGGAGCCGTTCAAAAGCGCCGCCTTACTGCCTGGTAAAGAGTCTGTCCGGTCACGAAAAGAATTCTCAGCCATGAAAGGCTTTCTGGCCCCGTCTGCACCACCAAAATACATGAACAGCTGAAGCTGAGCCGACGTTCTAGAACCCGTCTGCCTTGAGCTACTGCAGGATGTGAGCGGGGTTGAGACGGCAAGTTCTCGCACCTGACCGGAGAAAGCTCACACTTGGTGTGTATGACCGGAACCAACTCCTGGCCGTCGACGGTTTTCTTTGACTGACTTTCGGGGCTCGGAGGCTCTGTCGGTCAAGCATGGCTACTGAGGGCTCTCAGTAGGCTGTCGTCGACGCGTTTGCGGAGGACAAGTCCGTTGACGGCAGCATCGTGGCATTTTCAGTCGCTTGTTGTGCCCGTTACAGTGATGTATTGCTCGTTTCTCAGGCTCAGCAACCGCGTCTTTCTATTATGGGATCTCGTTTCATGGCAGGTTACCTCTGCTGCCAGCTTCCTACGTCAGCTGGAGAGAAATCACTCAACTCTGTCAACACCAGACGAACCAAAACGCAGGACTCGTCGGGTTTCCAACCTTGGCCATCCGAAATCCGATGCAAGGGCTCCAGGGTGCCATCCAGCCGGGCTACGCACTAGTCGAGAGATGATCGAATCTCATCGATGCTCCAGAGGTAGGTCGCAGGGTGGGCAGGGGTCGCGCTGTGGGAGGAGGCGTCTACTTGACGCCCTGGAAATCCTTCGGGTCGTCTGTGCTATGTAAGGTGGGTGAGATTTGTGAGAGCCAGGCGGGCCGCGGGGAAGCCCGTCGGTCACCACGACAGACGACAGCCAGGACAGCATCGACTGCGTCTCGTATCCGTTGGTAGAGGTGTCAGAAAGCCAGCTGGTGGTTTGCAGGTGGCTCACCGACCTTCTCGATGCCGTCAGCCCGAGTACTTGTAGGGCTGGGCTTGGCGAGTACTGGCAGTCCGGGGTAACGTGGACCGACACTCGGGTTTTCTTCCGGTGAGTGTGGAGTCTATATCCGTAGATCGCTTACCATCCGTCTTTGAGTTGTAGGCCAAATGAGCCACGGCTTATGTCAGTTCGTGAACCAGGTCGACGGCAGATGATCAGGACAGACTGGAGAGGAAACTCATTGGGGCGCATTGCAGGTTGATTGGTCTTCGCCTCGGGTAACCCCCGTGGCTGACACTCGGAAGCGGACCGCCAGCTGCATCTCGCGATCCACGTGAGAAGAGCGACTTCGCAGCACTGCGTGGTGGGAGTCTGCAGTGAAACTCACAGCACTGCGTGGTGGGAGTCTGCAGTGAAACTCACAGTCGACCAAGCTCCATATCCGGCGAACGGCACCCATCGCCGTCGGGAAGCCAACGGGGCCTGCGTTTTCGGCGTCAAGCGTCGCTATTGATAGTTTTTTGATCATTATCTACCACTCAAGCAACCTACAAGGTCAAAAACAGAGCCCCACTGCGGACTCTACACCGACAGGCGACGAGGCTCGATACGCGGGGGTTTCGTCAGAACTCAAGGTCCTTTTCCCATGCTGCTAGGCTAAGCTATTAAGCCAGGTCGGATGGGGTTTGTGGTTGTGGGAATAGGTTTTGATTTCGAGGTTCTCACCCTGATTGTCGCTTCGGCGTCTTCCCGTGGGGGTTGTTCAATGGCCTACTTGGCTGTCTGACCCCAATTTATATGAGTTGATCATCTGGAACCATACCTTGTGGTCTTTCTCTACCTTCGCCGGCCTCGCTTGTTAGCGAATGCAGCAAAATGCAGTGATGCGCAACCCTGGCCGCAACCCTGGCCAACGAGCCAAGTTGGCATAGACATGTCGTTGGCAACCACAGCACTCAGCATGATCGAGAGAGAATCCTACTGCGTCGAGGCTTTCTTTCCCCCCATGCATCAGACCCAAGCCACCCCACGAAACGGGGGTCACACGTGCATTGGAACCTGTTGTCGGTCTGTCTCGATGACGCCGGAAGCTGTATTGGCCTCCCCTATTCGGATGTGGTCCATTCCCTTTTCGCCTCTGCACGGCGACCATCTTTTCCGTGATGAGCCCCGAGACCCTGGCCTGGCATTCCCGATTCGCTGGGCTTGAGCCATTGCTCGTCGTCGATGAAGGAGCGCACTCCGTCGTGAAAAAGCAGGCAGGCAAGCCAAGTCCTTGGAATCGAGATGAAATATCCCACCGTCGAGATCGTCCCAGAGTCCGGGCAAGCGTCGCCTTCACCGAGCGAGCTCGACTTGCCTCGTTTCAGCTTCGGCCTTCTCCCCCGCTTCCGGTCGGTTCTGCCCCCCCTGACATTGGCCCCGATGTCGTCGGCTCGCAATGAGACAGCCTTCGATTCTCCACCGTGAGAGCTGACTGTACGTGTATGCCTAGCTGCTCGGTTCTGCTCTGGCTTGGTCTGCCTCTCTTCGCAGAAGTACTCCCAAGTACCCCATCGTGAAGCCCCTTCCAGCATCCCACCCCCCGTTGACGACCCAGGCTGCCACCACCTCGACCGACCCTCGTTGGTCTGTCTGGCTTCTCGTCATCACAGCCCTCCGCCTTTTTGCTGCCTTTGCTTGTTTCGGCCAATGTTTCTCGTCTCTGGCCTGCTCATTGGACACGGCCTGGGTTTTCTGTCCACCCACAAGCCTCTGCCCTTGCTGCACCCCGTTCCAAACGTGGGCAGCGGTACGGTCAGTTACCTGTTGATTTGGTCACGCTCTCGATTCCTCCCACAAACCACTCTCGTGGAGTGAAAGCAAAAGCCGTTATTATTAAAGACGAAGGGGGCCCATCCCTTGGTCATCCACAATATCCACTTGCCCCAGCACTTGCCCGCTTAGCTTACGATTGCGACATTGATCGTGGAGGACTCTGTCGGGCGTCGATTTCCCTCTTTTTGATGATATAAGTGCGCGCTGCCTCCCCTCGTCTCTTCGTGATTCACCATCTGTCTCGAGTCTAGAGTCTCGTCCGATTCCTCTCAGCACACAGCTCCTGCATCGATCATCGCAGATACAGCTGCCCATCCCAAGTGAATCGCATTGCAGCTTGGATTACAGTCGTACAAAGACTTGTTTCCAGTCAGGGCCTTTTCCAGACTGAACTTGCAACTCGGTCGATCCTCCAGGCAAGGCAAAAATCTCAAGGCCGACGCAAGCCACTCTCGCCGACGCAACCCAGCGACGCTCAAGTCCTGTCGTTTGTGACAACATCAGTCCGACCACACCCCGGCCACTTCACTGGGCCAATCGCCACCCACGCTTTCCAAGAATTCGGGATAACCCCCGCGTGAGTAGTGAAGCGCCCTGCATGTCGGCCAGACACTCTGCAAGGCCCCTTCTCAGCCACGGCTTAAGGGGCCAGCTCGCGGGATTCGCATTCCGTGCCGGCCGTAGGTTCTCGGCGACGACCAGACGGCCCACCGCTCAGGACAGTAGCAGCAGCAGCAGCAGTTCGGGAACTTCGAGCGCGCAGTCGCAGGCCGGTTGGAGTGGACGGACGGTAGTGGGCATCGCCTTGGCCGCTGGCACTGTCGGATGGGGTCTCGCTAGTTCCAAAGACCAGTTCTCGGCGTCTGGTCTGCTTCCCTTTGTTGGTAGTTCGCAGCCCATTCCCGGCTACAATCGCCCGGTGAAATATGCCACCTTGAACGAGATGGAGAGTGTAAGTGAAGCTCAACGTGAGCAGTCTGTGACCTTGGTGCTTATTCGTGAAATCCAGGCGTTGGTCGAGATTCGACAGGAACTCGGCGGTGAGGACATCATTTCGACGGACCCGGAGGACCTGCACGCCCACGGTTATTCGGAGTGGTCTTCCACGAACCCCGAAGGTCTCCCGGTGGCTGTTGCGTATCCCAGATCGACCGAGCAGGTGTCGGCCATTGCCCGCATCTGCTTCAAATACAACATCCCCATCATCCCGTACTCGGGGGGTTCCAGCTTGGAGGGCAACTTTTCCGCTCCTTATGGCGGAATCAGTATCGACTTTGCCTTCATGGACCAGATTCTCCGGTTCAACAAGGAGGATATGGACATTGTCGTGCAGCCCAGTATCGGGTGGCAGGATCTGAACGAGAAGCTCGCCGACTTGGAGAGCGGTCTTTTCTTCCCCATCGATCCAGGTAAGCTGCAACGTATTGAAGAGTTGGCAACAAGTGCTGACCGATAGCGAAGGCCCGAGTGCGAAAATTGGCGGAATGATTGGCACCAACTGCTCAGGAACCAATGCTGTCAGATACGGAACCATGAAGGACTGGGTCATAAACCTGACTGTCGTCCTCTCGGACGGTACCGTGGTTAAGACACGCAGGAGACCTAGGAAATCCTCGGCGGGCTACAACCTCAACAGTCTGTTCGTGGGGTCTGAGGGAACCCTGGGCATCGTAACCGAAGGTAAGGAAGGCGTCCCAGCGCCGCGAACCACCAGAATCGACAGGCGCTAACCCATGACCAGCAACCCTCAAACTGACCGTCGTCCCCGAGGACTTCTCCGTCGCGGTAGTGACGTTCCCTTCCATCCGAGACGCGGCGGCGGCGGCATCAGAGGTGATGCGCAACGGCATCCCCGTCGCCGCCATGGAGATCATGGACGAGGTGCAGATGAAGGTCGTCAACATGGGCGGCGCCACCGCGCCCCGCGTTTGGCAGGAACTGCCGACGCTCTTCTTCAAGTTCTCGGGCACCAAGGCCGGCGTCAAGGAGAACATTGGCCTCGTGCAGAAGATCACCAAGAACAACAAGGGCGGCAATTTTGAGTTTGCAAAGGACGCGCGCGAGCAGAAGCTGCTGTGGTCCGCCAGGAAAGAGTCGCTGTGGTCGATGCTCGCGCTTCGGAAAGATGGCGAGGAAGTCTGTGAGTCTTTTCTTCTTTCTCCTTTTCCCCCTCCGCCCTCCTTGGACTGTTGCAACTGTTGAGGCGAGACTGACTGACGCTGGGCGCAGGGAGTACGGACGTCGCGGTGCCGTTTAGTCGCTTGCCTGATCTGATCGAAGTCAGCAAGAAGGAGATGGACGACATGGGACTTTTTGCCAGCATTCTGGGCCACATTGGCGACGGCAACTTCCACGAGAGCATCATCTACAACCGCACGATCCCCGAGGAGCGCGAAAAGGTCGAAAAGTGTGTCAAGAACATGGTGAAGCGCGCCATCGAGATGGAGGGAACCTGCACCGGCGAGCATGCCATCGGTTGGGGCAAGAAGGAGTCGCTTCTCCTCGAAGTCGGGCCCGACACGCTCGACGTCATGAAGTCGATCAAGTTGGCCCTCGATCCGAAGTGGATCATGAACCCAGGCAAGATCATGGACATTCCCGAGGGCTCGACCACGATCTGAAGGGGTTCTTGGCAGGATGTGGAAGCGAGTCTGATGTCGGGACGACGAACCATTCAAGACGTTGAGCGGTCGGAATTTCCAGCAAGTTTGAGGGCAAACTCGAACTTGGATGAAGGTGGTCGATTTGCATATAGAACCGGATGGGGGAATGGGCCAGAGGAGCATTACAGGTTTGGGTTTGCTATGAAAAATCTGAGTATTGTGTAGCCGTAAATTCAACCCCATTAAAGGTACCAACGAATATCAGAAAGGGGAAGGGGGTGGTGCGTTGCTCTCCACCACCTACCTGCCGCCTGGTTTTGTACTTGTCTTCCTCTCAAAAATGTCGTCAATTGCAGCCCACGCCATTCTCTCGTTTTTCTTTTCTCGAGTATGTAAGCATCTTCAGCTGTGTTTGACAGCATTGCAAGAGGGAGAGCAAAGAGACGGATACTCGGGAGCCTGCATTCGCCAATCCTGTGTTTTTCACCACCAAACCCATATTTGGCCTAATCAGAAAACTCGACAAACAGCTTCCACTACATAGGCCTGTCCAAGGGATGATTGCGCCTTGCAGACTACTGGAAACCCCAACGTTAAGGTGCCTGAAGTCCTCTTCTAGAGGTTCGAAAAGGCAAGAACTGCAGTAAACACCATCTCCTTCTCTTTTGGTGTTTCCTTGGGTTCTTGCCGAAACGTGTGTTGTCCTCTCTCCCATCATCACCCATCACCCACCATCCATCACCCATCACCCACTGTCCACAACGCTCATCACCATACTACCCAACTAACTATCTCTTTCTCTCCTCCCGTCCCACTACGCCTAAATCTCTACGGAAACTCGGCACTGAACACTAACTGCTCTTTTCCTTCCGCTACACCTTCATCCTCACCGAACCTCCTTGCTGGATCCTTTTTCCACTCCCCAGGCTCCTCCTTCCCTCAGGTAGAGCTCCGCCTCTTCCTGCCCGTAGACGAGGAACTCTTGCCTCTTCAGAAACCTGTCAGTTTTGAGGCCGACTTGCTGGTATCCTTGTTTTCGTCTTCCATTTCGTCTCACCGTATTTCTCTACATCAAGCTCATTTCCAGTTACTAGTATCTTGCGGCTCTCCAGCCCCTTTGTATTATTTTCAGCCAGTTCTTTCCCGAAGCGTTTCTTCCTCATTTCTTCGCAGTCTCCTGGTTGCTATCGAGATTTCCCGGCTTTTCCACCGCCATGGATCCCGCGCCTTGGAGATCGTGGCCTGACGTGACTGTCAGCGCTCGTCGGCTTCCTGCGGCTGCCACTCTCATTGACCTTTACAAGTTCTTCTCGCCGCACGGGAACATCATCACGCTGGACTTGTTCGCGGACAAATCCGGAAATCATCACGCCAAAGCACGGTTCGAGCCGCCACCCTCTTCCCCGTTCTGGAGCCAACAGCACTACACGCTCAACTATGGCGACAACAAGTCTGCTCGGATTTCCCTCTCGCTTCTGACGCCGCAGCGCATATACTTCGACCTCATTCCTAGCCCAGCGGATCCCAAGAAACTCTTGAAGAAGTGTATGAGCATCAAAGTCGAGCAGATGGACTTCGCCGTTCGCATCCGGGAGAATGGCATAATGATTCACAAGTCTGTGCGAGGCAACGTCAGGGTTGACGTGAACTTGGAGAAGAAGAATCTCACCATTGCATTCGAGCTTCCGTTCGAAAACCTTCCTGCGGTAGGATACAACGCAGATCAAGAACAGCGTATGGAGCAGTACCGTTGCACTATTGAGTTTTCTCGGTTGAAGACGCTTTTCCAAGTTCCTCACGGAGACTCGGCAACGGCTCTGATCATGCCCATGGAATACCCGGCACTCTTCCAGTCCAAAAAAGACGACGAGTCCCTGAGCAAAATCGAGGGCAAATCCTTCTGGAGCACTTCGGACATGTGGCAACGACGAACCGTCATTCTCAACAGCCGTCGCTTGTTCTGCAGCTTTCCCATCACCTTGCAAGCCGACTTCGACGACGCGGGTTTTATCAACCTCGGACGCTGGACTACATTCAGGTTCATTGTCGGAAATAGCAGCAACGATCTTAACCAAGTCTTAGATGCCCTTCAAGCCTTCAACATCGGCACCGCTACCCTGGACGAGTTTGAGGCTGTCCCCGCTCGCCCTGCCCTACTGTCGACACACCACCGAGTGAAGACGGAGGCGAATGCGACTGGCGGGCTCTCCCTAGAGTCGCTTGCTTCCACCCTGGACGCGCCGCCGGCTCTGGACTTCCAGGTCCACTACCAGCTAGAGGTTTGCATCTCCCGTGGCATCTTCTCCGAATATGCCATCACTCGAGAGTTTGTTGCTCGACTCCGAGACCAGGACAAAGATCGTGCGAGATGGACTCTTGAGTTCTTCGCCGATAAAGGCCACCGGGTTTGGGATCCCATGGACATCTTCGACGACGAAGAGGCGGCTTTCTACTTTCCCAACCCAATGATGCCTCACTACTGTTCGACGATTCGCAAAATTATCGTCACTCCCACAACGGCTTACTACGGCTCTCCAAGCGTCGAATCCTCAAACAGAGTGCTGCGGAAGTACAGCCAATACCACGACCGTTTTATCAGAGTGCAATTCACAGATGAGCTGTACAGGGGAAAAATATTTGGTGACTCGGGTGATGAGATCTTCTACAGAATCTACGCCGCGCTGAGCAAGGGCATCACCATTGGCAGTCGGCGCTACGAATTTCTCGCATTTGGCAACTCGCAGATTCGAGAGTGCGCCGTTTACTTCTTCTGCCCGACTGACCACTTGAACTGCGACCAGATACGAGGTTGGATGGGCCACTTCAGCCACATCAGAAATGTTGCCAAACATGCGGCGCGAATCGGACAGTGTTTTTCGACGACACGCGAAATCAGAGGCGTCACTGTTCCCAACATTGTACCTACTCAAGACGTTGAGCGCAACGGTTACTGCTTCAGTGACGGCGTCGGGAAAATCTCGAAGCTGCTGGCGGAAATGGTCGTCCAAGAAATGGGAGGCGATGACCTGAACAATGTGCCGTCAGCGTTCCAATTCCGCATGGGTGGGTGCAAAGGCATGCTAGCCATGTGGCCTGACGCAAAAGGACTGGAAGTTCACATTCGTCCCTCGCAGGAGAAGTTCAAGTCCAGGTTCAACGGTCTCGAGATTATCAAATACGCCCAACACTCTCCCGCGACCTTGAACCGCCAAACGATCATCGTGCTTACATCTCTGGGCGTTCGGCCCGAAGTAATCTTGAAGCTGGCCGATCAGCAAATTCAGAACTACCAGAAGGCCATGAGCGATCGCGTTGCGGCCGCGACCCTCTTGGCACAACATATTGACGAGAACCAGACATCTCTTACCATCAAGGATCTCGTGGGCTGGGGCTTCATAGACCCAGAAATCCAGGAGCCATTCGTACTGACAATCTTGGACCTCTGGAGAATCTGGTCCATGAAGCTTCTCAAGGAAAAGGCTCGCGTTGTTGTCGATGAGAGTGCTTTTCTGCTCGGGTGCTTGGACGAGACGGGCACGCTCCGGGGTCATTCGAACGCCACGGAAGGCAAGAAGACAAGGAATATCGAGGACCTGCCGCAAGTCTTCCTGCAGATTCTTAAGCCTGGTAGTAAAAAGAAGGAGGTTATCAAGGGTCTTTGCATCGTCGGTCGCAACCCTTCCCTCCATCCAGGAGACGTTCGAGTCGTTGAAGCAGTTGAAGTCCCAGCGCTGCAACACCTCACAAACGTGGTTGTCTTTCCCAGCACAGGAGACCGCGATGTCCCGAGTATGCTATCAGGAGGAGATCTGGATGGCGATGACTTCTTCGTTATGTGGAACCCCGATCTGATTCCCAGTAATTGGCACGAGCCTCCGATGAATTACGCACAGCCGAAGCCGCCTATCCTCGGCCGCGACGTCAGGGTGAAAGACCTCCGGACCTTTTTCGTCCGTTTCATGCAGAATGACAGCGTCGCCAGGATCGCCACAGCCCACCTGGCACATGCAGACAAATCCCCCTTAGGAGTCAAAGACAGGAGGTGTAAGTTATGAAACTGGATCTCGCAGCTGGCGCTGGAAGGTGCTAATGGTCATTTAGGCCTCAAGCTCGCCGAGTTGCACTCCAAAGCCGTCGACTATGTCAAGACCGGGGACGCTGCCAAGCTTCCTACCGAACTGGATGCCAGAGAACGACCTCATTTCATGCAGAAAAACAGCAGGAGAACCTACACGTCAAGTACGGCTCTTGGTAAACTCTACGACATGATTCAAGATGTCGGGTTCAGCCCTCTTTACCAGAAAAGCTTCGACACGAGGGTCTTGAACCGCTACACCCTGACAGACGACATGGTGTCCAAGGCTCGGGCCATCAAGGCCCAGTACGACACTGCCATGCGACGGCTCATGGGCCAACGCGACGTCGAGACAGAGTTCGAGATCTGGACGGGCTTCGTGCTAACCAAACCGCGTGTTGGCAGCGATTACAAACAGCAAGAGGACGTTGGTCGGGAGTCGGCGACGCTAAAGCAACGATTTCGCGATATTTGCTACAATGAGGCTGGCGGCAGAGACTTTGAAAACATCGCCCCGTTCGTGGCTGCCATGTATAGAGTGACCGAGGAAGAGGTCAATGCTGCGCTTGCAGGGGAGTACGAAGACGATGATCACAAGCGGCGCTCCATGCCCCTGATCAGCTTCCCCTGGATCTTCCACTGGATCATGGGTCGCATCGCCACAGGACAGGTCAAGGCCAAGCCTACGGTAGACCTTGAGGCGGCGGCGCCGCCCATGGCAAGGATGTCAGGGCCGATCCGCCGCGAAGAGGCGGAGCAGGAGACCCAGATCAACGACGGCAGGGTGGTTCATCGGGGCGAAGACCTAAGGGTCTTTCCCAGCCCCAATGATGATGAGGACAATAAGAGGGACGAGTATTCCGTGTCTTCTGGCAACGTAGACTTGACTAGCAGGGAGGAGGTGGATGGCGAGGAGATCCACGTCGAGGACGAAGAAGAGGATGGCATGGATATGCTGATGGCAATGGGCGGTGATGGTGATGCTGGGATCTAGACGGGGTAAACCCCCTTTTTCTTTTCTCCTCGGCTGCGACATGGAGGCGTTCGACAGGTCATCCCGGCGCCTCACGGACGGGACGGTCAGTCATTGAATCATGGATTGAGCAGAGAGGCGGCGGAGGCATTGGGGAGCACTGATTTCGTTCGTTTAGACTGGTCAAGCAGCGAGCGAGATGTTTCTGAGCGTCTTGGGGCTAGATGGCATTGACAGAGCGTACGCGACGACTTTTGTCTCGGTGACATTCCTGTGCCTTTTAGATTGACTGTCCAGTCCGCCTTGACCATCATGGTGACTTGTTGTAATGCCGTATTGTGTCGTCAGTAGATCATCATTGCAACGGTGTGATTGGGGGCCACGTCGCGTCGCCGCGGAAAGACGGCAGGCTACCCAAGGGGGGGAAAAGAGACCTGATGGTGTGAATGTGTACGTGTCCCGAGATGTTCGGGGAGTCGGGAGGATTCCGGGACGCGTGAATCTTGAAGTGACAGGCAGGAACACATCACACGTACATGACACGACGCTCTAGAGAAAGAGAAGGGGTGGACGGTGTAAAGCTAGGGGGGGGGGAGTTTTCTTTGGGGGGAAAAAAGAACGCAGAGTCCAGACACGCGCACGCACACAAAGGGATCGACGAAGAAAACAAACGCTTTCATCACGAACGGGGACGTAACATCTGTACGGTTCCTTCCGAAAGGGGGCGTGGGCGTGGGCGTGGGCGTGGGCGTCCTCATGTTTGCCAGGGGAAAACACCATGGGCACGCGGTCAACATGGATAAACGGGCATCATGGAAACTGGGATGGAACGAGAATACAAATCATGTACGCAAAGGCTACTCTGAGAACCATTCCCACCCTGTAGGAGAAAGGAAAAGGCGTCGGAAGATACCGTCGATCTCGTCATAGACTGGTCGAGGCAGGTGCAAAGAGAAAAGCAAGAGAGAAGCTTCTTCTACTTCTTCTTCGTCTTGCTTTGATGGGAAATCCCATCTCTCTCGTCCGTCGCATCGGCACCCACCCCCTCCTTTTCCTTCCTGTCCTTTCATCGTCGATCAACGGGAACCTAGTCGGGCGGCGAATGCATCGGAATCCACAGACGACGAGATCACTTGACCCAGCGCGAATATTGGCAGTACTGAGCAGTATCCGCCTGGGAAAGAAAAGATGCGATTCTGCTCCATACGATCCGGGGGAATAACTGATCAATTAAGAGGGGGTGAAAGGGGGGGGAGGGGGGTATCGACTAGCAGTTGTACCATCCTGTGCCTGTCCCTCTACGCCTGCGCTGTACGACGAGGGATGGGTTCACTTTCGAGTATCAGGGCGGTTGCTCTGTACCAGGGCAGTGGATGTCAGCCCCACGTCCGAGCGTGTGAAAACTACCACGGCCGCCGCCGCGTCGGGTTCACTTGCGAATGCAGAGGTCGGTTCTCAGCACCCATTTCTCGCCTGCCTTGACTTCTCGCCCCTCGTGCTGTTGATAAGTGAAACATGTGTCAGTCATGCCAACCGTCCTAGTACGACTGAGGAGGTAAGAGTCGAGAGAAGAGAAGAGGGGAGGGGGGGAAAGTGGTTCTGGGTAGCTGGACAGCTGACTTCTCTAGCACGAGAGAGGGCGGGTGAAAGCTGGTGGTTGGGGGATGGGGGGGAAAGGTGAGGCCGCAGTTGTGGCCGTGGTTGGTCTGTTTTGCGCCACCAAAAAGAAAGAAAACATGACCACGACAGAAGGAAATGCTGGCGAAAAGCCCGCGGTGGCAACGGCCATGGACACAGCAAGTCGTGTACAGCCATGAGTAGTGTGTGATTTGACATTGGCCGGGCGTGGTCTGGCATCAGGAAGTCATGTATTCCGTTCTCGAGGCCCAAGAAAAACACACAAGGACAGAGTATCGATGGTAAGATGCACTACTCACCAACATACAGTCATCCCCATGCTTGTGTAAAAGAAGCATGCCCGTTTCGAGGGCGACCGGGATTTCCTCCTTGGCAGAGCGGCGGTCGTTGGGATAGAAGACGGTCTCGCCGCCGACACAGCCTTCGGCGGACGAGGTCAGATAGAGCAAAAGCGTCCAGGTTGTCTTGGACGGGACGGGCCCCGCGGAGGGGTCAAGGGCGAGCGAGACGTGGTTGGAATCATCGTCTGTGTGGGGGTCCCCAAAAGTCAGTCGGCGCCTAGCTGAGATCGACCCGAGATGAAGAGGAAGTCTGCATGGAAGACAGATGAAAAGACAGGAGCCAACAGGCCTAAACACGAGAGAATGTTGATGCGGAATCCCTGAAAGTTGCTGCAAGCAGAGAGAAAAATCATCAGCGCGGATCTCCTGCCTGGATTCCGGAGTGGGTGCGAGGATGCGAGATGCTGAGGGGTCCGTCATCGGGGTCGGGCTCGAATCCTTTGGGAACCCTCGAGGATAGCGCCATGGTGTGGATAGTGATGAATCGATTGGCAGGGTGCCAGACTGCGGAAACCAGCAATGGGTTTTCCGGAGGTCGAACGACAGTCCGCGATGACGAGTAGAACGAGGGTAGGTAAACAAAGAGGACTGAGCGGGAGGGCAGATATCATATATCAAATATGACCATCGTGAGGGCAGATCCGTGGCCTAGACACTGGCTGCGGGGCCAATTTCGTGTTCAAACATTACAGAAATAGTGGGTAAAGCAGCCTCGGACCCCATCCCAGCAGGTTTCTCCTGCAAGACATGGGATATTGGTATATTGCGTAGACTTTTTGGATTTGAGGCTTGATCATGTTGAGACATGCATGGCCTGGAAACCACTCCGCGTCCAGTATCCGAAGCAATGGGTCGATGAAGGAAATTGCGTAAGGGGGTAAGCGAACGATACAGTGACCAATTCTGTTTCGACAGCTTCTCGCAACATATGTCTGGTCCAGGCAACCGAGGCATGCCACTTGACAAAGAAAGGGTATCGTCATGTAGTCTAACTGCGACCATTATCGGTGTGGAATGTAGGGTGATGGGGGCGTTTGGTGGTCACATATGATCAGTTGAAGTGACGCGCCTTTGCCCCATAGTTGGCTGTTGGCCTGGTTCGTTTGCCAAACAATGACAGACGGTCGCACGACTCTGTGGCATGATGGAACCTCTTGGCCGGTGGCCGTGACGGATAGCCTGCAGCGGGGCATCTTGCCTGGTGATTTGCAGACATGGTCTGCTGCGGCGTGTGTGGCGCTTTATGACAGGTCAATGACTTGTGTATGGGACTTACAATGCGCGTCGAAGTATTGGCCTTGGGAGTAGCGATAGATGCGTATGTTCGGATTAAGACCGACAACTTCACCACCCCTAATGCACGGAAATCTCAGTCAGCGAATCGTAGACACATCTCGCAGTACCTGCAGAGTACATGCTTCCAAGGCACAGGTTTCTTCTCTCCCACAAGTTTCACGTCCTCGTAAATCTTTCTGACCTTGTTCGATCGAGTGCGAACGCTGGCAACGTAAGTGGCCTGGGCACGCGTGGGATATGTCGCCAGGATAAGGGTCCGGGCGAGCTTGTGGACGGAAGGGGAAGGCAAAGCGAAAGAAAGGAAAGCGTCGACTCACCACAGACCCTGAACGTCCTCTTCAATTAGCACTTCTCGCAAACCCGTCTCGTCCCAGAGCCGTTGAGCAAAGGCGGCATCTTGAACTTGGAAGCGGTCGTTTACCCTGACGGCCTCTCCTCTCTTGGGGCGGCCCGGGGTGGTGACGAGGGGTAGGCTTTTGAGAAATGTGACATATGAAGCGCACAGCGATTTGGGCCAGAAATTGCGGATCAGAACAACCTTGTCGGGGCACGACGCGAGCTGCTCAGGGACCAGATGAACAACGGGCAAGGGTGGCTTGAACTGGGGCCAGACGGGAGGAACAATAGAAGCGGTGGGCTTGTTGGCGGTGGCAGCGTTTCCTGCGGCTGCCTTTGGCTTCCCAGAGCCAGTCTTTTGTTTGCCCATACTCGAAAGAGGTATGGCCTCGGGAACTTTTGCTGTGCCGTACGGATAGAACGTGGCCCAGGGTAGAGGCTGTGCAGAGGCCCGAGAAACAAACGGTAGCTATCGTTCCCGGCGACTGTCTGGAACACAATCGAGGCTCCCGCTGCTACGTTGCGAGGTGGCTCGAGGTAGGACGACAGCCGGAAGCAACTGGAGGGGACCGAGTCGGACCACGTGAGGCAGGGTTGGCTCAGGTAGCCAGCGGGGAAATAGAGGCTAAAAGAAGGTACGCACGGCAACGATAAGATTCGATTGCCAGGAGCGATGATCTGTTGTAACCACGATGTGTTTAGGGCAGGTAAGTCCTCCGTAGTCGGTCGCATCGGACCCACGTGAGGAGCGGGCGGCAGATGGAGATGGGGAGATCGATCTTCGCGTCGTTGCTCGAGCACGTTTCAATGGTAGGCGGGAGCCGTCGCGAGCACGAAGTGCAGGCAAGGGGATTTGGTCTGCTTTTCGTACTCCGTTCTCCGTCCTCCGTAGAGCTGGGGGTAATTAGCGTCTGTGTGGGCGGGTAAATCGATTCGACGACGATGCAGATTGCGTGGATTGTGGAAAAGTTGACCATGTCGTCAAGTGGATACTGTCCTTCTCAAGACGACTCCTTCCTCCTTACAGTACAGGTAGGCGGCGCAGCTGACACCGGCTGGCGAAGCCGCCAGCGGCTGCGAGGGACGTGCGGCAAGCGTGGCCTGGCGCGTGCCACCCTGACAGCCGCGCCTTACCCGACCGCAGCCGCTCCTCCAAGATCCCCGAGTGCTGCACTTTAAAAAGCATGGCGCCTCCGGGGGTCCGGGGCTTCCACCGCCGGGACCAGGGCACACGCCATATCAGGCTCCGGGGTGGGCGGCGATACGCTAGGTAAGATTGAGTCGTTAAACCTGACTGGTCTTGCTCGATCTTGAGATGCCGATGCCGTTCCGTCCTCCCTACGTTTGTGTTAACTCTCGTCACATCTCAGAGACTACTACGCCTCTCCTCACCTACATCTGTTTTCATCATAAAATGATAGTTGACCGAGTCGCCAACTATCTCGTCGGATGTCTCTTGCGAATTCATTTGCTAGATCAAGTTTTCGAATGTACTGACTGATGGAGCTTCCCACCTTCTGAGCCTGGAACCCCCCGTCTCAACAGGCTATGGACTGCCGACACAGCTGCCATTGTTGATGATGGCGTGCGTTTAGAAAGAGACGACTCAGATCTGAAGCCATCCCTTTCCCTTCTGTCGGTTTTCAGTCTGTGCGCTGCTGTGCCGTCTCTTTGGCGCGAGCTCCCCGTCCAGCTGTTTTGCTTGGTGTGTCCAAAGGAAGAGCCAACACTGTCCAGCAGCGCTCTGTTCGGCTCCGTCCATGGCTGAATCGCGCAATCAGCTACTAGAGTCCATTAGCCAATGGTTCCCTGATGCGACGACGGCGCCACGCTCCCATTAACAGACTCTCGGGAACGCGGTTCTACCCGCAACTCTGTGTAAGGGTCAGTTGAAGAGACTGGCAGCTTATCCCCGTTACCTAGTCTGTCAGTTCGCGCCACCTATGGTAATTAACGTTTTGCGCAGTCGCACAGAGGAGGGGCACCGCGTTAGAAGATCGATCTTGCGTGTGGCAATACCGATCGCCGACCCAGACACATGGTAGAGCAGCCGTTGAGGCCAGGAGTAATCACGATAAAGTCGTAACCGAGCGATCGCCGAAACGCCCACATGTGCTGCACGTTGAGAGCGTTGGGGTCTCGCCGTGTCCAACGCACGCGCAGCGCAACGCAGGTGCGGCGCACAACATTCTAAATCCCTCAGCTACTGTGCAACGTCTAACCGGGCAAGTCGTTCGGATAGGTGTCAGGTGAGTTGGCCTGGATCTATCCCGTCGTCATTGGGTGGTACTTTTCGTGACTATTGCCTCTTTGGGCTGACACGCTAGATCTCCTGCGAAGTGATATATGACAGAGTTGCTCAGTTCCAAGCAACCCAGCCACCAGCAGCTGTCCGCCTCCTGTTTTGCGTCGTTGCACATCTGCCGTATGAGGTCGTTTGAGCAACGCAGAGCAGGAAGCACCCTTGTCGCCATTTCCACTGTAAATTTATTTATTTTTGTGTTGACAGCGCAGGGCAAGCCTGTCCCAGCCCTCACCTCATGCTCGCATTCGCTGCTGCGCACTGCCCTCGCACGTGGATAGAAGATTTCCAGCTTGCGATAAGCTTGGGTTTCGGTTGAGACACTTTCAGCTCGGAACTTGGCAGTTGCCAGTCGTCATGAACCAATGCATGTCTCCCATCTAATCCGATTGTGGCTTACTTGAGTCGCTTTGTCGAATCCCCGTGCCTGAGTGTCGGGACGGTAGGGATACGCTCTTCAGTGAGACTCTCTTTTGTCGTGGTGTATCCGTACTGTTAGTCTTCAGTCTCCACAGTCCGTGTCCGACAGCGCACCCCTGCGCGAGCGCTTTTGCTTGGTGCTGAGTGTTTTCCAGTTTGTGAGTTGTCACGATCCTCTTAGCGCGATGGACATTGTGACAGGACGGCCAGCCAACGACCATACCCTGAACGTTGACCGCCCCTCGCTTTCTATCACGACACCAAAAACAAGAGTCGACCGGCAAAACCGCCCTCAGTCCAGAAATTGCCAAGTTTCTCCCCAAAATGGGTCCCGGCCCAGTTTTTCTCAGCCTGCGTAGCCCGGGTGTATCGTGGTGTAGGCGCTCTCAAAAAGACCATTGTCTTTTCCTCGCAAGGGACGACTTGTTGTTTGACGCGGGTGCTTGTTGTTTGACGCGGGTGCGACGATGATCTCAATGTCACACGGCTTTGACGACGATTGTCGAAGCGCCAACCTGACAAGGACGTCGAAATTCTCGCTGGTATAGCGGCTACTGCTGAACCACGCGGCAACACCAACGACGTTTGGCAATTCACAGAAGCACCTTGACATAGGACAAAAGCCTGGCAAACCGTGTCAGCTTGTCAGGTTTGATGCCGAGCCGCTCTCTAGAATATGCCACTGGTACTATAGAGACCCGACGGTCTGGTGCAACTAATCACCGAAAGGCAAGCAAATCGCCGAGAAGCAACCGTCGATCCAGCAGTCAAGATCTGTAAAATCGATCGCTGCCGAGACACGCATAGCTTCTGGTCTGGTGATCAGACTGCATCTGATTGCTGAGGTGCTGCTAGGGGTTTCTGAATCGTGAAATCGGTGGACCTTGAGGCGTCCGTGGCTTGAATGTCGTCGTAAGTGACAGCCGATTTTTGATATGTCACTTTGTAGGGTTCATTACCCACAGAATCATCTTGCTCAACTCGTCGGTGGACACCTCCTTAGACTGGCGGGAGCAGACCAGGCCGTTCGCCAGATGCAGTCATCAGCAGGGTGAGCGAGGTTTGGGACAGGCCCCGGGGAAGCATCCGATCATCGAACTGGCGTCCCTCCTGCAAGTGATGTCGTCTGATGGGAACGACCGTTGCAAGGCCAGCTGCCATTCGTAAACTGAAGAGATGGGACCATCATCAACCATGGACGACTGTGATTGGGCGTACACAGTAAAGACCATGGAGAACGACGTGTACCACTGCTGGACAACGGATCTAGCGCAGTCATTAGCGCCTAGAGGCATTTCAGACCGCCATGGTTGTCATTTGAGGGGTGGCCTGGCGGCAGCGGACGCAGGATGCCTCTCGCGGATGCAATGTCGACATTTCTGCCACGCAGCGTTTTGATTGCGACGGGCCGCTGTGGCCTGGCCATCATCTGGTCGCTCAGCGCCAGGCCTCAAGGGTGCTGCGCGCCAATTGTAATGGTAAGCTTGTGCAGCGTACAGCGTCGACGGGTGGGCCATTGTGCATTTCGTCCGTAGACAACGGTGGCATTCGGCCGGTGCGTTGCATATGGAGGATTGCGAAGCCTGGGAGGAGATAAGCCTCGCTCGTCGTGCATCAGAGGTCACTTGGACCAGCGGCATTGAGGTCATTAATCTTGTTTTCTGCGCCCAGTCTCTGCATGGCGTCCAAGATTTGCCCTAGAGATTGGTTCCTCGACGATCAAAAACTTTTCAGGATGGAGCCCTGAGAGACGCACTCCAGTGTCGGCGTGGGCCAAAGTTGGCGAGACGTGGGGTTGCGATCCCTGGCGACAAATACCGTTTGTGAATTCGGTTGATGCATATAGTGCTGTATACAATGTGTAGCTGAGACCCAGCAGCTCTGCCTTGTTGCATATACTACCCAGTGAATACCTAGGTAAGGGTCGGCTAAATTTAGGGGCGGGAACTTCCTTTCCCCGACTCCAGACGGTCCTGTCCCGTAGGTCCTGCCAGGTCAGGTCAGCCACCGAAGCTCCGCTTTCCACATTTTCCTTGCTCCTTTCCATAGTGTAGAGCAGAGCTGCCAACACCTAACCTGTGTCTGAGCACGCGAACACCTCCTGCCCACGGGTACTTCATCGGTCAATCCCGTCAATAGTGCCGCCCTGAACCCGGTATGTCTGTTCGCCCCCGAACAAGCCACTGTGGGTTTTGTGTCTGACTTTGGAGGCAACCGCAGCGCGCGACTCGATGCTTCAACATCGCTTGCCGACAGCCATGGCTACCAATAACGAGTCGTCCGACTCTCGCCTCACGAGGTCTCAAGCCCAGCCAGTGTCCTCCATCTTCCCATCACGCGTGTCGAAACAGTTGGGCTTGTTCTTTGCCGGCGCGGGCTTCCTGTTCTTCTCGACCATGATCACCCGCCGCTCCATTGTCCGCAAACAATTGGCCGCCTTTCCCAAATTCTATCAACCCAGCCACAGCGCAGCTGGCAAGCACGGCAATCCTGAAGGTTCCATGATCGCCCTCGAAGCTCTCAACCTCGCCACTTTGAACGTCATCAGCTTCGGCATGATGATGACGGGAGGCGTCGCTTTCGCCTTCGACATCACTAGCATCGAGGATTTGAGAGCCATGGCTCGGAGGAGCATCCGTGGGGCAGCGGGCCAGACAGATGAGGCTGCCGAGAAAGAGTTCGAAGAATGGGCAGCCAAGGTCCTCACCAAGTTTGGGAAGACGCCTGACGCGGGCGAGGATAAAGCGGCAAAACAGACCGACTCCGACTCCAAGACAGGCAAGGAGGGACGCTGAGGTGGCGACGCAAGCATCTACCTTTAGACCAGATACCCCTTCATCCGTGCAAAGATGCGACGGATCTTGGAAAAGCCTCGGATCTGAAGCTGCCAGGCGCGTCTCTTGGCGCGGCATGTACACAATTGATATGGCAAAATCCGCTCTTTAAGACATACCCCAGGACGGTCCGACTCAACAACTGGCATGACTTCGCCCAAATTTATCACCGTGTGTCGTACACGAGGCTTGTTGGCCTCGGCGAGCCAGCGAGCGAGACCGGAGGAGTAGCTCGGTGTCAAGACGATGAAGCCACAAAAACGGCTGGACTGGGCATCGGTCTCAGCCTGCGGCGGCGATGGGGGTCTTTGACGCCCTACCTCGGCAGCGAGTCCGGGTTCTGCGTCGCGATATGCGGTACCTGGCGTCATATGCCGAACTGTTATGCCTGTCTCGCAAACCGCCCGGGGAACGCGTCTTGTGGGGCACGTCTTTCTGTTCGTTCAGTCTGTTCTACATGTACAAACACTTGATCGTGTACCTGCACGGCGGCGGCACGATTGTCGATTCGATCAGAAACCGAGCCAGTAGGGACATGTTTTCCCCCTCATGACCCTGGCGGGGTCACCGTCGACGAGCTAGTGGTCGACGAGGTCTCGCAATCGCTCGGCTACTCCACGTCCGCGCGGGCAGGATTGCGGTCTGGCGTCTATCTCAACACCCAATGGTGTGTCTCGCCCTATCACTTCTCAGAACTCATCTTTCCACCGTCGTGGCATTGCTTTTGAAACGACAACTCTCATTCTCTCTCTCTTTTTTTCCCTCCTCTTGATCTCTGTCTACGCCAGAAGCTCCACCATGGCATCCGTATTTTGCCGCAAACACTTTGCCTGAGATCCAGATTCATACGGCGTCAATGGCGTCAAATAGGCTCAGCAGTTGACGCAGATGACGCCCTTTCCTTGCCGAGACGATTGACTCGAAGCTCTTTCTTATGTTGATTGTCAGTAATGGATCAGGAGGCCAACTATTTGCTGATGTTTGACTCGAGCCGACTGAAAATCGTGCGTCAAGATGCCCAAGAGCACAGCACGTACGCCGCCGACTTGAAGAGAACAAGTCCTCTGCGAAGGTGGAGAAAGGGTCCAAGACAACCCATGGCTTCGCAAACCACCCCGGTCCTCCCGGCTTGCCCCGTCGTCATCCACATCCCCTGTTCTGCTGTGGGCAAGGGGGTGTCTCCTTACGGCCCTAGATACCAAGCAGATCGCCCTTGATGCTCTCCGGGATTTCCAACCCACACCCCATGCCCACACTTCGTACGTCCGCAAGAGCTGAGAGAGAGGGTGTAGGCAAGGATTGCACACGAGTTCATACAGACGGAAGCACATCGAGTCTTCCGCTGCAGCTGCACTTCATGACCCATGCTCTGGGTATCGGACCCGAATCGACGCCAAGTCACATCTATTTCTTCCCAGTGCCCTTGCCGGCTTTTACTCGATGTTCCCTCATATTTCGTGCCATCTATATAAAATTTCCATATCCTCCTTGTCTGCATCTGCGGTTCTTCTCTTTTCATATTCCGCCAACCACATCACATTTTGACAGTTCTGCCGTCATATTTGTCCAGCATACATCTTTGGATCAAGTCGATCACTTGTCGTACTCGACACCAGCCTCGACCAAGCCTTGCCAAGTTATGTGCCAGGCCCACGACTCATTTTCGTTTTGGTGGTGATCCCAACACTGTCTTTTCAACACCATCTTATATCACAAACACCTCTCGCTGAACAACATGGCGATGCAACCGGCGGCCTTTCCCTTGGTGGGATGTGAACCCGTCGATGTCAGCATGCAACCGTCTCACGGTACGCTGGTGTACGACGGAGCATCCCTCGATGGCCGCGAGTTCCAGAGGGGGGATCCGGTGGTGGTGGTCGACAACGGTTCCAACGAGGACCCATCGGAGTCCATTAGGGCTCTCAACCTTCGCAACAGCCAGTGCATGCTCGTCCCTCTTCGAGCCGTGTGTTGGGTTCCCACACATAGCGAGCAGCGATCTGGCGCCACTTTCTTGCTTACAGTCTATGGGCCGACCCTTGACTTCCGCCACGCCGGTGAGGCTCAGCCTCGTTTCGGCAGCCGTGGTGTTGCAACGCTTCTCGGCTCTTCCATCTATGTTGCACGCGAGGTTGTCATGGAGAGCAGCCCATCACGCATCGTTCTCGACACGGCAGACCGCGTCTCCATGTTCACCATTCAATGGGATGCCTTGTCAATAGATGTGATGCAGCAGCCGGCTTTGACTCCGTCAAGTTCGTGCGCTTCTTCGAGAAGCCCTTCCGAGTCAGGAGACGATATGCCTGTCATGCACTTTTACCGCCACCAAGGGCGAAGGGATTCTGCTATTGAAATCCGCGATCCCGAGTCTCCCGTCTACAAGTCCCCCAGAGGGCGAAAGGTATGCAAGACGGAGACACGATCGATTCGACTCTGGCTAACGTCCGATGAGCAGTCAACGTCACCCAAGCCCCAGTTCAACCGCTCGGCATTCTTTGCAACAAAGCACAATACCCCCATCTCGACCGCTTCGCCTCTGAGCCGACAGTCTTCGAGTCGTGGCACAAGCTGGTCGGAAAGTGGATCAGAAGACGGATTCGGGCTTGACTATGACTGCAGTCTCAGCTTCGACGTGGGCTTCCCCGAGTCACTTGATCTCTGCACACAAGATCTCCAGATGCCCTGTATGGACACGAATGGCGATCTTGAGATCAACTTTATGTTTGTGCCTCAAGATGGAGGCGAGGGCTTTGGTTCGGGGCAACAAGAGGTGCAACGGCAGGACAACAATACCCAAGGTCAGATGTGGGCGACAGCTGGTCTCCAGACCGGACCCAGCAACTCGTGGAACACGATGCAGGTTCAACAGCAACAGGCGCCCGATTTGCGGCAACCTCAGATGCCCGTCCCTCCACGACAGCAACTCCCGGCAAGGCCAGAAGCGCAACCCGAGTACTATGGCCAGTATCGGTTGATGGAGGATCCTGCTCGGTCCCAGGTGCAAGCTGGCAGCCTCACCCACACCGAGCCACCGGACGCCCCGAACATGCCCAGCGGCCAAAGGGCCGAGTTCATGTCCTCGCAACAGCTTCCTGTGTCGACGACTCCCCATCCAGCCCAGACTTTCCAAATGCAACCTCGCTTTCCTGAGCATCCCGGCAGACTGCCAGTTCCCCATGCGGCCTCGGGTCCTTTCCCTGTGCCTCAGGAGGTTCACGTTATTCACAGCAGCCGTCATGACCCTCGCCCTCCTTACTCCCTTCCATCTTCGTCTTCGTACATTCCTGTCCATGAGGGCACCTTGCCTTCTTCTCACGGCCAGCAACCAAGACGCAGCCCGCTTCCCGAAGAGTCACGATCCTCTAGCGCGCGAGGCACACCCGTCATGTCGCGTCAACCCAAACCTCAACCCGCTCATACGTTCACACCGACCGCACTGGTCAGCTCCTTTCAGCAGGGAATCCAGGCCCAGGTTACTGCCCTCGAGAGACACTGCGAGCAGGTCCAACAGGACGGTGACGATGAGCTGCTGCGCAAATTTCAGGAGGTTTTGCAAGCTGCGCGCCGCGCCAGCGAAGAGGCCGGTCAGGTCCTCGGACGTCTTCAGCCCATCTCCGGGATTCCTTTTCAGGGCACAGAGAGGAGGTTGCAGTCACTGGCCGACCAGATTGTCGCGGCAGCTCAGTCTCTCACGCCCGACGCTCCCATCCAGGCTGCCTCCTCGGATGAGGGCATCCAGCAGCTGAACCAGAAAGTGCAGAGCCTCAAGGACTTCATTGAGTACGTCGAAGGAGTCCATCCCGAAGTCGTCAACCGCGTGCAGGACTCGGCGGCGCCCGGCTCGGTGAACAACGGCAAGACTCGTCAAGGGAGCAGTCAAGCCCTCGCCGTCACAGCCCCTCGCGTGCCATCGGCCCCTGCGTCTGTGTCCTCGCAGGTCGTGTCCAACGATGAGTCTGACTCCTGCCGCTGGGTCGATGGCCAAGCCACCCCGCCACCTGACCGATCGGCCATGGCGCAAAACCGAGACCACTCGCGGTTGTTCCGGGACATGGCAAACGGACCCGGCAGATCCCGTCAGGATCCTCGCGTCGCATCCACGTCGGAGTTTTACCCTGCCTACAGTCGGCCATCATCTCACATGAACTCGCCTGTGACAAGTCACCCTGCCCCGGCTGAGCCAGCTGGCCTCGCGTTCTTCCAGCAACCCCTACCGACGCCCATTCAACAAGCAATTCCGCTGTCCGAGTACGCAATGCAGTCTCGGCCTATCCAGACGTACACCCCGCCTACGTCGGCTGAGATGATGCGTCCGATGCAGCCCGTCCCCAGCGTTCCTTCGCAGCACTACACCACGCAACAGGAGAGCCCTTTCTGCCTCCGTCCCCCTCAACAGGACTGCATGTATCCCAGTAGCGGTCCCGAGATGTCTGCGGGATACGCACCCAGGTCCCCGGTTGGCTTTCACCCGACAAACGGACCTGCTCCGCCTTCGGGTTACTACCACGACGCGCGATCGGGCCTTCCGGAGCGAAGGACGGTACGCCAGGAGCGCCCAGCACCGTACCAGCTGAACTACAGAGACCAGCGGAGGCGACGCGGCAGCCAGTGACGAACCGCTGGCTCCGTCCATCATGTTTCTACTCTTCACTGTCGATAAGCGATCATCTCACGGTGCTATTGTATTTTGTCTTTGGCGAGGCGTTCTCGGGAGCGAGCATGTTTCACTCGAAGTCCTGGCTGCTGGAATGCGAACACCGCAGACAGCCTGTTTATGTTTCTTAATCTTTAACTTCTAAAACCTGTTGGTGTACTGGCGCGGCACAGTCTTTCGGATTGACCAACTTGATGTTCGGTCTGTTTGGCGGTTATAGGGAAGATAATGACAGGCAAGACATGAGCACAGAGCACACGAGAACATGTCCGAGGAGACGACAGTTTTGAGTGTATGATATGAGAGGGCATCGCGGGTGCTCTTTACACGCATGGGTTGGCTACTCAAAAGTTTGATGTTTGATAGAATGGATTCATAGTTTTAAAACACCTTTAGCAGTCAGTGCCTTATCATCTTGACCTTGAGGCCATGACTCCAAAGCGGGGGTAGCATACCGCTGGATGACGAGACCACTTCCAAAGTGATGTTTTGGAGCGTCCTCGGCTTTCTTATTCGTCGTCGTCCCCGTTCGTGTCGTCTTTCGTCACGGCGATTTCTCACCGAATCTGACAGACTTCATCAGCCACGCGAACCCTGCTTTATACCCGGTAAGCCCTCTTCACCGGAACGCGTTCCCCGGACTACGCGGCGCCGCGGGAGAACCGGGATCTGCCCGGCACCACCCCCCCAACGCGGCGGTCACCCACCGAATGCGGTATGACCTCCGTTGTCGTCCGCGTCGCGAACGATCCAACCCCCCGGTCGGTAACTCCTACATGTGCGTCTGACTGCCGGTGACGCGGGGGCTTGGCGGCTCTCAGGCGACGAAGACGGAAGGGGGGGGGGAGGTGCGTTGCCGCGCAGTACTCGGACCGGTGTGCGATATATCACGGACGTTCATGCGCGTTGCGTCCCTGACGATCTGGGGGTTAACGTCCACGAGGGGCTTTTGGGTGTCCCTTCATCGAGCTTTTGGAGGACGCGGCATGGCTTGATCTGCGGTTCGGTTTCGGCCTTGATGGGGGAATCGCACGTTTCCAGCCGGTCGCGTTGAGAGAGTATCGTGGCGCAGGATGGTCGGGCATACGTCGTCTCCTCCAAGGTGAGCAAGTGTAAAGGGTCCTCACCGACGGGCCGGGATCCCAGCCGTGGACGGTGGCGTATGAGATTACGTTTGCCAGCGAGGCCAGTTTGCAGTGCTGGTGTTTTTTTTGTGCGCTTCAGGGACATGGAATACTACCAAGCGAACGACCCCATCTACGAGGCGTTGATGGAGCAGGCAGCCGAGGGCAAAGCGACGGGTTGTGTTGCGGTCTCCGTCGAGTTCTAGATTACTCGGCCCATTTCAACGAGATGTTACAACAACTTGTAGCTGCCGTTCGGCAGAAGACTCTCTTCCTCGCCGACCCGCGCGGCTTGACAGACTACCTCTTTCTCGCTTGGTGCCATATCCACCTGGACCCAGTGCCGACGGCTTGCGCGACATCGTAAAAGTTCAGAGCGTCGCCGATGGCTCTCCAAGCGCCGGCCCTCCGGCAGCGTTCCGGGCCGGCGGCGACAGCTCCCGTCGAAGTCGGCGAGGAGCGCGCGTCCCGTCCCTCGCCGAGTCTGTAGAGACCCTGACTGCTTTCGCCACCGGCTTCCCGGCCTTTGCAAGAGACGTATGGCGCGTAGGGATACGCCCAGAGATGCAGCACCGAGACGGCGGCCATCTCGAAGCAGAGAATGGTGTTGGGTATCCCCACGGCCCAGGACGGATGCGAGATGTGCGCAGTGGGTTTCACTGGACCGCCCTCTCTGGTCAAGAACCCGAA
The DNA here is from genome assembly GCA_004366825.1 of Colletotrichum spinosum. Classification (NCBI taxonomy): domain Eukaryota; kingdom Fungi; phylum Ascomycota; class Sordariomycetes; order Glomerellales; family Glomerellaceae; genus Colletotrichum; species Colletotrichum spinosum. Next base: position 167,942 of record QAPG01000056.1, on the reverse strand, counting down.
GATGAACTGGGGAGGGGCTTTTTGTCAGTTGACGTGGTTGATCGAATGCCTGGTGTCAACCCACCGTCTGTACGTAGAAAAGGAAGACCACCAGCTTTATGGCTGTAAACTTGAGGACGACGTTGTACTCTTGCAGAGGCTGCTTCGTCTGGACGTAGAACTGCAAAAGACACATCATGGCCGTAACGAGTGATGTCATCTCAACCACCATGACCTGTGGAAGATTTCGTCAATATGCTGTTTATCGCATACCCGGTGGGCGGGAGTGACGAACCCATATCTTTGCGTGACTGGCGTGATTAGACTCCTTGCAGTACACATCGGCAGCCTCGGTGATGCACTTGACGAGGGCCCCGAAGAACTTGACAAAGCAGAACTGATACACTGCCACCCATATAATCTAGACAAGTCTGCTGTCAGCCGTGGGCTTTTCTCCGTGGCAGCTGGGCCGTCCTGTGCGACGGGGACGCGTACGTTGAAAAGCCTCAGCCCATCGGCTGTCTTTCCGCTCTTGTTCCTGCCAACATGCACGACCACAGAGCGGACTGGGTAGATCCATTTCTTGACGCACTCGCCGGCGAATTGGCGCTGCTGCGAAGAGATGTCGGGGTGGAGGTACTGGCAGAGAAGCTGGAAGAAGGAGGCGATGACGAGGGACTCGTAGAACTCGTAGATGGCGGCGATGTACACGTGCTGGGTGTGCTGAGCGTGCAGGCGACGCTGTAGATTGGCACCATCAAGAGTATTCGGATGATTCTGCGATTCTCCGGTAAGCGGAAACGATCTCTGCAAGAGACTTGTGCACCGCGGGTACTCAACTGCTTTTGCTGCTTGGGAACGGCGTAGTTGCTCGCGTGACGGTAGACGAGATAAAAGGACGTGATGCATGCCACCGTTGTCGCAAAAGTGGCGAGGAGGAGGAGCAGGCCGTGGACGCGGATATCTATGCCCAGCTTTGCCTCCTGTACTGGTTATTGGGATGTCATGGTGAGTCTGGTTTTCGCTTCGGTGCTGAAGGGCGAGGTTTCCCTTACTCGGAACAGCCAGAGGGTGACTCTTGCATTTTGCCATGATGCCTTGCGCTTAGTTGGACGACTGTTTAGTAGAGTGACAGGTAGGATGAGGACGACGGTCGCAGCAGAACGATTGATTGATGGATATCGCTACGTGATGAGATTGATCTTCTTCATCGATCGACCTTTCTCATAGCAGACTCAGTCATAATCATGATGGCAGCTTTCTTTCGGGAAGTAGACTCTCTTATTCATACAGTCCAGCCATAGATACAGCTTCAACCTACGGGGTAGGTGGCTATGTCACTTCAAAATACTCCGTCCGCCAAGGAAGAATATGTGCTCGCGAAACTCAACAGGCAGATCATCCAGACGGTACGAACCAGCCTCGGATCTTCTCTGTTCTGTGCGGTCGCTATTTGTTTGCCTTTCTCAGTATTTTGGGTAAGAATATCGCGTTCAGAGGCTTAGCACACGGTTTACGGTCCCCTACAAAAGGCGAAATCCGCATACTGAGAACTGACCTCTCCGCCTCATTGCTTGATCCAACTTGGTCATGACAACGACCGACGGCCGGCGAGATCCGGATTCCGGACGACAACAGCTACCAACTCCGTTCCAATAGCGGACCCGGTGGATTCCAGCCCGTGTAACGCCCCGCGACACGAGTCGAGATGTCGTGGCTTAGCTGGGCCTCTGAAGCTGAAATCAAAGCTTAAACAATAAGCTGCGGGGCAGCGAGATGGACTGCCTCACTTGTCGTATCATAATCAATGACCCCTGTTCTGTCGCTTACATGACTCCAAATAGCTCTAGCGGCTGCAGGTATATGGCAAGTACGGAAGGTTGACTCTGTTTCCTCGGAAGTATGTACTGTTCGTGCCGGCGCCGGTGCTGGGATGTGGGGCGAAGGTTCCGTGTCGGGCCCGATGTGGGTCATCACGAACCCCGAGCTTACGAAAGACCGGAGCCAGTACTAGAAGAAAGTCGTACGAGCCTATGCCCCCAGGTGGTAGGTGACCGCTCATTTGACAACAGGAATCCTTCCAGTAGCACGTTGTTGTATTAGTTGGGTTGCAGGGCAATAAATCACGCCTAAAGCACGACCGCTTGTTCGGATTCAGCTTCCTGGACGTGTTTGGTTATCAATTACAGCATTGTCGCTTCCCAGTGAGAGGAGCTTCTGACTGCTGCCTGTACTTGTAGCTCCCGGTCTGAAGTAAAAGGCTACGGGCCGATACAAGTACAATTCCGAGATTAATTTCCTGAAGCAGAGGCGCCGAAACCACAACTCGATGCTTAACTATCGACAGACACATGCTCCAAAAACGCCGCGTACACCGTGTTCAAAGTCAATCAGCACGATATGCCCACCCCATCCCCTTTCTTTCTTACAGATGCAGGCGACTAACGCCAAGGCTGTAACAGTAGGCAGAAAATTGCAACAGGTATAGCAGGAGCTCGGATGAAGCTGTAAAGTTCGTCCGTGCAACACGATTACCGTATGCTTTTGGTAAAGCCGCCTGGAACTCTGCAGCAGAGGCCCGCTTCTGGGATTCCGATTGGAGGGGTGAATTCCTCGGCCGAGTCCAGGGCCGCGCAGTTGAACGCAGATTTTGGTTGAACTGCGGAAGGCGTATATCTCGATACTAAAAGACCGGGCTGCCTCGCATAGTATGAGGAGGAGATAGAGTTCGAGCGCCTTCGAAGCGGTTCGTCATTTTGGGTTGCCGTCTGGCAAGCCCCTACTCTTCTCCCATGTTGGCGGGCCATGGGCCATGTAGCTGTTGTATGAGCGAGTAAACCAAATGTCTACTGAAGTAACTCTCACGGCATCTATCCAGTTTCTACGGGGCAGGAACAGAAGATTGTTTTCACCTTGCCGGATATACATGCCATCGCCCTCCCAAAAAGCTTTCGGTTGAGGTGTTCATGCTGAACACACCCATCCTGTACTTGTAAGAGCCCAGCGCATACGATGTACGCGCTACAAGTAGGCATCCTCGAGATAACCAGAAGATGGGATGAAAGAAACCGCATGCGTCTCCTGCGCGGCGTCGAGTTTACACTCTGTGTCTGCATGGCATCACGCAACTGTATTCTCCAAGAGCCACGGTGCTAGGCTGCCTCGGGGGCAAACAGGCGACGGGCCTGCTCATCATTACCCAAAAACTCAACCTTGGAACATTGAATCTGGCTCAACTCCGGCGGGTTATAGTACTCTTTTGGACATCCTCGGCCGCGGAAAGCTTCGCGTCAGCAACAGACACCATTCATGCCACAGGTCTTCGCGCGAGGTCGTCCTCCGTCCATTGCCAGCGTGCGATTGGAGCCCGGCGGCGGCCACGTGTGGAATTACGCAGGCCGGCCTCACTTGGAGGACCTTGACCGATACTGGGCATGCCACGCAATGCACAAACGTGTCGCTGACCTCGTCTTCGTGATAAGCTGTAGACTAGCCAGCACCACCCCAAACCTGCCCGCCCTGCCAGATATGGCAATAGATTCGCCTCAGCAGCCGCAGCCTGTCGCATTTCCAAATATCCCGAGGGCAAATGATGAGAGACGTACGGTGAACGCTGGTCTTTACCCTCCTCCCAAGACGTCCCAGCCGAAACCTGGCTCGACCTGACTCGATTTGAAGGAAGGTCCTTCACGAACCTACGCCGCGTCCATACACCAAAAAAAGAGAAGAGGGGGCAACGGAGAGCTCAGAGAAGCCCTCGTCTTCTGGTCTCTCTCAGAGCGGGAGACAACTTGGGACGAACGGCAGAGACGCCCACATGCCTGACACCACTCTTTTCCCCCCGCACCCCAAGTACGCCCGGATAAGAGAATAAAGAATAAGGATTAGCCTTTGGCCGTGGTTTACTAGACTGAAGCCTTTGACTTTTGCATGTTTAGTAAACAAAAGGGTTATTGCGAGTCAAACCACGTCGGCGGTACGGGGGGCATGATTAAGTACAGCGGTGTGGGAGTTTCGCGGACGAACCTTGCTTCTCGAGCGGCGACAATGGGGATCGGGGCTCCGCGGACGCTCGCCGCGTGGCACCGGTCTAGGGGGGCTGCGGGCTGCGGGCTGCGGGCTGCTGAGGTCTCGGCCAGATTGAGTTCACGGGGTGAGATCAGATCATCTGGGTTCGCCAGAACACCATGTATATAGTATGCTGGCGCGTAGTTGCGCCGTGGCTCGGCTGGGTGAGAGAGGAGTAGTCGGAGTGGGTGTCCTCGACGACGGATCGAAATGGTGCGTCGATCTGGACGCCGTCGAAAATAACCGAAGCAGCGTATGCCTTTCTCGCGTCCCAGAGCAAGGTAGAGAGAGAGAAAGAGAGACCCCCGTTGCGTAGACTGGCGCGATGATGGCTCGCGGTGTGCGCTCAGAGGTCCGTCCCGGGGCCGGGTTTGACCTGGACCCCGGGATCCCGGAATACTTGGCCAGCACGGTCCCACGAGCCCCAAAAGGATTGTTGGCAGATGCAATGGGGTCCGCCGCCGCGGGTGTGCATACGACGCGCAGCTGCGCGCCGCTGGCCTGCGTCGAGCCACACTGCTCTGCCAACGCTGTCCAGAAACCTGGAATCTCGGCCGAGAAGCGCCCCCTCCTTGAGCAGGGTGGATCTCGGCCCCCGGCATGGCTCGTTGGGTTTTGGTGCCTGGATGAGACGAGTTCCCCGACCTGGAATCTTGCTTCGACTGGGCCTGCCAGACGCAAGAGGACGCAAAGGGCCATGCGAAGGCTGGTTCCGATCTGATGACACTGGATGCCAAAGACCCCGATCAGGACGAATTGTCTCCAGGCAAAATCAGGTTTCCGTGTCGTTTGGCGGGCTGAGCCGCATCGCGACGGACATGGCACATCGAGATCGCCCGTTTGCGTGTCGCGTGTCGGAGGAGCAAAACCTCCGGGCTCCAGTTCTCCCAACCTCGTCGCTGGAGAGAGGTGGGCGCACACAGCAACCACCGAACCGGCCTTGACAAACGCCGACAAGCCGTTGTGAGATGCCGGGCGTCGACCGGTCGTTACGCCCGGGCGAGGGTAATGCACGATGGATCTCGTCTCCACTCCTCCGTCCGGCGGGCGTGACTGCGACTGTGACTGTGACTGTGACTGATCGGGATCTCATCGTACGACCCAACTGGCCCGGCGGCCTGTCTCTCCACCCCACAGAGGAAAACTCCAGAAAAGACCCAAACGGGAGAGGAACCAGTGCATGAAAATTCTTCCTTCTCGTCTGACCGTGTGCACGACCGCCCTTGTTCGCAGAAGCTCCAACGTGCCTGGGGACCGCCGTCAGTGGGGCGGAGATAGGGCGGAAGACGTTCGGGTATGTACTATTATGTGAGTATGCGGTGATTGTGCGAATCGAAGAACCGTCGTCGCATCAAGTCTCCGGGGGCGGTGTTTTCTCGTACGTGCTGCCAAGCATCGTGGGGTGAACAGATTTCTTCAGCAGAGACCTCATGAGGGGTAGCTCGTTTCCTTTCTCGGGTGCTGTGAGGTAACCGCTGAGGCATATTATCGCTGAAACACCTTGTCGTCCGGAGACGTACGCTGTCTTTTCTCCTCTCTTCTCCCCTCCAAAAACTTGGCACAACGCTCAGCCCAGATAAGGCACGGTTTCGCGCTCTCTTGTAGTGGAGCCAAGCTCTGCCCAGCGCAAGAAAAGATGCAATATTTCCCCCCTTCTTTGTTCGTGATAGTCGAGCTAGACTGACTCGTGTACGACGTACGACCGCGGATCGCGCTCGCAGCTGTGCGATCATCGTGAACTTGGGTTGCCAAGAAGCTGCGACGTTTTCGCGCTCATCTCCGTTGATTCACAGTATGAACTCATGGCCTCCCAGCCGACTGACACGTGCCGACGATCCGCAGAGGCTGTACTGTGTACTGGTCAAAGCTTGGCATGCTGCTGGCCAGCCGTAGATGCCCAGATCTGCGCTCCCGCTCCAAGGAGTGACTTGTCGAAACATGCGTCTATCGTCGTCCGTGTCGTTATCCATCACGATGCGTGGGGTTGAGCAGAATGCTGCCTGCCCGACGGAGTAGTAGTGTATGTGCCTGATGGATAACTCCGCACAAGGTGAGTTCGTCGTGTGTGTCGTGAATGTAGCGGATATGCCAGCCAAGGCTTATCTCCAGCGCAGCAAGGGCCCATGCTCCTGCTGCGTGCCTCGCCTGGGTTGGTGATGCACCAACTGGGCCCGTTGCAGATGAGCAAACAAGGCGTTCATGCCTAATCCAGCTCGAACGGAGGCATGCATGGTGTATGCAGCTCCCTGTTGTCGTCTTTGGGGGTTGCTTACCGCTCCGTCTTCCACAGTCAACAGCAGAAGCAGCAGCAACAACAAAAGGCATTGCGCTGGTTGTGAGTGGCTGCTGATGCTGACGCTGCCGCTTCCCAAAACGCACCGAATGAAAAATCTCAGATTCCACCCGGAGACAGGAACGGGGAGCGGATCCACCCCTCCGTGCATCATGCCTTGCAGACAGGGGCCGGTGGCGTGACTCGAGGCACCTGTTCGGTTTCGCTCACGCGGAAGCCCTCCGCCGACCTCGTGCGAAAACGAAGCTGATTGAATAAGGGCACCTGGGCGATCGGCCTTCTAGACCGCCATGAGACGTCAGAATATCAAGGAAAGAGGACTCAAAAGCAAGGCACGCTGCTTTCGGCTCGGCAGATGGGGCCGAGCCACTGGATTAGATTATGCCAGCGGGCGGTGCAGAGCGCTCGATTCGGTGACCGTAAATGGGCTGCAGCTTCATTGCGATTCATTGACGTGCCTCCGGTTTTGTGTGCGCGCCTGGGGTCGCGTCCGTGTGGGCTCAGTGCCGATGGGAGGAGCGTTGGGCGGTGCCCCGTTCCGCTCCGGAATTATGGGTCTCCTCCGTGTCGCCGCGGGACCCGCTACGGACCAATGCCAAGAGCCATCGGTGGCCGGCCTCCGCAATCCCGCAATCCCGTTTTGCTCGCGAGCGGGCGAACTCGGCTGCAGAAACCTTGCTAGAAGGCGGACTAAAAGACAGAATTTTCTGTTGGTATGGACCCCACAGCAAGCCTCGGCTGAGAGAGCGAGTCTCCCGTTAAAATTTGAGTGTGGACAGCGTCCATCATGCGCCCCGAACATCCACCAGGAGCGGGAAGACGTGCAACCCCGGCGCGTATCAATCACTAGACGCTCGACCAGGCCTATAGCTCCGGTCCACGCCTCCTTTGGGGGGGTGCGGAAGCAAACAGGCGTGGAAGTGAGGATCCATGTGAAGATGGCCACGATCCATCGGCCTCGGAGGCGCCGTTTAGTACCTACTGTGTAGAGGACACCCGCTCTGTTGTACCTTCAACTCGTCAGTTGCGTGCTGCAGATCCAGGCGTGCGGCCCGACTGGCGAGAATGGAGTCCGAAAATCAGACGGAAGGCGGGCCCAAGGATCTGGATCAGGCATTGCGCCGGGATGACGTCTCTCACCTTGACAACATCTTTTTTTTTGCGTGAGCATGCCCGTGATGGTACGACACCGACCTCGTTGCGAAGTGCCGTGTTCAACGCCAGGGCACGAGGACATTGGTGTAGAAGTCTAAATGTGTTGGTGCACCGTAGTAGGCCTGGATTAGAAATTCGCCAGGCCGACAAAGAGCGAGGGCTCGATCAGCTAATAGTATCCGTAATCCAAGTAGGGATCGCGCAGCGGGGCAGGCCTGAAGCCGCGCCGACAAGCGATGAGGCTCTAACCTAACAGAGGCCAGACGTCATGGGGAGAACGTGGTGGTGGTGGGTGGAGTCGAACCTCGGCCGAACTGGAGATTGACAGAGGCCGAAGCCCGTTTTGGGTAATCGGGACTGTTGTGATGTGGTTGGTAACTTGGTGCCAAACAAGCCGTGACAGCTCCCTGCATCCGCTCAGCAGACGACGGGCAGAACAACCGGTGGGCTACCCGATACTGGTGGCATCCTTGCCCGGGTCAGAGTTGGCAGCAAGCTTGGCGATGGCAGGTTGCTGCGCAGCGGCAGCCGCAGCCGCATCGCAGTAGGGACGAGCAGCTCCTTGAGAGGTTGTTGTCCAGTCTACCGGTAGGCGGATGATCACAGGTTGTGTGGCACATGGTGAAGGCGGAGGAGAGAGGCGGATAGTCTAAATGCGCCATTTTGAGATTCCGACTTCTCCCTGGGCCCCTCCCCCTGGGGAAAGACCCCGGCGTCGTGAATAGGGGGGTCACGAGAGAGGCTTGAGAGGCTTGTCGCGTTGACCGGGGAGGGGGGGAGCCCAGGGGCTTGGATCCCGAGGCCGTGGGACGCGTGCAAAGTTTCTCGTGTCGAAATTGTAGGGGTCGAAGGACAGCGAGGAGACGCGGTGCAGGGTCTCGATCGCCTTGTCGGTGGTTGCATCAGCAAAGTCGGAGGCCGAAAGGCCGTGATTGTTCCCGAGAGATGGCCGGTCGTGGCGTAGCGTGGCCGCTGCAAGTGGCTGGCCCGTGATCAGCCTGGGATCGACCGGGTCAACTTTACGACTTTTACTATGGATGAACAAAGCGGCAGGCGACAGGCCACAGCAGACGGGGGGCGGGAGGCATCCGCGGGTCTGGGCTGCTTCGTTGTTGTGCTGCTGTGATGTGCCACTCTACATGTACTCCAGTAGGCATCTCATCCCTGGCTGGCGATGATCCGGGCGAACCCTCCTGTGCTGTGTACATGGCCTGATGGAAAGCGGGTTCTTTCAGCGTATCTAGCACATGGTTGTCTTTGACGATGGCGGCATCGAGCGTCATCGCAGGGACACCTGGCCGGCTTGGAGAGATAGTGTTCCCTTTAGGAAGCTGGCTGGCTTATCAGGGATCGCGATGCGGTGATTACTGCGTACAAGTACGGATACGTCGTCGTCAACTGCCTTTGGATCAGTGCGCTGGTGATCCAGACCGAGGTACGGATAGTGGATAAGAACCATCGGCCGAAAGAATCTTCCAAAACGCGATGCGGAATCCGCCAAAGTCGTGACGGAAGCAACAAGTAAGTAGGTTGCAGCGGGCATGATGAGCCCCAATCTTCACATACTTGGTACTGCCAAACTGCGCAATACGGAGTAGGTCAGGCGACGTTATGAAAGTGCGGCAAGTTGGCGAGCAGCTTGTGCCGCGCAGCACTGAGAGTGAGAGACAAGCAGTCGATGATGACGCTTGCTTGATCGTGATCAGGGTACGGATACAAGGCGTGGACTTGGAGATACGTCGCGAGCCACACCACACGTAGTAATACCACCTACACGAATATACCTACAGATACACACACACGAATTAGTGAGGAGATCGAGGCTGGGGACCGAGTGGATGCGGCACTTGTCCGCAGTGAAGCCGATTAGTCAGTTCTTCCGCCCATCGACTAATCTGCATGAGAGACTCGGGGAGACTCGAGTGAGAGTGAGACCCATCGGCACTTTTGATATCCACCGCAAATGCTGCCGCCATGTGCTCCGTAGCGGACTCCATGACACGGAGACTCACACTAGACATTCTAGAAAATTTCTACAATCTTCGCAATGATGGTCTAATCGTACACACGAAGACCCGCGACCCACGGCCCACGATGATTTCACAATTTTTCAAGTGCCGGGGTAAAAGGATCCGCTACGAGGCAACAGAGCAGTAACGGTAGGGCAGACAGTACCACAGTAGGGCAGACAAGGTACATCATGGCATGTCACGTTCTGCGAGACGGTGCTCCGTAAGCAGTCGCACGCTGGGATGAGGCTGCGGCGTCTAATGAGACTCATGATTGGATACGCCCTTTTCTCCCCCCTTTTCTTTTTACTTCACATCATCCCAGCTTGAGATTGTACAAGCATACACAGTACAAGTGAACCTCGCCCTGTGAGATTTCTAATTCATCTCATGTCGCTGCCGACAAACAGTCGGCGCCGTCGTCAACTGGGATAAGATTTTGCAATTGGCAGGGGGGCTTGGATGCGAAAAAAAAAGGCGTCTGCCGCCCCTCCTTCGGGCATCTTATTCATTCGTGATCCAGCTCGTCTCGTTGGGATGTTCCCTGTACTGGTCACCATGATATCACCCGTCCGCGGCGTTAGCCATGAGGTCGACGCTGCTCATGAACGTCGCGCGCCATTTAGGGCTAGAAAGGCAGTGATGGCTCGGTCTGCTTACGGACACCGCTTTCTTTGGCTGCCGTAATGAAGCCGCGGTGCTTGTGCTCACAGCCGTGCATGCTGCCAAGTAAGCGCCCTGCGTGGGCTCACATGGAGGAATTCGCCGGAGCCATGGCCAGCGGCAATCTCATCCACCATGCTCGGCGCTCTTATCTCCGGCCCGCGGATCTACGGGCGTGCAGGCCAGCAGAAAGGCACAGAGCATCATTGTATACCTGGCGCTGCTACTGCGCATGATACCTACGATTAGTGTTGCACAAGCTTCATTCGACCGACCCCGACCCCGATCGGCATGGGGAAACGGAACAGCGAGGGAAACGTGACGCCAATGTTGCGTGAAACCGTCACTTTTGACAGATGCAGCCAGAGCCGTCCCACCTTTCCTACCGTCGCCGATGGCATGGTGGAGATGTGAGTAGCGTACTGTGAGTATGCGGTGTGTATGGTATGTAAATCACATAATGCGAGTTTGCACCGGTGACTCACAATGAGCTGAAGTCGAGCCGGCGATTTCGTGTCGTGGATAACGATCTGTAAGCCAGCCCCAACCCCTTGTATATGTGCAAGTTGTGTGCAGTGGTCGGAGGGCTCACACATCAGCCCAACGGATGCGCCTGCGAGACGCAGTGATGACAGGCGTGTTATCTCTCACACCCCCACCTTCGTTGCGATGCGATGCCATGCCATGCGATGTGCTGCGCTGCGAGGCATGGCTCATCGGGCAAAGCTCCTGCCACGCCAACGACGTGATGCGGGTCAATGTGAGAAAATTTCACTTGTCTGGAAGAGAGATGAAGTAGACAAAGGTACTTTGGCTTACTCTTTTGTGCTTCTGCTGGGTTGAGAGTGAGAGTGAGACAGACACGACGCGGTGAGACGGTACCTGATCCTTCGAACCCGTCCGTCGGCTACGCTACCTTTGTTGGCTGTCTCGGTTTACTTAAAACTCCACGACCAATAATTAGCCTAGGGACTTTTGGCCGGGGCGGAACTGATCTCCGCTGCTTATATTTGTAAAAGTATTCCTGTCTGTCTGCATTCGTGGGGCTGGTGGCCGATCAGATCACGCAGAGCATGTTCGCTTGGCTCGCTCGAGGATTGGGTCCAATCCACTGGACGTGTCGAGAAGAACAGGGAAAGTGGCTCGTGGTAAGAGGCTCGTGGTCGTGGTCGTGGTCGCGGTCGCGGTCGAGGTTCGTAACTCGTAATCGAAAACTCCAACGTGCACCAGAGAGCCGAGGCTTGGGTACGGGTCGTCGTCTGTGATTTTGTCATACTGAGCGAGTGCGGATACACGAGGGTTGTTTGAGACGGCGGAATTACTGCCACTGTCCGTGTCTGAGCGGTAACCTAACCTACGCTTGTCGGGTCTGTCACTTTGGCGATGAGTAGGGCGCATTTGACGATCGATGGACTTGTATCATCTCCGCCAAACATTCAATGCCTTGCAACTCTGATCGCCACAAATGCAACGTCTTTTTCCTTTCTCCTCCAATTTGGCATAGGCACGGCCACGACGCCGCATGAAGGAAGCAACGATATGCAAACTCATTCACTGACGCCGTGTAATCGGCCTTTTTCAGCTTCTGCTCCGTGCGGACCGTCTCGACGGCGTGTCTTTTTTCCTCAGACAGAGACAGACCATGGACTGACCTAGACTTCGACGAGCGTGTGGTATGTGTGAGTGTGTGTGTGTGTGTGTGTATGTGTGTGTTGGGAGCTTGTTGCCCAAAGGTTGTCTTCTTCGCACTTTTCTCCGCCGAAGCCATCTCCGAGTGGCATCGGCGAGATGGGTCCTCCAGAAATCCCCGTTCGCCCGTCCATTCCTCCATCCCACAAGGCTGGCTGGTCCCCGATCGTGTCATTCGCGATCGCTCACGAACCATTGGCTCCGAAGCCCGTCACCGTGGCAAACAGCCGAACACCACTTTCATTTCGGAGCAGTTGAGCCTCTAATCCTAGAAGTAGACCGTCTCACCCAAAAATAAGCTTTGCTGCTCGAAACTGGTCGCCATGACTGCTCCCGCCCGCTCCCACCCCTCACCCTCGGGTGGTGTCACGATATCAGATGGTGTTTGATGGCGCGCAGAACTGGGAACTTGCGGCGGGAGTGCCGCAGGTTGCTCCCGCCGCGAGAAAGGTGACGCCGGCCAGAAGTCTGAACAAAGTGCGCGCCATGGACAAACCATTTCGTCGTGTGTCTGTTCTGCATGTCACTGCCTCGACTCAATTCCATCTGCCGCGACTATGGGGTGGTGACCTGCCGATTGGGTCACCACTTGGCCCCGGACACCCGCCCGCGGTCGAGCATGTACTCGACGATGATGAAAAGTATGCAGAGTCCCTCACATACACAAGGCCGTCCCGTACTGTACAAGTAGGTATTAATTAGCTTCTCGACTAGTATACGTGGTGGACATGGACACGCATCGACAGTACGCGATCTTCAACATGGGTCATTTAGGATGACACAAAAGTCCGTCCGCCTAGCACGACGTCTTCGCACCGCTGCATGGAACGAGGAAGTCCCTGCATGGAAGAGAGCTCGACCATGTCCCAATGTCTGTTCCCCGAACTGCGTCTCGTAAGTCAGGTCATGAGCGGCCGGGCATGGACGAAGGCTAAAGGGTTGTTTTTTTTTTTTTTTTTTTGCGTTCTTTCCTTTCCCCTCGCTGCCTTTCCGCGGTGAAGGCGTTCTGAAGCTCGACAAGAACCGGCAAAATGAACATCTCATCGGACTTGACCGTGCCCTCATGAGGCACATCTTGGACTCATCGAGTGGCCATGTAGCATGGAGAACCACCTCGGTGACCCGACTAGTCGCTGTTTGGCGTTTTTTTGGTCGCATTTCTGGTTCTCTCCCTCACTGGTCTCGATCCGTCATGAATCATCGACCCCAGCTCCCTGTTCATCTGCCCGAATTGGCTCGCCGTCCAGGGACCTACCACGCACCATAGGGCCAACTGGCAGACAGACGATTGGTATGTGGCGTCATCAGTGCAATCATGCCTTGTCATCTGGACACCAGTTCGCGCTAGAAGTGCCCATAATCGCCGCGCCTTTGGAGGTATGATGTGTCGCTTTCGCGAGCGGGCTGGTCAGCAATCTCCATCGCCGTCAAAGGCCCGCCTGCTAGGCAAGAAATGCCGCAGAAGAAACCCGCCTTCGGCCCTTCGGCGCCGGTGTCCTCAATAGGCCGGGGATCTTGGCCCACGGGAGACAGATGGGAAGTTCATCGCACCGCTGCCGGCCCCGTCGAATCCCGCCGAAGTTATGTACGCAAACACCACATTACAGCCACCCACACGCAGTACACCCTCAGGCTCACTCGAGGAGGTACAAGTAAGCGAATGCGCATACTTACTTGTAGCGACGATTCTAGGGTTCATTGTATGATTGCGCGTGAACATGGGATGGGTTGGCTGGCTGGTCGGCTGGTCGGCTGCATTGGGCAGGCTTAACCTTTTGATCGGGGAACTGTTGGCCGCACGATAGTAGGACGGATGGGATTCATGTCGCGACGGTCGCCGTCTTGCCCGTCTAATGCGTGTACAGCAGCCTTTTTGCCTCGAAACGGGCTTGGAGGGTGCAGAACAAACGGTCTGCCAGCCATCGGCGTCAGCATGAGAGCAACGAAGCGTGTAGCGGACACCTGTACTGCGAGTGTGTATCACGGTATTCTTCGTTCACCCTCACTTGACCATAGAACGGACGAGTGGGGTAGGCACGGTCTACGTAGTAAGGAGAGAGAGCTCGGAGGGTTTTTCCTTGTCGTTTGGAGAGAGGACGGTATTAGGCAATGGCTCTCTCGTCTTTACACAGTAGGGTACGGCCCCATCACTCGTGCAGAGCTTACTCACTTCTTGTCGGAGACTTAGCAACCTCCACACCCGAGGTATCGTCATGTACCGCCCAGTCGCGGCCAAGCAGAGCAAGACCCGCTCGCCTCTGCTGTGGCTCGAAATGTGGGTGAGTACTCATTTAATGTACAGCGGTACGCGGTGCGCGGTACGCGGATACCCCCTTGACGGCACCATTACGAGGGTTGACCTCGCATAAACCCACCGGAGCGAGGTCCTCTCATCCTCACTCTCTCGGCTTCGTCTCTTCCAGCAAGTACCGTTCGGTCGTCTGGTCTACTACACTCCGTACATGTAATTAGTATACTACTTGACTGCGAGTATGCACGGAGTAGTGGTGGACAGGATGCCATGTGCACTGGCAGGGCAGATGGCGGCGAGGGGCCCAGACTAGGCCCATGGCGAAGACTTTTGCAGCGACATGTCATGTCGTGTTCATGACCAAAGACGGCCGGCAGATGGCTCTCGCCGTCTCCAGAGCCCGCCCGCGAGGTGGGTAACCCTGCTCTTCACACGCACATGGTATACACCGTACTTGGACACGCCTGTACTGGCAAGATATCCACGTATCGAATCGGGCACCTTGGTTTGCTGCTCAACTCCAACTCCGCCGACCTGACGTTGGGTGGTACCGCTCTCTGCGATGTCTGATGTAATGTGATGCCTTGTTGATAAAAAGACCAGCTCGACCCTGAGCATCTGCCTAAACACCATCGACTCGCTCGTCTACATCTCTCGACAAGAAACACTTTAGCAGGCTCAGACAGCTACGGTGCACCTCGAAACAAAAGCTCGGCTCATCGTCGTGTGACTGTTGTGTGGACACTTACCGCCCACGTCTCGGTCAAAACACCAGCTCACCTCACCAGCCTCATCTCATCTCACTCTGCACGCTCACCTCACGCAGAACTTGTACATCTCCTTCTCCTCACTCACTCTTCCTCACCCAAACAATCTTACTCACTCGCACAAGGCCCTTCCATTTTGGACTGGCCACCAACACGCGACTTCCAGCCAAGGCATCCTCCCGCATTCGACAGCCCGCATCCAGAACTTGGGCAATTCCCGGGTCAACAAATCACAACAATACCTACCACTAAGGTAGGCAGCAACAGCCTCAATCCTTCCCCAGGGACCAACCCTCGTGCTCGGCATCGACAAGCCGCTCGACGACACGACAGCGACACGTCCATCCTACGCCTGCGGTCAGCAATCCGCCATCTCATCCCCCATACACACATACACACATACACACATACACACATACACACATACACACATACACAGAGACATACGTCCAGCACGTACGGAGTACATACATTGCAGACACCTGCAGCCAAATCAAGCCGCAATTCCCAATCCCTATCCCTAGCCATATTCGATATTCGCACTTGGCCTGAACTCCGCTGCGGACTTTACCTCGTCTCGCCTAGCTTCACCCACACGACTCTCAGAGGACAGGCCAGCGAGCATTTCAGCCCGCCAGAGACCAGAGACAAGAGACCAGACGGCAAGCGAGCTACATCCCGCAACCCGTCCTGTACAAACGGTGCCAGGATCTCCGTCCTAGGTATTCTGGGGTCTTCTCTACTCTACTGTTACGTCCTCGTCATTCCCGGTGCCATTACCATCACCATTCCGCACTCACGCCAGACTGGAATTGGGAACTGGATCTAGACAAGGGGCCCGCCCGCGCATACTCGGACATAAAGACGCCGCCGACCGTTAATGCCAGCAATCTACCGAGTGCTGTGTAATCCACTCCACTACTCCATCTCTTGTGCAGAGTAGAGCAGAGGAAGCAGTCCAATCCAGTCCAGTCCAGTCCAGACAGGCTCACGATTGAACAGGGACCAGGACTCGTTCACACCCGCCAGCCCAGTCCACGCATACCATACCACACCACAGGACACACCACCCCTTGTCCCGCCCGCTCTCGCGCTTCTCAAGCATTGCGAGCGACCGAACTCTATCCGTACAGGTACCAAGTCTGGGGTGTACTCGAAAGCTTCCGAGGCCTTCTGCCGCATCACATAATCTCTCTCCCTCTCTCTCTCTCTACCTCGCGCGCGCACAATAGACGCACCCCGACAGTCTCTTGGACATTAATAATTTGGCCAAACACCCTGCACCCCAGTCCCAGTCCCAGTCCCCCCCCTGGCTCTTGTGAAGCCGCTCGCTCGTGGCTTACGATTACTGCTACCGTCCTCGACTGTTGTCGACCCTGGACACCGCACCGCGGACCTCTTGGCTGTGTCGTCCCGAGTCCTTTTTTTACCTTTTGGGCAATCCTCCCTCAACTGGGGCCTTGGTCTTGTCGTTCTCGTTAATATATACTTCACTTACACGCCTCCCAACCTGCATACCTCAGTCTTATACGCAGTTTCGCCTCTGCCTTCTTGGATCAAACTACTTCATATATCCTTCTTCTCTCGCCCTTACATAGCCACCTCTTTCCAAGCCGACCACCACACCAACTCGTCCTTACACCCAACCTCGGCCCTTACATAACTATTAATCATCCAACATGGGAAGCGGTTTACCTACCCCTCCATTGGAGGACCAGAAGCCCAGGAAGAGCTCAGCCAGCTCCAAGTCCATCAAGCCCAACCGCCACACAGCGAAGCGTGCCGGCCCTCACAACGCAACATCACATCACGACCACCCAGCAACAGCCATGTCCGCCGACGGCCGTCACAAGAGAGTATGGAAGGCCTGCGAGAGGTGTCGAATGAAGAAGACCAAGGTATGTCCATCTGACACTTTGTCTCTCTCTTTCCCACTCGCGTCTCATACACGCTACAACCACACATGGACGTACCAAGGCCCCCCGACTAACACCTCATGCTCAGTGTGACGGAGAGTTCCCCTGCAAGAGATGCAAAGACGACGGCCTCGTGTGCACCGCGGGCGTCCGCAAGAAGACGGAATACAAGCAGCTGCCGCGGGGGTACGCCGAGGTGCTCGAGCACACGCAGTTCGCCCTCATCGCCACCGTCCACAAGCTCTACTCCATGGTCCGGAACAACCAGCAGTGGGAGCTGGGCGAGCCCGAGCTCAACGACAGGGGCCAGCCCGTCATCCACAATATTGCGCAGAGGCTGGGCTGCATCCGCCCCAACAGCGACATCGACCTGCCCGTCCACTCCGTATTCCCCGAGGATGAGGCCGGGCTCGCAGAGCTGGCGCGCCAGCTGGACGAGCAGCAAAAGGAGCGCGAGGCCGCGGACAAGGCCACGCTCAAGGTCGAGATCGACTCAAATTCGAGTTGTGAGCGCTCCGACCGGGCCAGCTCCTCGGAACTCGACCATTCCGAATTCGAGACCGACTACCGCAAGGCCGTCTTTGGCAGCCACAACAACCACGCCAGCAACAACGTCAACCCTATGACCATGTCCCCCCAGAGCTTCTCGACCGCTTACACCGAGTTCGACGTCGACTCGGTCGCCTCGCCCATCGACCCCGCCGCCGCCATGTTTCACACCCAGTCCCCGACCATGAACACCTACCCGCAATGGACGATGCCCCGACAAGCCGCCGGCGGTCCGCATCCGCATCCGCATCCGCATGCGCCACCGCCGCCGCCGGCACTCGACCTCGCGCAGCAGTTTTTCCAACAGCCCGCCCTCACGAGCATGGACATGCTCAACCAGGGTCTCATCGAGTCGGAATTCGGAACCATCAAGCCTCACGTCCTCTCGTGTCCGAATCCAGAAGTCATGATGGGCATGGGAGATCCCATGATCTACGGCGGTTACGACGGCGAGCCGATGCGATTGTAATCGGCCCGTTGGATAGGATCAAAAATGCTGTTGGGCCAAGGGACAGTGTCGTTTTTTCCGGGTAATGCGTTTATGAGACAAACTAGATGCTGGGCTTTGGTGGGGTTCGGTTCCCAATCGGAGCACGGTTCACGGGGTTTGATCAAACTGGCTTTTTTTTTCCATTTTCTTTTAATGATACACCGCGGAGGCGTTGATTTTCCAGGACTGGGGGGGGATATTGAGGGATCGGGTTGGTTTCTATTTTATTTGCGTCACCCATACGCGGTGACTGCAGGCGTTCAGGCTGGTGGTTTTTTTTTCTTTTCCTTTTGTCTCTGGGCCACGCGACCATTTTTCCACCTTCACCGGGGAACTTGGGAAAAGCGGTGGTAATCAACTGGGATGGGATGGGGGGCAAAGGGTTCACGAAGCGACGACAGCTCTCAAGAACCACGATATGTATCATCACCAAAAGAGAGACGTGAGGGTCCCTTCTACCCAACTCCAACTCTCCTAGTCCCTGCCTAGAAAAGAGACCAAAAGAAATCCATTCAAACCAACTACCACTTTGGCAAAAATCGAGATGAGACGGCGGGGGGGGGGGGGCAAAACGGTGCTGCATGAAGTTGGCACGGAAGAGTCCAAGACCACAGCAGCAAGAGAACTTTGACTCTGTCTACCGAGCCACATGGCAAGTGATCCAAAACATCAATCCCATGTTACAATATGTTTGAATTTTTGCTCGTTTAAACCTCATTGGTGTCTAACCGCCCCCCGTGTGACGAATTAGCTGGAGGCAAAACCTTTACCACGTCGAGAATCAAATGTAAGGTAGGTTCGTTGCCTATTCTAATCCATACGGGAATGTTCGTGCGCCACACAGCAACTTCAAATTACTTTTTTTTTTTTGCCACCCCTCCTCCTCCTCCCACCTTATTTTTTCTTGGCCCAGGCATACCTGCCCGCAATTGCCAACGTCTCGTCTGTTTGACGCGGCGCGCGGCTAAAGGTAAGACTGTCGGAGAGTTTGCTTCGGAGCGCAAAGCGCAAAGTTGGCATGAACGCACACACTCCTTCCCTCTTTTCGCTCACGCATTGTGCGGGTTGGCTTGTCTTCTCTCCCCCCCCGCCCCCCCTCCCTTTTTCACCGGTGGGATTGGAGTCTTCTTCTCTTTCTCTCTCTCTCTCGGACATGTCGTGTACAAGATATCCAATGAACAAACCGAGAATCGCAAAGCTTCGTAAAACACCTTCCCCAATGTTCAAACTATAAATAAATAAAAGACATACCACAGGAAGGATAAAACCAACTAGATTGAATGTCGCAATGCAAATCTCCAGCTAAGAGGCGTCGACGTCAGCCGCCGCATGGGTAACGATGCTGCCCGATTGACAGGGAACAGCTGGCGGGTGAAGCTTACCACGTACTTTACAAATTACCGAGCACCACTTGGTATTACCTTACCGTACGCAGTAATAGTACACACAAGACAGTACACAACCCCCCAAGGAGCCAGCTCCGTGTTGAACTTTTTTTTTGCCTCGTGCCCCGTGCCCCCCTCACCTTTCGGCCTGGTGCACATTCCTGTCCCCTCATACCCTGCTACTACGTACAGGGGAATTTGGGCGCGAATGCGACTCTTAGAGTTGCCAAGGGATGAGCCACGGGCGGGCGATATGGTCGAGAAACCTTCCACGTCACGATTCTGATCCCCTCCTCCTCTGCTGACCTCGATTAGTCTAATACTCGTAGACGACTGAACCTATCACAGTAAATACCGTCAGCAGAAGGCGTGGCCACCGACACCCAAGACCATCATGGTAAACCCAAATCTCGACTGCGCAAAATTGGCGATGGCCTCGGCGAACCCAGCCACGTCAACGCCAGCGTTGCTTCACTAGCACGGCATATTCCTTTTCCCCCTTCCACAAAGATACCGTATGCCGTCCCTACTGCGTAAGCTTCTGGCCCTCTCCTGGCCCCACCCGCCTGACAAAACTTGATCTGCAAAGCGCCTACACAGTAATAGTACACTACTCCTTGTGTGTGGTGATGGTAACTTGCCGTGACGCTCGATTTCGGGGGCCGAGAACGGGTTCCAGATGGACGGCATTAACCTCCCCGTGCATCTTGGAAAATCAGAGAAAGCCCCGATTCCCGTGCGCCAGTGGCCCGCTCGCCTCGTCCACGCTGCTTGTTGTCTTTCCACGTGAAATGAAGCCCCTCGTCTTGTCGGGCGTAGATTGCATCACCACTCGACTCGTCAACAAGGCACACGTCGTCCTCTGCAGCCAGCTTGCGCGCGCCCATCGACTTTCCATCGGAGCGGACGAACAAGAATCTCCAAGTCCGCCGAGGCGGCGGGCGGCCGGTCAGTCAGGCGTCGTCACGCCCCTCATTCTAAGCCACTCGATCAAGAAGTCTTGCACACTTCTGGACAAAGGTTCCCCTGGTGTAGCCCGAATCCCTGCGCGGCTAGTCTTGATGGGTGGCGTGTTTTGCCGTAGGGCAGGGGAGGGGGCGTGTGATGAAGCCCACCATAGGATTTGTGATACGCAAGAATACCGTACGGACACCAAGCAGCAGTGCTGCTGGTGGCAGTCCCTACTTGTAGGGCGCAAAAGCCAACGGTCTGCGCGGACACCGCCGCACCTTCACTCTGGCGAACCACAGAAACCCGGATACTGTAGACTGTAATGCCTTCAGGGCCATATGTTGCCTGTCCCGAGCGCAGCTTGTAGCCGGGTAAAAGAAGACGAAAAACTTTGAGGACAGACGACCAAGGACCGTCCGAATGCGAACGCCCTGCGATCCCGCTCGATTCCAGCAGCCAATATCGGATTGATCCAAGGGCCCCACAACGCATGTTCCCACCTGACGCGGGAAGCTCAGGGCGCTGTTCATGCGATGATGGCTACGTTTGAGAAGTTCAGGGGACCGGAATGATACAGTAGCGCGCCACTGGTGATTAATTAGTGGAGGACACTTGCTAGTGTACGAAAACGGCTTTCTGCGCCAGAGATGGGGCACTACAAATGGTTGGAAATCGAAATCTGATCTCGGCGTTTGTGACGGAGGGCGGGCCGGGAAGTTGTAAACCCCGTGGCCCGACGCTGTGGAGGAAACCTCTGGGTCTTCAAGATGAGTCGGGTTTTTTTTTTTGTCCTCTTCTGTCCCCATCCACCTGGTGTGGTAATTACGCGGAATTTTTATTCCCTGAGCTAACGCATCTGCGGCCCAAGACAGGTCTCAGGAGGATGGAGATTTTCGCTTTCCTACTGCTTCAGGCATAGGGCAGAAAGTTGAGTCACGGACTATTGAGTCGATGACAATGTTTGAAGGGGCTCTCACAGCGTTTTCGATGGCACCTTGTAAGTTCGCGTCTTGGGTTGGGCGCCTTGTCTGAGTTGGGTTGACGACGCTGGGGAACCCCTGAGTAGAGCTTCGTTTGGGGACCGAAGGCTTTGTCAGCGGCCCATTCCAGGCCCTTACTACTACAGTAGGGAAAAGACAAGAGCGCCTTGGCCGAGATGAACAGCGGCTTTAGAGTTTCTCGAGACTGACAGGCATGATGAACTGCCGCTAAAGTCCTCTTTGAGTGGCCGACGTTGAAGGTTAACGTTATAAGATCTGAAGTTCGGAGTAATCCGCTGCCATTTCTTTCCTAGGGCGAAAGTTTGCGAAGACTGCGACGAGCTCGGGAATTTCGTATTTGTCAGGCAATTATTGGCCGCGTCTGTGTTGGTTGGGTGGTCGAGGGCGCGGTGGGTTAATTCCGCTAACAAAAGACCGACGAGCGGTGGTCTGTAATATCCATGGGTGGATACGCGGTAGAGCTCTTCTGTGTACGGCGTACAGCTCGCTTCGTACTGTTACATGTAGCCGTACATGCACGCGTTGTTTGAAATCCTTCTCGACTTTTTCTCTCTGCGTGTCCATGAGCAACAGCCAGTCGGGCTGCATTACTATTCCGCCCCGTCCCACTCTGCCCACGTCGTCGGGATCGGACATGGCTGGGGACTCTGTGCCTTGTACTGACAGGGATGAGCCTCTGACCAACGGCCAACGTGGTGGGTGGTCCCCTGACAAGGTATGAGGGACCCGTAATTTAGGCAGGCGATCATGAAGGATCGACGGCGACAGCAAAGGACGTTTTGTGCAAGCGTCGGCAGCTCGCCGTGCCGACCAGGGGTTGGGGGGCGCAATGGCGGTTGCACATACGCCGTATTGACCTGACAATGATTGACAATGACACGAGCGGGGAGTTAGGGCAAGGTAGTTGTGATGATGAAGCCCACCTCGATATCAACCCTTGAAGAGCTGGAGGCTGGGGACTGGCATTGCGCACGCACATTCTGTGCAATGTACGGTTCATAGCCAAGCCGGCGGCGAGGCAGATGACACGATGCGTGGGTTTCTCTGAGCCTGGGTATTGGTAATAGCCCAAGTCAGAGACTGGGCTGCAAGTGGGCAAGAGAAAATGCTTAGTCTTGGCTTTTCTTGGTAGTCTTGGGTGCGCAACCCGCGGCCTCGGTGGCCGATGCGTTTTCGCATGAGGGAATTCCGGGCTCGGGGTCCTGTGAGATCCTAGACTTGAGGCTAGGGAATCACATTCCATCCGAAAGCTGGTGTATCTGCACAAAATCAAGGTAAGTACTGGGTAACTCACAGAGTCGGATACCTTGCTCTGTACGTGTGAGATAGACTGCATCAAAGTAGTGTCCGCCACGGCCAAGCTAACGAGCGTTGCGGGAGGGCACGTGGGTGGCGGCTGCAATGATGTAAGTAGCGTAGCGAGTCCCCGTAGCTATTCGGAGGTTTCTGATGACGGGCATCGAGCGGATTTCGTGGATTGTCAATCCCGCTGACTTGTAGAGTTGTTGTCGTTTGACACACGACACATCGTCCGTGGCCGAAGGGGTCCCCGGGCCCGAACCTGCTGAGAACAGAAGGAGACGGGGCCCGTGGTTTCTCCGCGGATCCGTCCGGGGGTTATCTGTTCCGCTCCGTGGACACTGGATGACGGGAGGTTCCTTCCATAGGTACTCCGTACGCAGTAAGATAATGGATGATGGAAGGTGCCCAGCAAATAATTAGAAGGGTGCTTACTTCGTTCGGTACTTCCTCTAACTCGCACGCCTCGCATGTGCATCATGTTGCCATCACAGCTGATGGTGAACATGCTTCAGCTGGCGATTGGTTGCTTCGTTTCCCATCCCTGGAAGCTGTCACACATTACTGCATATCACCTACTGCGTACGGAGTATATCAAGGCAGATGCCGCTCCAGGCAGCCTCTGGCGGTCAGTGCAAGCCAGGCTTAACGAACGGGTAAGCCATCCTAACCTTCGATATGACCACATATTCTCCATCGTCTGCCCAGCCCTGCCCTGCCCAGCACAGCTGGATGTCATACTCGGTAAATCCAGACTAACTCAACCTGTTGTTCGGTAGCACAGAGGCAATGCTTCTCCGCCAAGCTTTGGCTTCTGCGCCCACCTCCCAGATTGTGAACCCAGACAATCCTACACGCGTATTGGCGTATACGCCCGAACTTGGTCCACAAGCCTCGCATGCCGCTTCCGTGTGCTCGTTTTCGCTCTCGCAACTTGGCTGCCATCAGGCCATTTCTTCCACCTGCAACTTATTGCAAAACAACCAACATAAAGCCGCACATTAAGACAGGACTTCAGACCCAACTCAGTTGTGACGCAAAGTCAAACTTGAGCCAATTGATTTTCGATGCGATCGAACACTCACCTGGGCGTGTGAGGGAAAACATTGGGGCTCCACTCGCTTGGCCTCTAGAGAGCCCAACTCTAAATGCTGAGTTCGCGATAACGGGGTGCAAAGCTGTGGTAAAATTTGCCTGGGCAAAAGCCCAGCGTCTCATCGGATAGCAACAAACTACTGCCGCGTTGCAATACCCAGTCCAATGGCATGGCTTGGCCGCTTCTTGACCCCAAAACATATGCCAGTGCGGTCGGTCTGTCACCTTGGCAGTATGCACGTGTCGTATCGCCACGCAGGCTGTCTCGTACAAGTTGGCTCGTCTCGTGTACGCAGTACAAGCACGTCCTGGTGCAGATCACCATCTGCCTCGCATTCCCCGTTTAAGCCTCTTGTACGACGCTGCAACGCCGTTTGTGACCACCCTGGCTGGCATGCCAACTTGCAGTGCTCAGCCTACAGATGCCCCGCCCTTCTGCTACTGAATTCACGATGTTGTCTGGTCTTGGGCGAAGCCTTGGCGCGCCACAACCACCCGCTGCGGCACCTTTGTCTGACAGTCTCCAATGGTAGTACATGGCGAGACTTGGGAGTGACTTTTCTCTGCTCTGCGCAGGTATCTGCACGATGAATCCATGAATCCAGCAATGGGGCCATTGGTTCGACATCTGGGCATGTCTCCGCTACTCACGTACTGCAAGGTCAGCACAGCCCCAGCAAACACCATGTCGAAACATCGTCCGTCGTCGTCGTCGTCGTCGTCGTCTGTCAGGCACTCTGAAAACCACCGTCACATGAATTGGGCCGCGGTTTAAACTTTCGGAATATGATCGTCATTTGTCTCCCGGCAGCCGGCAGAAACCCGAAGCGCACCGGAAGCCATCCGTCTGCCATTTTTAGCTTTTTCATGGATCTGGAAGTCAGTCAGGGGCCGTTCCAGACCCTCATCTGAGTATCGGGCAGCTGGCCCTGGTCTAATAAAAAGACGACGGCAGTCGTCACTCCTCATTGAGGACTCTGTCAAGCCCAAGCTATCGTTGTCGATGAGAGACACACGCCCCCGAGACCGTAATAGATCTTGTGGGGCAAGGGCTTTTGAAAAGCGTGATCGAGCCCCTATGCCGAGGGACCCCGTGGCCTTGAGGTGTTCGCCAGAGTCCCTTGGTTGCGAGCTCGGCAAGGTACGTCAACCTCTCTTCGGAACCATATTAGGCTATCAGGGTGTCAGTTGGTTGATGCTCGCTTTCGACATTGCGACAGCTTCACGGGCCACCAAAGACGTGGCAGGGCAATGGGCGCCACCCATAGCTCACCATCCACCACATTACGCAGGATCTCGCGTTACGTTGGCAAGCCCAGTGCCAGTCGTTTGGATCACGCTAGAGGGATGTAGTCGTGGGCCATCAGCACTTTGTTCGTCAAGGTATCACATGAGATGCACGTCGCGAAACCTATTTCCTGTTTGAGGAAATGCTTGTAGTCCACCGAATTCGTCTTATCGGGACAACCCGTCAGCTTAGCAGCAGGAAGGGGCCCAAAGCTTACGACAGAGACACTGAATCCTTTGGGCACGAGGCCCACCTTGCGAAATCGACATCAGTAAGTGATCTCATCGTCCTGTCATCATGTTACTGTGTCATCCTGGGGGTTTGTTATCCCGCCGCCTCGTCGTCACGGGCGCCTCGTTTAATGGTCCCGGATAAGAGATGAGATGACAGGTTGGAGCTCTCGTCCACTTTCACGTCAGCAACAGGATTTACTGATGCTAGTAAGCCTGGGGTTCTCTTTGCAAAATTGACCTGATCGGTAGTTACAACCGCCATGGTGGTCGGTGTCGCCAGTGGTACAAAACACGCGCTGTCAAATCATCAACCCTGGCACCCTGTTTATCAGATCACGATGCGTGCCATTTTGGTTGGAGTTGGGGGGTGTTGGACTACCTTTCGAGGATCGAACGTGATTAGCGCAACCGTGCCTTCGGATGGGCTTCTCAACCGCCTTGCCAAATCTTAAAAGATTGCTGAGTGACATTCTGCTCTGCGGTTCTCCGTCGGATTGATCGCCGAAGTGAACTTCAGATGGGAGGGAAGCTTCCGAACCGCTCGGATAGGAGCGTGTGTACAGGTATCATTAATTATACTCAGAGTGTGAAATTACGGGTAAGAAGAAGGCCGCCCAGCAATCGTTCATTATCACCTCTCAACGCGTTGCGCGACTCGCGGTTCGTCGGTCTCACCCGCGAGCCAGCAGATCGAGAAGATGAGGGTGTCCTCAGCTGGCTGGCTCTACGATGCCATTGCCAACTTGCTTTCTCTATGCTTCGGAGTAACGCAATACTGTGTACCTGGTTGCATGGTACCCCGCAAGACGTCCATTGTCAACGGTGGGTGGGAGCGGCGCTCCGCCGTGCTTGATGTGGCACCTTGTCGGGCTCTTCCACGGTGTAGCAATCAATGAATTAAGGTTAATCGGCAGCCATATGAATACGCCCTCATTGCCGGGGTCACGCTGTTTGAGTGTGTCGGGAGTGAGTGTTCGTCTTGCTATCGTCTTGGGTTTCGTGGGGGGGTGTGTGGTCCTACCACCTGACAACCCCCTCTCTTCTCCTCCACCTACAGTAGCAGTCGCCGGGATCCGGGGTGCGGGCTTTCGTACATCGTCTTCTCCGCTCCGCGGCCGCGGCCGTCATTTCGGCCGCGCACACGGACCTTGAGGGGGGTGGGGGGTGGACTTTGCAGCTTTTGGCGGAGGCGGTCGGCACAACGCCTGTTGCGATTCCTTGGTTCCTCCGCTTTCGGGGTAATCGCCGGTGAGAAAATTGTAATTGCTCCGGGAGGAACCACGTTGCAGAAGCCCGCACCCCAGAGAAGGTCGCCCGGTGAAGGTTACGGTTTTGTCCTTCAGAAGCCCCCTTCAGACCTTACGCGTCATTGTGTTCCTTTTTGCAAGATCCGTTTTCGCGGTGGTCCGCGCGATCAAAGCGTCTCTCCGGATACGCGTCGGGAGACTCCACGATTCTGAGGATTGGATGACGCGATGCTTTTTGTCTTTCTGAGTAATACTTCCCGCGTCTCGGGATCGGGGATCCAACCATCGGCAACCCGCCTAACGCACGCGTAGGGCTCTTTTTTTTCGTTTCCCATCTGTAGTTGGACTTGCGCATGTTTGAGTCATGACGTGGACCGCAAAACCCGAGGGGCTGGATCGATGAGTCGGGTAGCTTCTGATGCGACACAGGGGAAGAAAATTGTCGAGAAGCGATAGTGATGCATCGTTCGTCATTCTGTGCGACCGGTAATTGCTTGCGTGTTGATTGGAATGTTTACCCGGTCTTCCATGGGTGTGTTCTGCGCCTCTCGCTCGGTCTCGGAACCTTCAAGGTGAGGTCGCCCGTCGTGGCTGCCACTCGTACTGCAGTGGCATCTCCACAAGTCACAAGTGAAAGCGTATATGAGACAGAGATAATCAGAAGTCAAGACAGGTACTCGGAAGTACAAGCGAGACAAGACTCGCTGGCTGAAGGTGAAGATCTGCCTTGCTGGCGGGCTTTCCCGCTCGGGGGGTTGACGAAGCTTGTTTTCGACACAGATGGGAAGAGGTGTCACTGGGTTTGAAACGGTTCGTCCCTCGGTGGGGACAGGCCACGGGCGTATTATGGATTGACGTCGACAGACACAAGGCGGATGGACTAACGGTCTGGAAGACGGTGCTGTGATGAGGCCTAGCTGGTTTTTGTGTACAGTTACATATACACACATGTCACTTGGCACTCCTATTCGCATTGTTTACTGGTCTATAGACGTATCCGTCCTATTGTCTGCCCGCTGAAGTTGTCAACTGTAAGAAATCCATTCGCAACCCATGATTCTCGTCTCTGTCACGCAAGTTTGCCCGATACGACCGTGGCCTCATTTTTGCTCTCCTCGTCATGTTTCCCTCATCTCCACCTCATGACTTACTGATTCCTCTTCTCTCCATATCCTCGATGAGGGCTTGGATGTGCTTCTGTCTGACTGAGAAGATCTCCTACATCTCTCGTGTCAAAGAAGCTCATGTCGACCGACCCACAGCCCTCGCCGTCGCCCAGGTCGATTGCAATCCTGTCCACTGTCAGCCTATGTGTATTCACCTGCCAAGAGGAGCTGGACGACAACAGATTGATGCGGCATTAGGGCGCTTGATCGTTTCTACGGTACCCTGCATATAGAATCTCTTAGACAGTTAACGCGTGAGGCTAGTGTTGGGTGCCCAGAATCTGTCAACAGCAGCATCTCCACCGCATGCTGTTCGCGGAACAACAATTTACTCGAGGCGAAGCACAAGGCGCTTTCGAGGATCTAGAGGCAAGTTCACTCAATCAGACGTCTTGATTGGCTTTTATTCGATTCATCTGCTAATGCCCAGTAGATTTTGTGGCCAGGGGTTGTCAAATACGACTCAAAAAGGACTCATCAACGCAGACCTGATCTACGCCGTTGCCAATGTGCTGCGACGAAATGCAGCGGATATGGTTCTCACACGGAACTCTACGATGCTGTTCTTCGTCTTCTTGTCGGACGTGCTCCCAGATCCAGCAGGGGAGTTTGCAGTTGTTCGAGACGGTGGTCTATCGCCGTTATAAACATTGTTGCCCATGTGGCTAAAACGCTTCTTGATGATGTCGTATTGTTCCGAAACTACCTAGGGCAAAAAGAAAATGCGACCTGCTCCCTCTGGGACTTGAAATGTCTCGCAGATTCCGTCTTTGTCTGGGTTGTAGCCGACGAACAGTGCCTTATCGTTGACATTTGGCGACATGGACAACGTTGGCTGTGATGGCGATCGTCCACCGTCAGCTTTTGTGTATTCACCTGTCTGAAGGGGCTGGACGACGAAAAGTTGATAATTCAGGAAAATCGCCAGCGCCCAGCTCCGCGCGTGGCCAAGAGCAATGGTTCAGGTGTTCGGGGCCACGCCCTGCTTGCTACAATGGCGGGTTCATGAAAGCTCATCGCCGAAGAAGGCTTCCATGATATCCTGCACGTGAAAAATCCGTCAGATAGTTAGCGTGCGAGGCCGGTGTGAACTGATTTACGGCGAATTACTTTCAAACTTCGGTTGCTGATCTACCTGGGTCGAAATAGCTTGTCTGCCTCCTCGTAGAGCTACTTCATTGTCAACAGACTTGAGTGGCGAGTAAATGTTCTGGAGCGCTGCTGATTCTAGGAGTAGTCGTGACGTTGTTAAGTACCACTGCTGAGAAGGTGGACCCTCTCGATAACCCGCTTGGCGTATTTGGCCATCGTCTTTGGCCATCGTCTTGTCGTCGCCGGACTCGCCCTCGAGAGTGAGCCCGGTGACGACGGGGATCTCCGGCGAGTAAAAACGACGTTAGCCTCATTCATGCGAGCATCCGATGTCATCTGACTTGAGTGTGGTGCCAGATCACGTTTCAGTGCGTACTGTATTACCCCTCATTCTATGTCATCAATTCCGATAACGCGGTTTTTCTTGTCTTGATATTTCTCTCATCTTCGAGCACATGCTGCTGGCAATGGCATACAATTCTATCTAACCGCCCAACCGACCGGCAGTCGCAGCGCTGTTCTTTCGCGGGCAAAGTTCTCAAGGTCAGATCCACATCTTATTCATGTTGCATTTCGCTGACGACAATCTACAGGACTTGTGCTGCACCCCGAGTACACATGCGATTTGCGGTACCGGAGGTTCTACGACGTTCGCATACTCGCCCAAGTTGAGCTTTACCGCTATGATGTCACTGGCGGCGACATTTTTTTGGATCTCTGAATATCCCCATGTGCCGCCCACCAATGGCCGCAGGCGAACCGGGTATGAAGCCCGTACCACAGTCTTCTTCACGTATGTGGTATGCCTCCTGGCATGGGTTATTGGCATAGAGCTTGAAGCTCATATCATCATCGCGGCTGAGGAGCGACGGTACAGCTTCAGCACCTCCAGGGCCTCCTCCGCGTGCCGCCGCCGCCTCCGTATACATCCTCCGTATGCCGCCTCCCCCGTGTGCCGCCTCCTCCGTATGCCGCCTCCTCCGTATGCCGCCTCCTCCGTATGCCGCCTCCTCTGCATATTGCTTCCTTCATGTACTGCGTACTCCACACGCGGCCCCCTCCACAGGCTACCTCTCTACAGGCTAACCCCTCCGCACGACGTTACTACATCACTACACCTCGAGTCATTACTATTTTCTTAAAGATATAGCACACCTGGAGGGTAAGGCCCTCATTTACTCTAAGGAGGTCAGTATCTTTAGACGCGGGGCCCCAGATATGTCAGTAGAGGCGCAATTAACGTTCTCAGTACCATCATCAAATTCTCTAGGTAATTCCTCCTAGTCAGACTAACTTTAAGGTATTGAGACGACGGAAAGAGTAAAGAGAAACATGCGACATTTCTTCAATGTCGTGGCACACACATTGGCGTAGAAAGGTACGGCAACGCTAGCCCTCTCCTATCCGACCTTGGCGTAACCTTCATATGCTGACTACTGGCTCTCCGTTGTAACAACAGGCGGCCCGATGGTCTAGTGGTACGATTCTCGCTTTGGGTGATTACGTAATCACAATTGCGAGAGGTCCCGGGTTCGAACCCCGGTCGGGCCCACTTTTTCGCCTTTTTAAACCCTCGGAATACATACCTTTTGTCTAGGAGAGGTGTAGTGAGCCGATAGGAGCAGAATCCAGTCTGTTAGAGCCTGTTGTGTACATTTTCCGTGATGGTAGTGTTGTTGTGTGTGCAATGGCAAAAGTGGGCTTTGTACCGTCCACGTTCTCGTTCAGAAGAGGAGTGTGGAGCCCCTGAGGCGCTGGGTAGGCAGGCGCAAAGTAGGCAGGCGCAGAGTAGGCAGGCAGGCTCTATTGACAATTGCTCAAGTAGGCGATGTTGTATAGCACCTGTCTTTTCTTACACTGAAGTACAGGTGATCGGAGTGAGGATAGACAGATAGCTGATTCATAACGACAGACTTCGCTTGTTGGCAGCTGTGACAGATTACGACAGCACGAGATGACGATGGCAATGGATCGCGAAAGCAAGAGACGACGACAATAACGAATGACGACAGTAACAAATGACAATGTTGAAAGACAACTACATTGACAGTCGGATAGGGGAAATGGACCATAGTTAAGCGATTACATATAAAAGTGTCCGGCCTGGCAAGTTGGCCTTCTACTACTGACTCATGACGGGAAGTATAGACGTTGCCATTGTGGGTTTTGGGGATCCTATAGAAAGGAACACAGTACGTCGATTGTGCTGCATCGCCATACGGCTGCTCGGGTGTCATTGACAATGTTGGTATGCTCTATCTGCCATTTTCATTTCTGCAGATACTGTATAGGGACGGGCAGTACGGCGTACGAGGGCAACGAATTGATGTGACAGAAGCCATCCTCGTCCAACAGAGCTCTTTTGCAGTTCCCAGTCGAAGCCGACAAATTGCGTCATGTTAAGGGGATACTGTGTAGGTAAGCTGTACGGAGTACTTGCTCACAGCGCAGCGACCTCATTGAGGGTCAGGCGGGGCCGAACTGGCGGGGCGACCTTCTGGAAGCTGTCAGCATGAATAATCCAATCCTAAGCACCGCATTTGGAGGAAATCTGACGAATCGCGGCCTGCAGACCACCACCACCGCCACCTAGGCGACGCCGCCTTAGGTAAAGGCTTAGACAGCTTCACTGGGGGCATGTGTAAGGCCCTTACAGTAGTACAGTAGCACAGTCGTCTCCTCGTCGGCAAGTACAGCGTGATATAAGCTGCGATGGTGATTTGCAAATGCTGAACAAGTATTTTCCAGCCAGACTTCACGCTCGTTCTCGACCAAACTAGATTTTGTCCCATCCTAGCAAGCAATAACGAAGAGTAACGGAGTATATATGCCTCGCTTTGCGGCCCTCGCTGCGATCTTCGCTGTCTTCGTTTCCATCATCATCTTCAACACTGAACTGAAAAGCTTCATCGCAAGTAAGACAGCTTTTTACTTGAGCTCGAATAGCAGCACCACAGTCAACAAAACAGACTCATCTATGCTCAACGCGGTCAAACAGACAATGTCAAAGACTCTCCACCATGCAAAGGTTACGCCGCACCGCAGCGGCACCCGCGGCCACTCGGACCACGGATGGCTCAACACCTACCACAGCTTCTCCTTCGCCGATTGGTACGACCCTCGTTTCAACAGCTTCGGCGCCCTTCGCGTCCTCAACGAGGACCGCGTCAAGGCCAACTCTGGCTTCCCCACACATCCGCACCGGGACTTTGAGATCTTCAGTTACATCTTGTCCGGCGAGCTGACGCATCGCGACTCGATGCTGGCAAAGGGCGCCGAGGGTGGCCAGAGCGACAAGTTCTATCGGATGCACCATGGTGACGTCCAGTTCACAACCGGCGGCACTGGTATCGCACACTCGGAGATGAACGAGCACAACAAGGACACGGTGCACTTCCTCCAGATCTGGGCCATCCCGTGGAAGCGCGGCCTGCCTCCCACCTACCACACCCGCCACTTTTCCGACGACGACAAGCGCAAGGGTTTCGTCAAGATCTTGTCGCCGCTCAAGGCCGGACCCGAGGCCACGATCCAGGAGGAGAAGGCGGCCGAGCCGTCCATTCCGGACACCATCCCGATCCACGCCGACTTCGTCATGGGCGCCGGCATCATCGAGCCGAACAAGACCTTCGAGTGGAACGTCGGTGCCAAGGTCACGCAGCAGACAAAGCGAAAGGTATTCGTCCACCTGCCCATGACCAAAAGTGGCAAGGCCAAGATCCGCATCGACGGCCGCGACGACGCCGTCCTGTCCGAGGGCGACGGCGCCTTCGTTGATGCGTTGAACTCTGGCGATAAGCTGAATGTTGAGAGTGTCGGCGAGGCGGATGCCGAGGTTGTCGTACTGGATACCGCGTAGACGTTTGGGTGCCTCTGAAGATTAAGAAATGGGTTTAGCGAGTTAGCATATAGATGAAGCTCTATATACCACTTTTGCTTGGTATCAAATCAAGCCTTGCCCTCACTTGCAATCGCGCATTCTCGAGCAACACGGACGTGACGACGACTGCAGTTGGAATGTCAAGGAACACTCATGTCCTACGCTTAAATCCAAGGACCAAAGAGACCATGGCGAGACGAGAAGATACTCCTCGTTGTGATAAGCTTCCAACTCAGTTCGTGTAGAAAGAGTAGATGCGACTTTATGATGACTGTTTCATGGCCCGACAGTTGACTAGGGCCAGCTGTAAATGCGAGACAGGAGCTGGACGGGAAGCTATCATCGAGACAGTTCAGCAATACACCAAACGTCCTGTCTGAAACAGTAAATGAACTCGTTGGTGGAATCCGATGCGAATAATTTCAATGCGAGGTTGAGTTGGAGGATGAGTGTTTCTGCTATAGATTGTTCAGACGCATTAGACGTTGGGAGAAGGTCAATGTACACCGTGCGTAGGCTGTGCATACTGTGGTCAAGGGTTCTGAATTACAGTGCGAAGTGATCCCAGGCAGTGCGGGGGAGTTGCTTGCAAATCAACCAACCTGAACAACGTTCGAATTTTCACATAGGTGCATCGTCACATTCAACGCCACGCATTCGGTCCGCCCTCTTCCAGCCACTTTAGACGGAGGTCATCTTGAAGAAAAGCCTTGCATTAGACCCGAAACCGTAAAGAATGCACCTGCAACCCATTGACAACACCGAAATGGACCCATTTACCATGTCCATGGAAGCCGAACCCCGCCATGACACAGGTGCGGAACAGCAGGATACCTTTGACGACGTCTGGGGCTCCGCGCCAGCCTCGCCCACCGCAGCTGTTAGCAATCTGGATGCACCTTCGGGAGCCCACCCGGGTGATATGCCGAGACTGCAAGCTGAGCACACTACTGCCGGCTACCGCGAGGGTGTCACCGCTGCTAAGGCCACCAGCATTCAAGCCGGCTTCGACGAGGGTTTTGGCCTTGGCGCGGAGATTGGGTCTCTCGCTGGTCAGGCCCTTGGTTTCCTCGAAGGCGTCGCAAACGCTCTGGATGGTCAAGACGAAGGTGTCTCCAAGCAGGCGAAGCAGACCCTAGAGGCCGCCAGGGCCGAACTCAAGACTGATTCCATCTTTGGGCCCAGCTTTTGGAACACGGACGGAACCTGGAAGTTCGACGTCGAAAAGCTGGCGTCCGGCGACGAAGAAATTCTCTTCTCCGACGTGGCTCGTGCCCATCCCCTCATCAAGAAGTGGACAGAGGTCGTCGACGCCGAAATAGCGCGATGGGGTCTCGTCATCAATGCTATCGGCGATGTAGACGAGCATGAGAGGCAGCCCAGTCCGGAAAGGGTGCCCAGCTCTGCCGTACCGCAGACGAAGAAAGCACTGGACTGGTGAGGTTTCCTCAGCCGACGTCAACCATACTGCTCCAGCCGGCGGGTCGAAGCACGGCCTTACAACGGAAGATTCTCATGAGGCTTTCATGCAAACGGGGTCCCGGGCCGGGCTCGCTCTCTTGTGGAACGAGCACTTGATTAGTATACTACAGGCCTCCGGCTGTATATCACAAGCATCTACTCAGTTTCCAGTAAGTTGGGATGTGAAGGCTGTGAGGCTGTGCCGAGTGGAACGGATGACTAACTCTCCGCAGCTGAACAAGTTACACCTATATAACGGCTACTATAGAGCGGGTGTTTGGATTTTCCCAAAGACGAGGAATCCTTGGGCTCTGGCTAGACCAGAGTTAAGTCGGACCATAGAGCTCTCGCAAGACTTCCGCTCTGGCTGAGTGTGGCGAGTGGTGTGTCGCACCTTTCGTTAGCCGCAGG
This sequence comes from Colletotrichum spinosum, assembly GCA_004366825.1. Taxonomy (NCBI): domain Eukaryota; kingdom Fungi; phylum Ascomycota; class Sordariomycetes; order Glomerellales; family Glomerellaceae; genus Colletotrichum; species Colletotrichum spinosum. The sequence continues at coordinate 133,604 of QAPG01000056.1, read as the reverse complement.
CTCCACGGCTGCGGCGTCGAACCGTGTTGAAGCGAGCAACCTATCCTTGCAGGCTGGCTTTCCGTGGTCATGACTCTTGACGATGCTTCTGTTCCCAACGGCTGCTGGTTTGGTTTGAAGTCTGCAGGTGATCGATCCTGCAGGCCAAGGAAATGTTTGGACGAAAGGTGGCCGTACCATCTGTCAACTTGACTGACAGGGAACCGAAAAGGTCGAGGACAAGTCGAGGAGCGCTCATTTCGTCCATTTCCCAGTCATAGTCAAGCGATTGGCGAGCGTCAACTTGCTTTTGCATAAAGGAGAAATCGCTTAGCATTCCCACCCCAACGAGACGGTCGTCCGCAGCCTTGGAGAAGATGGCGCTAAGCGCCACCTACTAAGAACTAAAAAAAACCATCACCACAGCTCTTGACTACCGAGAAAAGAAGAGTTACCGCAAGCCACCCGACTACGGATACCAGGCCAGCACTTGACATCATTCCCCATCCATCCCACCAGGTTCGTTTCTCGTCGGGGTTCGCGAAAGGGTCGAGGAAGTTCCCATGGTTGCTTTGACCTTGGAAATTGGCCAAAATCATGGGAGAGGGGTCTATGCTGTTTCGAATGTTCGGACGATGGGCTGTGCTGCCTCACGAAAGGAGGGGGTCCGTCCACCCAGTCTTAGTCGAAGTCCCTTTAAGCTCAACACCACCAATAGCGACGAGAAAGCCACAGCGCGCTAGCACACCTCCTCTTCAGCATAGTACGTCGGACGACGTGACATCGTCCCCCCGCCCTTGGACGATCTGGGTGTGGCGCCTTATTCAGGGATCTTTCTAATCTTGGATTGGGTTGATCCCATCTGCCGAAGATCAACTCCAGCGTCGTCCCTGTGTCGAACCCATGCAAGAAGAACAATCGCTGCGCCCATCCCCCAAGCTTCGGATTGCCGTTCTTCTTTTTTCCTCCGAAGAGCAGTTGCAGATCCTTCAGCTCGAGACTAGGTGTTTCCATGTTCTAGTCGTCTATTGGCCTCCCGTATTTGCAGCTGTCGTCCCATCTTACGATGCATTGCAATTTTAGGAGGACGCTACTGGATCCAGCACGTCCTTGTGCTCGTTCCCCTGATCTTCAACTAGTATGTAGGACGGACCGTCCAATCACGGCCATATTCGATATTGCTGGAGGCCCGCGGGTTGCTCGTTTTGGCCGCCCCATCTGGCCGTAGAAGCATTTTCTATGGCGGAAGAAGCACATTAGGAAATCAAACTAGATCATCATGGCGACTCAGCCCGGGCCCCGCGAGTCTATTCGGGGAGTTGTATTCAGCGGCCAACCCTGTGTAGTCGGGACATCGTCATTTTCTCCTCCTCAAGAGTCGGCAGGGGAAAAGATTCATAAAGGCTGCTCATTACCCCGTCTACAGGTCTTTCTTCCCTTCCCTCTTCAGTATCTCTGATACCCTTACTCTCACTAATATCTTCAATACCATCCTTTGATACACTTCTATCTCTCCTTTACAGAACCTCGTCTCTCTTTCCGAGGAAACTTGTTCAGACAATACTTCACACACAACTACATATCAGACATCACTTCACAATGCGTTACTCTACCATCGCAACTCTCGGCCTCGTTGCCGTCGCCCAGGCCACCTGGGACGGCAAGTTCACCTACCCCCCGGGTATCGAGCCTCTTGGTCTCTCGGGCGGCGATGACGCCGACTTCAGCATCAAGACCTTCGGTCCCGTCACCGGCCCCTCTGGTGACTGCATCTCCGTCTGGCACCCTCCCCACCCTGACGTCTTCATCGACGACTGCGACAGCGACAAGGACAACGGCTGGCATTGGGTTCACCCGGGCAAGCCAAAGTGGGACAAGCCCGGCAAGGACAAGGACCACGACAAGCCCGGCAAGGACAAGGACCATGACAAGCCCGGCAAGGACAAGGACCACGGCGACAAGCCCGGCAAGGACAAGGACCACGGCGACAAGACCAAGTCCCCCGAGCAGCCCACCGACGCCCCCTACGAGCCCGAGCAGCCTCAGCCCACCAACCCGCCCAAGTGGAAGTGGACGACGTCCACCATCACCCAGACTGCCGTTTCCACCATCTTCAGCTGCCCTCCCGAGGTCCCCGACTGCCCTGCAGGCGGTGATAAGGGTGGCACCGAGTACAAGACCGTCACCGTCCCCGCCGTCGTGACCATCTGCCCCGTCCCCGTCGAGCCTACCCAGGTTCCCTCCGTTCCCATCGCGCCGCCTCCGGTCCCCACCAAGCCGGCCGTTGTCCCCATTCCCAGCGTCCCGGCTCCTCCGGCCACCCTCACCAACGTTCCCGTCCCGGCGCCCCCCGTCGAGCCCTCGTACAAGCCCGTCGAGCCCTCGTACAAGCCCGTCGCCCCCACGACCACCAAGCCCGCCGACGTTGGCACCATCACCCGCCCCAACCCCACCGCCACCTCCGGCCGCGCCATCGTCACCGCCGGCGCTGCTCAGAACGTCCAGCGCGTCGGTGGCATGGCCGTCGCCGTCGCCGCTGCCGCTGCCGTCTTCATCTAGACTTGCCATCCTTTCACGACCTGTCTTTTTTTCTCCTTCTTTTCGAGATTTCGTCAAACAAGAGAAATTCTATTTTTGGGTACTGTCAAGGTTTTCAAGGGTTTATAGACTTGGATGGGCCGGGGGGTTTGGTACATTAACGATATATGGATCATATACGGGTTTACGGGATACTATACACTTGGGTTGAACGATACGACACGGGGTTACTTGGACGGTTGGGTTGGGTTGATGGCCCTGGGACTCTGCCCCTGGGCGGAGGGGGAAGGCAACACTCGGCGTCTAAACCCAACTTAATTAGTTAAGGCTAATATAATGGGTTCTGTTTTGACATGAATACTTGCTGTCGTGACTGTGCCCTACTAATAGTCTGCGCCTTGTAATCCTCCCACGATTGACTAGCTTCCGGCACCGCAACGTTTATGGACAACGAAGCCAGCCGTTGGTGTCTTCCCGTCTTTTTTGGCCTATGTGCTGATCTATTTTTGAAGCCAACCGCCTGTTCATCCTCATCTCGCACGTGGCTGGTGCCATCTGAACTAGTCGCAGCCCGACTCGGCCACATCTTTGATTACCCTTGGCCGAAGACGGCGAACAGACACTGCATAGCGTTGCAGACCTGACCCAATATGCTCATGTTTGCGCTCGTACCATCCCATGGAGTGTTAGGGGCGGCATACACGACTCGATAATAACGCAGTCCTTTTCGGGACCCGACAAAGACGTGCGCAGTGGTCGCTCCGGAGGGTCGAAGATTGTAATTGTGTTCTTTGGGTGCTGTATCCATCTCGTTTTTGTGAGGCACGACCAACGTCGCAGGTAAGTTGGCCCCCCTCAAGGCGGCGAGTGCCGCTGAGTCGCGGGCAGCGGGCAGCGGGCAGCATTTTCGCCGCGGTGGAAAATCCCATCAGCATTACCTCCCACTCTCAGCATCGAATGTAGTAATCGCCGGTAGCTGTTCCGTCATCCCATCTCCTATTCTTCCATCTCATGTGCCGGCCAAACGCTTAGCAACGTCTTCCACGCGTCGACTGTCGCCCAGCAACTCTCGTGTGACCTCCCTGTCGCGTCCGTTGACGCCGAGTACAACGACCTTTTGAATCTGGCCGTCCTCGGTCATGAGCAGTCGTCCAGACCTGCCGTCAGCCCACTCCAAGCCGATCTGCTTCGCTTCTATGTCCGCGGCGGATATGCTGACCAAAGCCCGCTCCGCCTCCTCGTCTTCTTGACCGGCCGCGCGTGCACTGGCGGCCTTTTGCAAGTCGCTGATGACGGCGACGCGATTGTGGTAGCGTACAATTTCCCTCCTCAACGTCCGGACGAAACGGGACAGGTCCTGCGTCGTCTGTCTCTCGGCATCTGCCGGTCTAGGGGCTGGGAGGTAGCGGGCTGCCAGACCGGACAGCGGTATGCAAGGTGGTACAGTATGACGGTGAACGCGGAGGCTACGGGAGTCTTTGTACGGGCGATTGAGCATCACGTAGAAAGGGCGTCGGAAACGCGCGTCGAGCATGAGCTCGATCCGGATTCCGAGAACGTTGCCGCGGTCGACGGCGTTGGGATCGGGGTCTTGGACCTTGAAAGTGGTGATTGTAGCGCATGTGCGGTAGAGGTTTTGTTGATCGTGGGCGTCTTGTTCTTTCGATCGCGCGAGAACTCTTTCTCGGTTCGGGTCCTCAATGAAGGGGAGTGGGATAGGGCTGGGTTCGGGATTGACTACTCGCAGAGCTGTGCGCATCGACTCAGACGAGAGCAGAGTTGTGGTTTGCAATTTGATGTCTTTCTTGAGCGATGCGACTGCGGATGATGGAGGTTAGTCTCTTGAGGCTGAGTCGTAGTCGAGCAGCTCACCTCGGGTTTTGAGGTCCTCGATCTCTCGGTTCAGGGCTTCAGCAACCTCTTCCTGCGGCTCGGCCGACATGGTGCCTGCAGCATACAATTGCATTTAGCAGAGGACCAATATCTTGGCGATGCGGAAGCGACAGTGGTTGCCGATGGCGAAGGCGGGTCAATGGTCTCTACAAAGCGACGCGTCTAGTGAAGTTGACATTCGTTGCCAGGCAGGACGAATCAACAACACGAGCTTGCCGAGTGAGGTGCTGCTTACCTTCCACACAGCGGCCACAGTGGGGAATGCGACGGGGAGATGGGCTTATCTAATCGGATATCTTATCAGCTTGTCGGTCAACGACCCTCCAGTTCGGGTAAGGCGTCAGGGGTCTGCAGCGAGGCGACGTTCCCGTCCAGGGGTCTTAAAGAGTACTCAACGTCTAAGCACCAAAGATAGGGCTGGTCAGGTACCCATTAACATTTACTTGCATGGCTGGCTGTACTTGTACTGGCAGGATCGTTGGAGGGGGCTTTCGTCCAGTGGAGCAGCTGGAAGCGATGAACGAGGATAAGCTTCTTTGGCTGGCCAGTTGAATCCCATTGTCTCTTGCTGTCTTCTTCGCGTCGCCAAGTATCGTCGCAACCAGCAAAGAGAAAGGCACTGCGTTGTCGCCTTTGCACTGCTTCGTTACAACCTTCTCTGCGTCTCAGTCCGCTTTGGACTCGAGTCCTCTTTTTGGCCTTTTCTTATCTAACCAACTTTCCATTGACTTCTCTTTCTCGTCATCATTTACTGGAGCCTGGAAAGCGGCCCGCCGACCAATCTATTTGCTCTTTGTTGCCACTGCGCGTGTTTCCCGAAAAGTGTCAAAGGCCACGGTTGCCCTTCCCGTCCACTCGTCCTGGGACACATCGCACTCTTCCCGTGGGATACTCCGTACTACCTAGTACGCAAACCAATCCAAGCCTGTCAAGCCGTTTCGACTGAACGAGATTTTGCCCTGCTTCTTGCCGGTGCGAAGCGCTGATCTCTTCATCCTCTCATTGGTCTGCAGACGCATTCAAGACAGAGTCGCCTTGACTCCCACGGACGCTGCTGCTCCTGTTCCACCCCGCCTTCGACCCTATCTCGACTCAGGCTCGAAATCAAACTTTTCTGTCCTCGCAACTCCCGACTTGTCGCACAAAGTCCTTCTGCCTCTTCTACTTTGCCGTCGAAATCCTTCTTCGATCGCGACTCCTCAAGTCTTCTTTCTTTCAGCCTAGTGTCGCCCAGCAAGCTTCGACGTCGCAAACTCTCCGAACCCCAGCACCAATGAGCGTCCGAACGCGCCGAAACAAGTCCGTCAAGCGAAAAGCTTTGGCCGATCTAGCCGTAGACACGAACGGCCACGCCAACGGTGATATGAACCAGAATAACGTCGAATACCGCCGCAAGGCATCGGCCCTCACCTCCGACGAGGTAACCGCGAACCTCATGTCACGCGAGGGCTTCACCTTGGACGACCCCGTCCCAAAGACCCCAATCGCCAACAATCATGGCTTCTTCGAGCTGCCGGTGCAGGACCAGCGGAACTTTCTGCTGCTCGTGCTCCTGTACTTTTTGCAGGGCGTTCCAATGGGTCTGGCCGGCGGCTCCGTCCCATTTCTCATGAAGGACCACATGTCGTACAGCGAGATTGGAATCTTCAGTCTGGCATCGTACCCATACTCGTTGAAGCTTCTGTGGAGTCCTATCGTCGACGCCGTGTGGAGTCCCAAGGTCGGCCGCAGAAAGAGCTGGATCCTCCCCATCCAGCTGCTCTCGGGTTTCGGTATGCTGTGGCTCGGCTCGACTGTCGAGAACATGATGGCGACGACTGGCAAGACCGGCGGTCCTACTGTCTGGAACTTCACCGGTTGGTGGTTCTTTCTGGTCTTGATGTGCGCAACTCAAGACATTGCCGTGGACGGCTGGGCGCTGACCCTGCTGACCCCCGGTAACGTCTCGTATGCGTCCACTGCGCAGACCGTCGGGTTGACGGCAGGCCACTTCTTGTCCTACACCGTGTTCTTGGCCTTCAACTCCAAGGACTTTGCGAACCGGTACTTCCGCAATACGCCTCTCGACCACGGCCTGATGTCCCTCGGCGGCTACCTCACCTTCTGGGGCTGGGCTTACATTGCCATCACCTTTGGACTGTCTTTCTTCAAGCGCGAAGAGAAGACCAAGAACGAGGATGGCATCTGGGACGTGTACAAGATTATGTGGGGTGTGCTCAAGCTCAAGAACATCCAGACCATCATCCTCGTACACCTTATTGCCAAGATTGGCTTCCAGGCCAACGACGCTGTCACGAACCTGAAGCTGATCGACAAGGGCTTCGGCCAGGAGAATATGGCTCTGACCGTCCTCATCGACTTCCCCTTCGAGATTGCGCTGGGCTACTACGCCGGCAAGTGGTCCCAGGAGTACACGCCGATGCGCCTATGGTGCTGGGGCTTCATGGGCCGTCTGGTCGCGGCTGTCCTGGCGCAGTTCACCGTCACCATCTTCCCGGCAGGCGGTGTCACGTCATGGTATATGCTCGTCGTCATCGGCGAGCACGTCTTCTCCACCTTTACAAACACGGTCATGTTCGTTGCCGTGTCTGCATTCCACGCCAGAATCGCAGACCCCGTCATCGGCGGCACCTACATGACGCTCCTGGCCACGTAAGTTGACTCCCGTCTCTCCAAGCACTTCCCGTACTGACGTATCCCAGTGTCTGCAACCTCGGAGGCACGTTCCCGCGCTTCTTTGTGCTGCGTCTCGTCGACTACTTCACCGTCGCAACCTGCCATCCGGGCAAGGTGGCCGACCCCAGCACGCTCAAGAGCCCGCTCGTCACCGAGCCCTTCTCCTGCTCTCTCCAGCCCGACAAGGAGAGGTGCGTCAACGGCGGCGGCTCCTGCGACATGGTGCGCGACGGGTACTACTTTGTCAATATTATCTGCGTCATCTTTGGCGTCGTCACTTTCCTGCTGTATATCCGACCTAGAGTCTTGCATCTGCAGTCGCTGCCGATGAGGGCGTGGCGTCTTGCGCCGTCGTCCCGGCAATAGATGCTGTGATTTTGTGTCCATACACATGAAACACATATTTCAGAATCTTATCACTACCTCTTCTCCGTCACGCATTAACGGGTTCGGACACCATCTTGATAGAAAGAAAGCAAACACATTTGATACTTTTGATTACCATTTACACGCGCGCTATATATATGCTGTTGATCTACGTGACGCTCCACTCCAGTCTAACTCACCCAAAGCAACCCACGTCTCTGCCGATTACTGGCCCTTTACTGTTGCAACGCTTCAATATGTCTGGAGTGCAGATCCTGCACGGCGGGAATGATCAAACTCTCGATTTCCACATCCGGCTCGCCCTCGGGCAGAGCGCTGGGGTCCAGCGGCTTGTCGTCGCCCTCCTCGGACGACGACTTCTTCTGCGCGCTCGGCACGCGCACCCACTTGTCGGACCGCCCGGGGGCGACAAAGACGACCTCCCACTTGCGGGTGGAGAGCAGGTTCCCGATGACGAGGTGGTGCTGGTAGCGCTCGAGGGAGTACTTTGCCTTGTGGACGAGGATGGCCGGGTCCGTCTCGAGCTTGAAGCTGACGACCATGCCCTGGGGCGCCCAGCCGTCGACGAGGTTCTGCAGGAACTTGGGGACGGGGTCGAGGTCGATGACGAGGCGCTTGGAGCGTGGGATGCGGGGCGACGAGTCGAAGTTGTCAAACGTCTCTTCGTCCTCGGGGTTATTATTGCTGCCGCTGCTGCCGTTGCCGCTGTCGTTGCCGTTGCCTCTGAAGGAGTCCGTGGCGTTGGTGGACTGGATCTTGTGCTCGGCCATTCTGTCCTGCGGCAGAAAAAAGTCGGAGACGGCGGCGGCGAGGTAGAGCAGCGCGGACGGACCCAGCGGACGCAGGAGACCGGCGATGGCGCGGAGCTCAAACAGGTAATCGGTGATGGTGGTGAAGGGCAGCATGAGGAGCATCTTGTCCCTCCTCGCGGCCTTGTACTTGCGCAGCACCTGGCGCATCTTGTCCTGGTGCTCCGGGTTCGCGACGACGGTGGCGCTCCCGTCGCCGCCGTCTTGCCCGTCGTCAAAGGCTAAGAAGTCGAGGAAGCAGTCCGTGGCGTGGGAGTAGTGGCGCGAGTACGGTTGCAGCGAGAACTGGCGGTGCAGGAAGATGACGGCGTAGCCCGCCTCGAGAAAGTACTCGGCCGAGGTGGCGCCGCGGGTGCCGGCGGAGAAGTTGTCGATGAAGCGGACCGTCTGCTTCTCGAGCGGGACGGTGGTGCCGCCCGAGGTGACGAGGACGATGCGCCGCGAGGGGACGGTGGAGTGGTGGGCGATGAAGGCGCGGGCGGCAGATACGTGAGCGTCGAGGTTTCTCGGGGGCGGCTGGGATGAGAAGTAGGCGTCTTCCTGGTGCTCTGCCGTCTGCTTTGGGACTGACATGTTGGGCTGTTGGTGGAGTGATGGTGGTGGTGATGGTGGGGTGAGATGTTGTCGACAGGGAGGACGGGCTGAGAGTCTGTGAGTGGTAGTATCAGCAGGTGCTCGTAAGGTCAATACCAAACCAATGAGAATCCATGGATATTTTGAAATCTCAACGACCTTGGGATGAGAGAGGTGATTCTTTCATTTTTAATCACGGTGATGAACACCTCACCCTCACCAGCTCATCCTCACCAGCTCACTCGTCCGGCACCATCTCTCATACGACGTGGCTTATACGCCAAGTGACTCACTCACCTTGATATGCCGCTCAGTAAATCAGACGTACGAATCCAAATCTAATTTTCCGACTACCGCAATCTTTTCTCTGCCCTCTTCTTTCTTCTTCTTCTTTCTTCACAGAGAACAACAGCAAAAGAACCCGGCAACTGACGTCAGGAGAAGACGCAGTGAGCTTTTAACCGTTCGCTGGCGTCCAGTCCGGTGCGGTTCCTCCGCGTCCGTGCCCCCCCACCCGACCCGCCCTTCCGTGAAGGATCCTTCCGCGGATTTTTGAGACCGAAAAAAGATGTGGTCCTCCTCCTCCTGCTCCTCCGTGACCCAAAGTCCCCCCGACCTTGTCCGTCACACCGCGCGATTACGCAAGGCAGGAAAGGGCGTGTTCACTCTACCTTTCGGCAACCGATAGCCGAATTCTTGCCGTGGCCGTTGCCGTTGCTGTGGCTTCTTCTTGGCTTCTTCTTGGTGACGGACTGGAAACTGTATCGTGCTTACCTGCTCACTGATTCACGGAAATCACCATGTAAAGTAAAGTGCTCCGTATTCATATATGTATTCATGTATTATTATTACATTAACAATATTAGAGTCTTCAATGGCCGTCTCGTTCGCAATCTCATCTACACGCAATACGTGACTCGTCAATCATACCCCGTCTCCGTTTTTCTTCTCTTTCCACATACATAGTAGTCTCCAGACACAACACTGTGCCCAATAGATGGGCATGTCGTAGATCGGTTCCCTTAGAAAATCGCAAAAATGTTCTTCCCGACGCACACAAGCTTGGCCGCCAGCAGCGCCAGCAGCGCCAGCACGTACACCACGCCCGTGAAGATGATTAGACCCCAGTACCTTCCGCCCGAGGCCGTGATGATTTCGCCTCCGATGGGGATGCCTACCAGACACGCCACCGATACGCACGTGTACGTGGTCGAGTAGTACCGTCCGTAGTGCTGCGTCTTGCAGAGACGTCCGACGCACACTGGCGAGATGCTGATGTTGTTACCGCTGGCGAAACCGAACAGCACAGCAAAGACGACAACTCCGGCCGTCGTCGATCCCGCCGGCAGCCACACTGCCAGGCACGCAATGACGGAGAGCACAATGGCAACCATGTTGCTGTTGAACGGCCCGGCGACGTCCGCCCACCACCCGGGCACGATTCTCCCCACGACGCTGCCCGCGTTGAGGATCGGTAGGATACTGTAGGCAAACGACTCGCTGAACCCCTCGCTGAGCATGTAGCTCGAAACGTACGTCAGCGGGATAAACAGTGCAAACTCCATGAGGAAGATGCCCGCCGTCGTGAGACTAAAGGCAGCGCTGCGAAAGATGCGTGGGTCCGGGTGTGGGCTTGCGTTGCGCGCCGGCGGCAGTCGCGATCGAATAAGGAAGTTGGACGCCCCGCAGAGGAGGCAGCAGATGAAACCCACTGTCCGGATCGTCCAGCCCCAACCGATGCGTGGGAACAGGGACTGCATAATGAGCGGGAAGACGATGCCGCCGATGGACCCGCCCGACGACGCAATGCCAGTGGCGAGGCCGCGCCTGCGCTTGAACCAGTGGCCCACGGCTGCGATCGACGGTGTGAAGACGAGGGAGGAGCCTAGGCCGCAGAGGATGCCAAAGGCGAGCATGAAGTGCCAGTATTCTACGTGGACTCGTCAACATCTCGGATGTGCCAGCGTAGAGAGAAAAAGTCGCGACTTACGGGTGCAGATGCTCAGGAGCATCACTCCGATGACGAGACAAACAGTGCCAGGCAGGACGAGCCATCGCGGACCCCAGCGGTCGAAGACGGGACCGATGTAGATGCCCCCAAAGAAGCAGAGGAAGGTGTAGACGGAAAAGATCCATCCGATGGTCCCCTCACTGTATCCCTCGAGCTGGTGCGTGGCAACATACGTCTGGAAGACGGCGATGCTGTTCATTATGCCCAGGGCGGAGAACAACGCGAGCCACGATCCGAGCACGACGGACCACGCATGCAGGCCGCCCTCGGGGTACGTCTCCTCCTCAGCGGCCGCCGACGCGTGGGTTCCCGCCGCCGACGGTACTCGCTTGATGAAATCCCCGTTGCCATTGTTGTCGTTGTTGCTGGTGTTGGCCACGGCGTTGGACACGGAAGGGATCAGATCGTTGCCGAGACCTGCGGCACCGTCGTGGGCGGCCGATTCGGCCTTGAGGGGGAGGGGGTAGTCATAGCTATAGTTGCCATAGTCGGGCTCCGGAGCGATGGACCGAAGGTCTTCGCCGATATGGGCGTGGGTGTGTTGCTGGGTTGTCTTTTCCGGGTCCATTGGTACGGACGAACGGGCAGGCGAATGGATGGGATGTGGATAATGGGTTGGTTTTTCTTTTCTCTGGGTTATTTTGTTTGTGTATCCGTACAGACCCTTCCCTTCTGTATGTTTCGGATGCGATGTCTCGTCTTTGCTCTCCCACACCGACGCTTCCTCTCACACCTCTATCGCTTGCTCCACCGCGAACAACTCGACTCTTGCGGAGTAAAGTCCTGATGAGGCAGTGTTGACGCGATGATTGCCGTGGACGAAAGAAGGACTGCGTCTTGATACAACAATACTTTCAACTGCAACTGAAGCCCAAGAAGGATTGCCAAAGACGCCTGCGCCGTCAGTGGTGGCGGGCGGTCGACTTACTTGTACTTGATTGCCCTTGCCGGTGTCGGTAAGTTATGCAATAAAGCAGAAAAGAAAGCTGCGTGGCAACAGGAAGTAAACGGACGAGCAAACGACGAGGTGGGTGTGGTAATGGTAGCAGTGGTGGTGTATGTAGTGTAGTAGTATGTAATGTGGGCATGTGGGTTAGGTGATTTGATGCAAGTCTCATTTCATACCGAGTATATCCGGATGGGATGGCGTGAGAAGAGCAAGCAGTCCAGCAACAGGATCGCAGATGTTGTGCTGTAGAAAGTGCGTATGGGCAGTGAACATGCTGTGGTCGTAGTACGGCACAAGAAAGAAGTGAATACTCCGTAAATCGTTCTGTGCAGAGGAAATTTTTCACCCTCCTTCCGTCCTTTACCCCGGACGCAGAAGGTCCCCTTAGCAATTAACCTCGCTTCTAGTTCCTTCGCCAAATGGGGCATCTCAAAATTGGTAACGGGAGTGGGTGGGTGATGGCGCCGTTTGGTCATGACAAGGTCAAATGCGGCCAGATCCCGTCAGCATCGTGCTTCCCGATGAAGAGATCGATGCCCGGTATGTCAACTCGGGCTTGATTGAGTTGAGACGAGACGAGAGAAACCCCACCTCAGACGACACTCTTGATGCCACACTTTCTCACTCTCCCTCTCTCTGTGTGTATGTGCGCGTGGGTGCCTGCCGTGCATCACGGACTCTCCTCGCCATCACAGCGGACCCTCAGAGGAGTTGGGGCGTGACGTGACGCACATGATGCGCGGCGGCTGACGATGCCCGTCCGTCTGTAGCTTTTTGTTGGTTGCGGCGTAGTGCACCTTAGGGTAGTGATGGAAAACCGCGGGAAACTCAAGAGTTGGCTGGCCGTGTTTAGATGCGAGAATTAAGTAAGGGCGACAAAACTGACCAATGGCGTATTTTAAGTACTCTTCGTTTTCTTACCTGGGTAGGTGAGCCAACCGAGTTCTCCACACCCTGACTGCAACTATACACCTACATTGCCTCGCTCCGTACGGGTACACTAGACACACTGGACAGTCTACAGATGGCAACAGACTCCGAGCCGCGCGACCTGACACCGCAAAGCGCAGACGGGAAAGCATGCGTATATGCATTTATACCACATATCGCAGTGTCGACCGACAACCAATGAAGAGGGAGGGGGGTTGAGCCCCTTCGTAATTAAGTCATCAACCGCATGCCGCAAGTCAACGACGCTACGCTGAGTACTCGTCCACCATGTTTGTGAGGTATGGAGGGAGCATGGGTACCAACGTCGGATGCAATCTTTGATCTAGCCGCATTGCAAATGATGCAGCCCCTTAGAGCCCAAGAAGCGTTGCATTATTTTGCCGTCACTGAAAGTGTGGACATTATCCGTAAACCCTCATCGAGATCTGAAGCTGCATATCCTTTCTCGTTGCAGCTCATTTGGGCAGCAACCATGACGCACTATTGAAAGAATCCAATCATGCCCAAGAGACACACATGACATTGCTTCACTCGGATAACAGCATAAAAGGAGTATCCGGGTTTGCAAACGCACAAATGGTTCCGGGCGGGAGGGAGAGACCGCAGGCTGCCGGAGCGTCGGCCGGCACCCAGCGGCCTCCTCACGTCCAGGGCACAGTCAGTGCACGGTGTGATCTACACGGTAAACGTCAGCGCGTGAGGAGCACGTGAGATAACTAAGGTAATTAGGTAAGGTAAGGCAGGTGTTGTTTGTGCCACCGATGGCTGAAGCTGCACCAGCCACCATCTCTGCCCGATCTTTAGCCCCTCTCTGCCCGTCTCCTGGCTGCACCTGGCAAGCGGTTGACAGAAAAAGTGATACGCCCAGCGTTAGCGTCCATATACATTGGTAGTGGTATTGTGTATCACTTTTTTGTCAACCGCTTGCCCGTCTCCTGCACCTGGGCACGCTGGGCTTCCCTGCTTCATCCGTGCGCAATCATAGCAGGACGGGTACGTGTCCCCGTGCACAAGGAGACCCTTGCACCAGCGGCGCTGCAATGAGCACCTTAGGTAAGGCACTTGTGCACAGAGTACGTACCTGTACGCGATATCTTGTAATTACTCTGTAGCGTGTCTGCCTCAGCCTCCGTTCAACAGCCCTCCAGTCTGTAGCCAAGTTTTTACCCCTTCACCCGCCACGCCAAGAAGGGTAAATTGATCAAGGTATCCCTCATCCAAGGCCTGGACCTCGTATCGTCCCGAGCCGTCCAATCATCTTCCCAGGATGTGCCTCCGACCACCGGCTGGTATTGTTGGCGATCTTTCGAGCACAACATCTCAACCACTGTCTGTTCGAGCTGTTCACCATGTTCCCTGCCTGCTCTACGGTCGTCAATCAATGTCCTAGCATCGGAACCGAGTCAGCAAATTGTTCGGCCGACGACACGTTTCTTCCCCTCCTTTCCCGGCTCGTTCCCTGGAAGACACGCGGTCCTCTTTTCGAATTTTCGACCAGTGACTGTTATGATGTCCTGTCTCCCTCGGGCCCAAAATTCTTCGCTTGTAGTGCGAGAAGGTCTCCCCCCAAACGTAGGTGCCGAATGGCGCAGAACATCTCACTTGCGTAAACCCAATAATCACTCATCTCTATCCGTACCGCTTTCCCGCGCTCCGCAGGGGCCTTGAGAGAGAGAGAGAGAGAGAGAGATAAACCTTTCGTGATGTAAGTGTGCCAACATTATATCTACGCCTTGTCATCCCCCTTTTGCTTCAACATATGCCTCAACCCACACAAAGGCCATCGGCATCGGGCATTTAAACAACGCCAACCTCGGCCCGATCTCTGGCCTTTTTTTGCCCTTACCGCGCCGTTGCCGTAGGGCTGGCTGCCTGACATGATCGCACCGCCCCTCAGCTTGCTGAGGAAAGGCCGAGACCAATCAGTCCATTAGTCGCCGGCTGCAGCGCATTAACTGAACGTTGTTAAAACAAAACTTCATCAAAACTGTTCGGTCTCTGTTTCTTTTGGAACCTGCCAGCAGTGCGGCTGGCAGACGACTGCGCTGTCTGTCATTCCATGCACGGCAAAGATGTTGCGCCGGCGTCCGTGGCGCGAATCGTTTGAAATTACAAAATGCTCTGCACCTGGTCAAATGTCATATTCACCGGGCCCTCCAATCCAGCACAAACAAGCCGAGCCCGTTAGGTTACCGCTGCAGCCGCGACATCATGAAAATAGGCTGTCGCTCATATGTGGCATACCGCCCGTCAAAAATATTGAAGGGCTCCCTATTTGCCCAATCTGATCTTCTCTGCGAGCCGCCCTCCTTTCTCTGCCATGAACCACACAGCAACATGCTGGTGGGCCCCTCACACAAGACTTGTGCCGCTGGTTGGTGTCGGCATGTCATATCGTTAGATGTGCATAGTCCCTGCCGTTGGCATTGCCAAAGCTGGCGGTGCTATTATGGACTGGGCCTCTTTCGTTGACCTTTGCCAAAGTCACATCATGCGAGGCAGCTGCCGGCATCGTCGTGAGTCGCATGATCTTCTATTTCAGACCTCGCAGGGGAGCACGTCGGCTTGCTTGCCCCCACTGGCCGTTAGTTTGGTCTAGTCATGTCGTCGTCGTTCAGTAAACCCCTGAGGAAGCCTCCAGGCCTGGGCATCGGCTCATCTTCTAATCCCACGTCCGAGTCCCCGTCCGGCATCGACTTTGCATCTATGACTGCCGCAGGTGTTAAATGCCGCATGCTGTCCATGGCGAGAGCGTCGATTTGGAATCTTATCGTCCAGAAACGCCGTGCGGGCTGGTGCGTCGAGCTTGGAAATGGCCGATTTTCTGGGGTCTTGGTGTCAGCTACAAAACGCAGTGAGGAAAGCCCTCGGGCCGGATCGAAGATTACAATAACTCCAGCAAGGAGGACAGCTCGTCGGCCGGGAGACGCGCATCAGTGCCGACTTCCGCAGCCGGTCCCGTAGCGGGGGAAGTTGCCTCTGACGGGGCGGAGGCCAGCTGGATCAGCAGGTCGGCGTTCTTTATAAATTTGATGAGGTCGGCGAGGTCCGTTTCCATGTTGGTAGTACGCATGCGACGGATGATCTCCACGGCTTCGCCCTCTGAGCGCATGGAAAGGAGACGGAAGAGTTCTTCGAAGAGGGAGACCCGATGCTGTAGCTCCTCATGCTTCGATTTGAGGGCGGCAAAGCGGGTGACGTCGGGGCCTGCGTCGTACTCGCACTTGGTACGACCCATTCCGGCACACAGGGAGCACACAGGACGCTGGCCGTCGCATTTTGACTTGCGTCGTCGACAAGAAGTGCAGGCGATTTTTGTTTGGGGACGGCGCCTGGGAGCTGAGGAGGCACTGTGACTCCCGGCAGCAGATTGCGGGGTCGATTCCCGCTCCGACGAGGCGCTGCTCGCGGCTGCTGGACCTGCGGGCAGAAGCTCGCGTTGTGGTTTCATCGTGGTCGCGACCGTGACCGTCGGCGCGAGACCATGGGCAGGCCTGGTGGACAACCAGGATTGCCAAGGGGTGTTGATGGATGGGAGACGTAGGCGTGTAGCTGCCACGACGAGAAGTAGATCTGCGCCCACTGGGCGATTGGAATGGCGCCAGTGGACGAATCGAGAGAGGGCAGAACCAGAGGCAGCGCCAGAGCGGGCCACGACCGCAAAACCAGATCCGCCCGCCGCGTCGCTAAAGAAGACTCGATTGCCTTGACGGTGCGCGTCATACTGCCGACCCGCCGGCCATGCTTGCAGAGTAAGAGGAAGATGGGTGAATGATTCTCGTCGTTCGTGTGGTCTTGACCCTTGGGTGCTACGTCCCCAGGGCTTCTCCTGTGACGTCGGCGGTATCTCAGATTTCGGAACTTCCCAGTACGAGGACGGATGACTTGTTCAAAGACAAGTGAGGGTAGGGGAAGGGTAGGACGGTATGACGAAATAACGAGACGGTGGCCCTATTCCCGTGTCTTGTGTGCTCTGGTTCTGGGCTGGGCTGGCTTCGCCTTGCCTGGGTTATTATGTGCCGTGTGGTGCAGCGCTGCATCTGTCGGTAAAGGCACCTCACCACTGGGCTTGGACTTGGGCCTGTGGGCGTAGGGGCGCTGAACGGGCTGGACTTCAGGCAGCTTGCGCTGCGCTGCTGGGATTGATCCAGCGCCGATAGAGATGGGATGGGGTAGGGAAGCTGGACGGTCGGGTAGGCCCCTCCACTGTACAGCCAATGAGAGATTGAAATGTAGATAAGATAATCAACCAATAAGGGCCAAAATGGGTTAAAATAAAATAAAAAAACACGGAAATGGGATCAAAGAGGTTAAGTTTAGGGTGGTAGAGTTCAGTTCCCCCCTTCAACCTCATGGACTCGTCTGGCCACGGCTAGGCCAGGCCATCGAGGCGTAATGGCAGCCGTGCGAACTGTCCACCCACCTAACGGCAAGGATGTCGCAGGCCTCGACACGTCGCTTTGGCTATCGAGAGTTTGCGGGCACATCGGGCCCTCAACTGTCGGTTCCTGTCAACGACCCTGGATTGGATGTCGCGAACCATTCGTCGCACTGGCTGGAAGCCACTGAAGCTTGGTGCGCCCGGCAGGATGTATAAAGTGGAAAGGTCAAAGGCATATTTGAGGTAGCTTCATGTGCCACCAGCCTATCCAGTAGGTGGCTGGACTGCTGATGCATCCTTGAAGATGGACAGGAAGTTGAGAAATGGTGCAGTTGTGCCCCAAGAGACGACAGACTGGCAGTCCTGAGGCCTGCTCTCGCTCTCTCTTTCTCTCCCGTACCTCGAGCCAGCGCAAACAAACGAAGACTTTGCTATCCATACTCCAAAGGTTTCGTTTGCGATGACGAAAGCTGGAGCGCGGTTTGACGGCTGGGTGGTGCGATGAACTAATGGGCTCCAGTGCAGGAGTAACGCAAAGTGACGCAGGCGGTCCCCCGCGGTCGTTGCTCCGAGGCAGATAAACCAATCGGAAATCTTCTTCATGACGCGTTACGTCATCTTCCAAAAAATGTCGCGGTGCTTCTTTTATCTGCGACCCACGGCGATTAGTCAAGCTCGCAACCCGTAAGCCCGTCGCACGCTGGTTATGATGTTTGATACGCTCGTGCAAAGACAGGTAGTAACACAGCCGCCGTGTCGGTTGTTGAGCAGCGTCCTAGCAGCGTCCTTTCAGGACATAGATGGAAGTGGGGATCCAACGCAGAAAAAGGGTGGTAACAATACGTCCGTTACTAGACAAAAACAGCGCCCAAAGAAAAAAGCAAAGAGTCGAGCAGCAGGGGATAACAGAACTTACATCGCTCGACTCCGTCGTCCCAAATGTAGAATCAAGTCTTCCGTATAAAAGCAAAAAAAAAAGATGTCATTTTGACAATAACGGGCCTTCTCCCCATCGTATCGATGCGCCGCCCGTTCCCAACCGTCCCATGATTTCCTTCGTTTGCTGTTCATGTATCCCAGGCGTGCGTAACCCACTTCTGAGCGAAGATGACGTCGGCTGAGAGAAGGTCCATCTTCAAGCTGAATTCTCGCAACTCGTCGCTCATTCACGCCATCGACTCTGGCGGGCTGTATGTCGGATGGGCGGCATTATTGGCTGCCCGGGCAATGTAGCCTTGGATAATTTCGCAGTTGCAGTCACCGTGCTGCAATATCTGGTTCTTCAGGGTAAGAACCTCGTTCTTGAGGGCTGTGACGCAGGCATCGAGGTAGATGCGCTCACGTGTGACTTCCTTCTCCTTGGCTGCGAGATCGATCTCATATTGTTTCGTCTTTTCGCGGCATCGTTTCGCCGCAGCTCGGTTCTTGACTCGGTATGTCTTTTTTTTGTCCGGCCGGGGCACCTCGTCACTCTGCACGCCCCTGCCTTCGTCTTCGTGATCTTCTTCTGCCCATTGGTTGCTATCGTCATACGAGCTTGAGCTCGCAGGCGACGGTTTTCCCGTGGGTCCGATCTTCGCCCTTTTTGCCGGCTGCTGGCCGCCAGGCATACGATTATTTGACTCGATCATCTTGACCATCGGACTGGGAACAGCCATGGGCTCCGGCTCAGCCCTCTGTGGGCTGTGCTGATGAGGTGGCGCCTGCCAGCCGCGCATCATGGCGGGAGGCGAGCAAGCCGGGGTCGGCCATTGAGTCGGTGGGCTGTACAATGCCGGTTGCGTTGGTGCAAAGTGCTGTTGCTGGTATCGAGGCCATTGATCAGACTGCGGCACCCAACCAGCCACAGCATAGTCCGAGGCTGCTCCAGGTGCAGTCTGGTGTTTGTGGGAAAGATGGTTCTGCCTCTGTTGCTGCCAGTGGACCGACGAGTCCATAGGCGCCGCAGAACCGCCCTGCGTGTATATATTCTCAGCCATGTCGTTGTTCCAGCCAGACCATGGGGACTGAGGGTATAGATATCTCCCATCCGGCGACAACAGAAGAGCTTGATCTGGCGGTGTGGTATATATTGGCATGGGCATGTTCGAGCTGTCAACCATGGCGGAGCTAGGATAACCTGACTGTTCCATGGTCGTCTGTGACCAGCGTCAGCCAAACCGGACACTATGGGTTACAATGGCGGCGAAAGCGTGTGTGAATGAGGGTGGGTACCAAGCATCGCTTACTTGGGGTATTTCTCGAAACTGGGCCTTCGTCAAGTGGCGGTGATGGCAGCGACCAAGTGATGCGTGGTCTCCAAAGAGCACTCTATCAGAGCTGTCTGATTCAGTGTCAGAGCGGGTCAGCCGCAGAACGAGAGTGCTTGACGATGGCAGCGGTATGTGGGTTGTAGAATAACAGGCAAAGTACGAGACCAATTGCCAGCGTGCGGATGCAAGTCCGAAGTTAATAAGAATAGAGGCAGGGAGCGAAGCCAAGGGCAAGAGTGATGGCGAACAACCGGGGAGGCAGGGACATTTGTGATCGGAACCTTGAGATTGTGATCATGGGGGAAGGATGGAGAAACATCGATGCCAAGGTGGCCCAGGTAGCACGGAAAGACGGGGAGGACGGGAAGAGGAACTGGTAGGGGCTTGTCGACGGCGGCGTGATGATATCAAGGTATCCGTAGAGCGTCTGAAAAGCAGGGGAACGATATTGCGATATCAGTCGACGTACCGCCTCTCTCGTCGAGTAGCACAGGGCTCTGAAATCATGTAGTCGTTCATTCAGACTGCGAAGAATCCGAGGTTGTCATGGCCGCGCACTGTGGGCCTCGACTCACAATGTGACAGAAAGGCAGGGCAGGCGTGCCAGAGCAGGGGGGTAGCTCGATACTGCGTGGTTATCAGAGAACGAGAGCGAGATGCTTGATGTACGAAGACAGCAAATTACATCTGGAGGAGGGAAGACCGCAAGAAAATGATTGGAGTAGACAACAGGGCTTGCAGTGTGCGTGTAAAGATATGGAGAGATTGAAGAGACAAACACTGAGCAAATGATAGACGCAGAAAAAGCTTTGGGAACTAGACCGGGATTGCAGAGGATGAAGACAGGGACGGCGTCCGGGACAACCAACAGCTCGGGGGTGAGGGTGTGAGAACAGAAGAGGTCCTACCAAGCAAGCACGTCTTGCTGTGGACACACCCTTTGTTTGATAAGGTACTTTAATGAGGTCGATTGCATGTGGGTACAAGACCAACAAAGGAAAACAAAATGGAGGAGGACTTGAAGTAGGGAGTAGAGCAGTACAAGTTGAGGGGTACGAAGAGAGTAGTATGGACATCGCTTACAGTTGAGGGAACACGGTAATTGAGAGGTCAGCACCAGGGTGGTGGGATAAGCTGCGAGACAATTTTGAATGCCATCTTGCTACCACGACAAGGTGGATGAAGGAAGGGGAGAAAAGCTCGATGCGTAGTGAAAAGAGAGGCGAAAGAAGGAATGAATAGACTTGTGATAGGTCAAGACGTGGAGATGGGAAGGGGAGCTTCGACAAGGAGTATGAGGAAACAGCCAGTGGGAGCGCACGAGCTTCCGGAGACGGTTCCGAGCTAACAAAGAGGCCCTCATTGGCCACGGAAGCGACTCCGGCCGTTGGTGCTCGTGCTTTCCCCACGCCCACACCGATGCTCACGCCCAGGCCCATGGACCAACCACACTACTTGCACGCAGTAACAGACCACCTCAAGGCTCGCGCACTTCTGTAGGCCCATGCCCATGCGATGCCCATGCCCATGCCCCTTGCCAATGCCACGGCGCGTCTCGGGGATGTGAAGGCATTTGGCGTAGACGGGAGTTACAGATACCTTACTAAGTGGACGAATGCCTACCTAAGGTACACCACAAGTATGTTAGTACTTGGAAGCAATTGGGGGGCAAGTCTGAATATTTGCCCCTCCACCCCGTCCCTCCTTGGTATTTTCCTCTCTCGCCTTCTCCTTTCCATTCACCTTCTCTCCTTCCCTCTCTTCCAGGTATAACGTTATTATTCTTCATGCCAATTCTTCATTTCGTACCTTCATATTCTCCAGCCTATCCGCGTTCGTTTCCCCTGTTTTTGCCACCGTAGTACTGGCAGCAAGGAATTCTCTAATGTTCTTCGAACCTCTGTTATTGTTCTTCTGCCCCTCGAGACATTTGAGGCTGGTTGGACCAGACTCGGCACGATGTCTTTGTACCTAACTAGGTTTCTTGCCGGTAGAAGCAGTCGCGTCCTTGTCTCGGAGCCCCCTGCTCGCGCCCGCCTTGCGCAATCTACTGTGAAAGCTACGACCAGGGCAGGTTCTACGGGCAAGGCACCTTACTGTGTAGATTTCAAATCCACAATTGGTTGGTAGTAAGCAAGACACGACGAATAGTACCTACTGTGAAGTACCCTACCTACCCAGTACTACAGTCAGTCTTCAAGTCAGGCAGCTGCCCCTTTTGCCAAGACCAAAATCAGTTGTCTGTGGGAAGCAAATAAATAGACGTTCACGGCCGCTCAATTTTTCTGCCCGCGTGGTTGGGTTGGAGATGGAGACAAGAGAGGTGCTCTTCACCCCGTCCAACCAAGACGCCGTTGCTGATAGATCGGCATCAACGTCCCACCGCCGTCACCACCACAGACTGACTACCTTGGGGAGGGAGTAAAGGAACATTTCGGCGGCCCTGATCAGCTGAAACCCCATATCCACGAGAGCACACACTTCTTTGACATGCGTCTGATTCAGACTTAGATGCTTACTGTTTGTGGCTTGCTTATAATTAACGAATCGCCTGCTCAAGTAGCCGAAACGCACTGCCTGCCCCACGTGTGTGCGTGTTGAAACAGCTCTGCATTCAAACGCCAGCAACGAAGTAAACCATCTACACATACAACCACTACAAGCATGACCAGCGCACGACGCCTTCCAAAAGCCTCTCCACGTTGTATCGGCACATATAATTATTCCTCGCCCAAGATCGTCATCGCCCTACCGTGCAAGGCTCAGGCAGCACGTTTTGATCACAATTGCAGCGTCCACTGTTCCATCTGTACTGTTACCGCGCTAGGGTGACGCGGAATCCCTTGCGCGTATACTGCCTGTTAGGGTGTCTGGATGAACACGTACGTAGATGGGCTTTCACCTGTATGCCGATATGCGTCCTCGAGGCACATGTGCACCAGCGGCGGATCCCCCAGCCTCCAGTCCCCTGACCCAAGCCAACCCATGATGCGGTCGCTGCCCTTGCCTTGCGGCAGACGGAGCTAAGACCGGGAAACACTGACTGGGCTGCCGCGCTGTCGGCCTCGTGGTCATCATGAGGTGCTGCGGCTTGTCTTGCCGAGGGAGAAGTACGATTGCGATGCCTGGGCCTGCTCGCTCGATATACACAACGGCGCTCAGTGTCACTCCAGATCGATCCCCGCCTCTCAGCACAGAGCAAATCATCTGCGGTTTAATCATGTTACCGTGTATGTATCCGTGCTACACAATAGGCATATTGGCATATCTACTTTAGCAATCTAGACGCTAAGAGGTTGCAACATGACAAGCCATGCTCTCTACACTTGGTAATGTTCGTACGACGAACTGACACAATATGTCTTTCGATCAGGGTTCCTCCATTGACGACGCGTGAAGCTGAAAGACGGCGTTTCTGGCGAGGAAGGTCCAAGGGCCGACGTCGACCCCCAATCCCGGCCCGACAATCAGCCAAGCGCGCAACTTGGCCCGGCCTACTTGTAGCTACATACAGGTGGGTAGGTAGTAGTCGCAGTAACAGTACACTTGTACAGGTAGCCTGCACGACCAGGCGATGTGCGAGCTGCGATACCCCTTCCTGTCACCCCATCCGCACCACCCTGAGTATCCTAGAGTATCTGCCCTGGGCAGCATTTTCTCTCGCAGCCAGTCAGGAGAAAGAGCCCATTGATGTACTAGAACACGGCCTGATGTTGCTGATCGTCCGCTACGTATGCAGGAGGCTCGACCGCACAAAATGTCTACATGAATGGAAATAATATCCATACGTATCAGGGCTGGAGGAAATCCCCATATTGATACTGTAAGCCAAATCACACCCAGCATGTCAGTTGCTACGCTCAACGCAGAGGTGTTGCCATGTCTGTTGTCCGGATGCACGTGTGCTGATACGC
Organism: Colletotrichum spinosum; assembly: GCA_004366825.1. NCBI lineage: Eukaryota > Fungi > Ascomycota > Sordariomycetes > Glomerellales > Glomerellaceae > Colletotrichum > Colletotrichum spinosum. The sequence goes on along the minus strand of QAPG01000056.1, from coordinate 110,291 downwards.
GGGACGTGATACCCCCCTCGCGTCGTAGTTTGTAGGTGCCTACTATTATGTATTGCATGGAAGCATATCCGCACTTAGTGTACTTGTACGGCAGATTGACGTACCATACTTAGTTTTGAACAGAGCGAAAGACACCTCGATTCCACCAATGCACGTCATAAGACCAGCTAATGCCTCTTGCAGCTGAGCATGCCGATGGGGGTGGGGGGCCTAAAGTAGACACGTATTTGCTCTTACGGGAGGAAGAAGGCTACGAGAAGAAACCATCTACTGCGAGTACGAACGAGCTGGTGCGAAAGAAGAAAAGTGTCGGCAGAAACTCTGCAGTGCAAGTCTGCAACAGACCCAGACCCCTCCATCTCCGCCAAAAACATCCATACTTCTCCGATGCAACGCGACGGTGGACGGTGATCGGCGGTCAGCTAGGCCAGCCAGTACTTGTCTTGGTATGCCAAAGGTCCCTTGGCGTGCCAGGTTTAGGGTCCCGCGAAGGTGAGGGTCGCAGGGTTTTCCGCAGCATCACCTCCGGAGATGACGTCCGGCCGGTCCAATTAGATCCTGCAGACCAACTCGGAGTCGGTTCCGTCGCCACCACCCATCCTCTGTGCGGCCAGCCACGTTCCTGGAGACGGGAGCGCTGGCTGTCCTGACGAAGAAGTTGCACCGACGTGCGCCATGGCATCACACCAGCATTCCCGAGTGCGACAGACCCCAGGGGTGTGCGTGTGTTTGTGCCGCATTGTGTGTCGTGGAACGGGACCGCATGGAAGACATGTGGTTAGGAAAAAGAAAGAAAAGACGGCTCGGACTACGGTGGTCTTGAGTCTCCAACCAGAGATTTGGTCTTCGATCTGGCCTCGGAGACGGCAGTTCGAAAAAGGAAGAACAGCATCAAGAACGATACAGCGCTGGTGGTAAGTCGGAGGTGCTGCCTGCATGCCGGCATGTCGTCAGATGGGCGGTCGAAGACGCTTCTCGTTTCCAAGTCTTCTCCCATCGCCTACTCTTCCTTCTCATCTGGCGCTCCAGACCATGTGTACTCCGTACACGTCTCTGTTTGACGTCGCCACGCACCGTACGTACAGGCCGCAGCGCCTTCTCGACGTATCGTTTGCCAGGAAAGACCCACAGGACTCATCATCCGGGTGCTGTCAAGTGAAGCTCGATCCGAAGCCTCGCGAGGGGCGATTGAATTGAGTATGCTGATCGATTTTTGATCCGCCAGGATGACATTCGGCGGGTTGGCGTACGTGGGGGCTGCAAGTACGCTCTTGGAACAGTTGTTGAGGTCACCAGCCCTCAGCACACCTTTCGGCAGTCGTGCTATTGATATCAACGTTGGAGGAATACTTGTAGTCATGCGGGGTTCAAGCGCTTAGAATACTCAGACCACGTTGATTTGCGTCTTTGTTCCCGTGTGGCCTGACATGTGTGCAACTCTTGGACACGCGGTGGAAAGGAGACGGGGCAATTGCTTCTCGTGCGCTCCTATTCGCGCCACGGTGGGAATGTCCGTCAGAACAGAACGGTAGGTGGGTGACCTTGTCAAGCGACGGGTCCCTTCGAAGACTCAAGTCATGTACAGGGACGCGCCAAGTTTCCCTCTCGAGTCCCCCAAACATAGCTACGGGGTTGATCGTGACTCTGGGTTCTGAGCGACGTGTACGACACAGAACGAACGGTCAGGGGTCAGGGGTTACGAACCCGTCACTGCCACACTTTACGGATACACATGTTGGAGTTCGACTCGTCGCCTCAGACAAGTCGTTTCCGAGGACATTGTGACAGCCGCCGTAACGCACTTGGAAGGGGCTTTGAATACTCTTCGTCCAACCAGACCTGTGTGGGAGGAGCCCGGGCCGAGATGGAAAGGGGGAGAGGCGCTGTACGACAGGTGAGCGGAAATCGACCGACGCGGGCCATCCGCAGCACGCCTTGAACGCAAAAATCTTCTCTTAGTCCATCTGGAACCGGCGTGGAATGTAGCCGGCTTTGTGCGTTGTGCATACTTCACTCCGCATCTCACCTAGATCAAGCCATCTCAAGTGCTCCTCACGCACCACAGCTCGCATTCAAAACAATCAGTCCTGGTCTCGTTGTCCGCTGATATCTCGTCGTCTCTTCAGTTCATCGGATGATCATCGTATAAATGATACTTGATCTGTGCTCATAGACTGTAGACTGCGGGAAGTATTCGGCTCATCTATGAAGAAAAAGGAAGCAATCCAAGGGCGCAAACGCGGGGCATCTTCGCAGCTGAAAATGGAGCTACGGGCTGAATCCCGCTTATCAAACCCTGAAATGATCTCGAAGGCCCATGTCTTCGGCCATGTATGCTCGCGGTAGCCCTGGCAAACTATCAGAAAGGCTATGCCTTTGGGCTACAGAGAGCAATTGCTATCTCTGACCTATCCTTATCCGTAGGTAACACCGTAAGTGGCATACCCTAATGCACCGCATATTTCTGTCCAAGGGGGCCATGGGAGGCAAGGGCAACTTGAGATACCCCTACTGACTTGCGGCAGGCAGTCAAAGGACGGATGCTGTCTGGAAGGGTAGTCCCGTCCCCTTGCCATCTACTCCGTATATCCGGTCTGACAGCTCCTCGCCAGCTTGGCGCTCCATCACTGTTCTCGCCCTCATGCCCAGAGTTTTCAGATAACAATGGCCCATGGAAGCGAGGGCGCTGTGTGATCCATGTTGTCCCTGCCAGGACTGTCTTGCCTGCCCAACGTCCAACGAGATGCCCCTGCGCCTGTCACCCTGAGGTCTGACCAAGTTTATGATTGGGGGTTGAAGTACGGAGCGCTCCGGAAAGACTCGACAGGCGAACGTTTCTGCTGCTCTCTTCCTGCAGTAACGGAAGAAGACAAGGCGCGCCTTGAGGTCTCTTTGGCCTTCCGCATCCCGCGTCAAATCACGCTGAGTCATCTCGGTGACTTAATTCCAACATGTGTTTACCGTCATACTTGAGATTTATGGGCTGATAATTATGTTACCTACCGGCCGGTGCCTTGCCCGGTTCCACGGTTTGTTCTGCCCTACCGTTAGCCCGCTGCTTGTCACATTCTTTTGCGTCCGACGTGTGTTATATCTCATAGCAAGGTAGGATCAAAGGCTGGGGGGGAGGATCATGCCGCGCAGCCATGCTTGGTTCGGCGGGACCTTTTACCGTTGCGTGACGAGCTACCTAGTAATTAATTAATACCTTTCTGACAGCAAGTGTTGCTCCAACCGTCAAGATACGCTGCCCGCTGCACCGACCTCGACTTGCCTTACCCACGAGAAGTCGCCTTTAATTGCTGGACATTCCCTCCTCGACCGTATACTTCAGACATATCCTTCTCTCGTCACTTGACTCGGACTTGCTCACTGCCTTCGGTTATTAGACCTTGACAGGCGATGATGTAATTCACACAGGTCCGCCGTTTGAAGAAGCTCCTTAAGCCCCCCCCAAGTCTCTGTCTGCGAGCATACACAACCTTATTCCGAGACACTCCAACCTCCTAACTAGAACGTTCTCACGCTCCACTCGGCCCGATCCGTCAGTCTACTTCTTTAGCCCATCTGGCATTGATCGACTCGCATCTTTTTTTTTTCCAACCTGCTCCCCATGCCATGTCGAACCCTGTCAAGCTGCGGCCACTCTTGCCTCTTGCCTCTGCTGGCCCGCCAGCTCCCGTGCAAGCTGCCCCCAAGAGAAAGCGACCGCAGGTCTCAGCTGCGTGTAACGGTACGATCGCCTCGCCAGCGTCGCCATCGTTGTGCTAGAAGCTAACTCCTCGTGCTGACAGGCTGTCGAAAACGCAAAGTCAAAGTCAGTGAAGCTTTTGTGATCGGTGCCCGCACAAAGGAAATATTAACCGAGTCACTCAGTGCGATGGTGTCCGGCCCATCTGTTACGCTTGTTCCGTGGCCAAGACCCCTTGCGTTTATCCCGTCCCCGAGGGTCTGTCGCAGAGAGAGGCACAGAAGCAGAAGCTCAGCCACGTCTCCAAGGCGCACGAGAGTAGCAGAAGAGTGTTGGAATTACTTCGAGCCAGCGGAGATGGCTCCTCGCAGGACATCTTGAAACAGCTCCAGCTTTCGGAACACCTCGACGAGACCATCCAGTCCATTGCCGACGCAAGTCTTTTGCTCCCTCGCTACGACAATCGAAGAGGTGCGCCACACGCCAGACCGACATCTTCGGCGTTATCTGACACCGCTGAAGCCTCGCTCCCCGAACCCGAGGCATCTCCCACACGCCTCGACCATCCTACGTCTGGGCCCAATGCCCGACGGCTGACGGGAAGGTATGATGAGACCACCAGAAATAGGCTTGAATTGTACAATACTAGTCGCCAGTCGATCAGCGTACTGACACAACTCCAAAGCTCCGAAGGCTCCCCGAGGCTACTGGTGGCAGGCGACGAACCCGAATCCGGACCCATCCTGCCCGTATCACGTTGGACCACCGTTTCTCAAGATGATAAGATGCTAAGCAACCTCATCAATCTGTTCTGGACTTGGGAACCTACTCTATCCCGTCTCGTCGACCGCGACCTCTTCGTCTCGGACGTCAACACGGCCACGCCTGCAGGCTGGACGAGCCGACACCCCAACTTTTGCTCGCCTTTCCTGGTCAACGCTCTACTCGCCGTGTCTTCTGTCCGTAACGAGAAGCTCAATTCTTATGCAAGACCCATGAAGCTGACTTGATGAACCCATGTCGCAGTTGCACGCGACGCGGAAGTTCCCCTACCCGCAATCGCAGGGCATGGCGTCCCTGAGCCAAAGCTTTGCCCGTTATGCTTTTGAGCTCCTCGAGGTGGAGAAGCACAACGACTCCATAACCCTCATGCAGGGTGCCGCCATCCTCTGGGTCATTGTTAGGAACGAGGGGTCGCAGGCCTCGCGGAGCCGGGCGTCCCAGTTGGCAGATCTCCTGAAGCGGAAGTGGTCTGAGTTTGGTCTTGGTATCGACGGGGCGAAGCTGTTCCAGTCTTCCGACCAGAACAGCCACAGCGACGCCAGGCTCTGGCACGCGGCGTCATACATCACCTGGGGTTTCTACTGCTTCTTTGCGTAGGTGCTGCCTCCTCCGTCCCGGGATTCATGGTCCTTGTCTAACCGACATCTTCTCCCCAAATAGCAAGGTCGCCATGTTCTTTTCTCCTCAAATGCTCGTGCAGAGGCCACTTCTAATGAAGACGTTCGAACCCGACGTGTCGTCTCTGGGTTCCGTCTCTCCAGGTTCGACCGCCTCCTTCGACGACGAAGATCCGTTGGCAACGCAAGCGGCATACCAGCTGCAGGTTTTCATTGCCGAATGCTCCCTGTGCGAGATTATGGACCAGTTCGTTTCTGGTTTCGTCAGAGACGGGCAGAATCATCTCGTTCTCGACAGCAGGCACTGTACGGCCCTGTACAACAAGCTGCTCTGCTGGAAGCTTGCTCTGCCTGACCACCTGACGACAAGCCACAGCGTCTTGCCGTCCGTGCTACTTTTGCAGTAAGTCCCATGGCCCTCCCCCTCTCTAATCGTTGTCGATTCTCACGTGTACCTGCAGAACAACGTATGAATTTGTCGCCTTGAAGCTCCTTCTGGCCTTCACGAACCAGTCCGGCTCCGAATTCGACGGCCACGACGCGGCGTCCCTGCAGGTGCTCCACGCCAACTCGATGATGACGAACCTCTGGATCTACCGCGGTATCTACACCCTGAAACACGAGTACTGGGCCATGGAGGCCTGCTCTTTCGCCGCCATCGCGCTGCTGCCTCGTCTCGAAACCGAGCCCGCGCTACACGACGTCATCGGCAGGGCCTGCTGGATCCTCGACGAGATGAAGCGCGTGTCGGGACGCGCGACGGAACTGCTGCGGGCCATTGAAGAAAAGGGCAGAGAGCACAGGCTTCGCATACCACCCTACGGAAGCCAGTCGTCTTTCAGGAGGAGCAGTGGCGAGGGTTCGCCTTTGATCGTGGTCCAAGGAGCCAAGGTCTTTGATGGCTCGAGGGGCGGCGTGCTGGGGCCTGCAGACGGCGTGAAAGCCGTCAGCTTTTCCAACAGGATCGCTGACGTGCAACAGTCGTTGCCGCCCATCAGCAGTTTGGTAGGTCTTGCAGGCGGAGGCGGAGGCGGAGGCGGGATGGCTGACAACCTTTACGCGTTTCGCGCGCCGCTCTAGGCGTTTTGGCAGGGGGAAGCTCTTTTTTTTTTTGGCTGTTTCTTCACACGGCAGTCCGTTTTGACATTTGGGAATCGAATCGCAGAGCATAAAAAGGTTGTCATTTTCCAGGTGGCGTTCAGATCACGGGAGGCTTTTGTTACAATACAAGACACACAACACAATATGCGAGCTGGAAGAATGCTGTGGCGTTGTTTCTCACGAAAGTGTCGAATCAGGAAAACCCGAACACAAGATGTGAGAGGCAAGCTCTCACTTGTCTTTAATGCCAGTCAGAAACGCTAATGGGCTTTTGTCCTTTGAAAAATAAATCTTCTTGCCCAGGAACGCCGATGATCCGCTACGCCCATGCTTGGAAAAGGCGAACTCGACCGTCCACGTGAACCTGTTTCAGTTTGCCCTGGCTACCGCCCCTGATGCTCTGGCTCGACCTCCTCCCCTTGGATCCAGATCTTCTTGATCCGCCGCGTTGCTGATATATCTTCCAGCGGGTCCCCGTCTATGAGCACCAGGTCCGCCCGCAGGCCGCCGCGGATGATGCCGCGGTCTTTTAGCCGGAACGCCGTGGCCGCCACGCAGGTGGCGGAGCGCAGCACGTCGAGCTCCGACATGCCGGCCTCGACGAGCAGCCGCAGCTCCTCGTGGAGGCTCTGGCCAAAGGGGATCTGCGACCCGGGGATGACGTTGGCCGTCGTGCCCGCGCAGATGGTGACGCCCGCCTCGTACGCCGCCCGCACGCTCTCCACCGCGTTGCTGTACGTGTTCCCCTTGACGATGCCCGGGTCGCTGTGTATCCGGGACCCCCTGTCCGCCACCCTGTCGTCGTCGTCGTTGTTCTTGTCGCTCTTGTTGCCCGCGATACCCGGCACAGGGAACCCCGAGGGCATCCGTTCTTCGAGTGTCGATGACTGTCCTGCGCCCGGAGAGCTCCCGGCCACGCGGTCGCGCATCATGTTCAGCGTGGGAACCAGAATCTTTTGCTGCGCGGCCATGTTGCGCGCCAGCTCGGGGTCCAGAGGTGCATCGAGCGGCGCGTGGACGAAAATGTCGAAGCCGGCTCGCATGGCGCGCTCGTACGACGCCTTGCCCGACGTGCGTGCGATGGTGAGCTTCTTGTGGGCGTGCGCGGCGTCGACGATGGTGCGCAGGAGCGAGTCGTCCAGCGAGTGGAGGTCGACGACGACCTTGATGAAGTCGGCGCGGTCCGGTCCGGTCGCGCGCGCCGAGACAAAGGCCACGGCGTCCTCGGGCGTGCGGATGACCTCCTCGTCTGGGTTGTCGTATAGATGGGGCTGGAATCCCCGCGCGGGGGCAGCCTCGGTGCCGCTGGTGAGGACAGTGGGCAGACGCGTGCGGCCGGCGGCGTAGACGCGCAGCGCCTGGCACTGCTGCGTGTTGCTGCTGAGGTCGATGACGGTGGTGATGCCATGGGAAGCAAAGGTGCCGAGCGCGGCGTTGGCTCCCTTGATGTTTGCGTAGACGTCGATGAAGCCCGGAACGAGTGTGCACCCCTGGCCGTCAATGACGACGTCCGATGTATCCTCGGCTGAGCCATCGTTCATGGGGTCCACGATGCTGCCTGAGGAGTGCGTGATCACGACGTCCTTGGGGTCCTGAATCACCTCGCTATCGAACACTCGGACATTCTGGATTGTAATCTTCACCATCGCGTTGAGACTGGTGCGGTACTATGTGGTGTGTACGCCGTGAGGTCGGCGCTGATGAGGCTTCAAAAAGCCAGGTCAACTCTTCTAGAGTCCGTGATGCTGCTCCTGGTGCCTTGCTGACTAGTATCTTGAACTTTGTTGTATTATTGATCGAGGCTCACGAGATGAACAAATGTAAGTGTGTGTGTGTGTGTGTGTGTGTGTGTGTGTGTGTGTGTGTGTGTGTGTGTGTGTGTGTATCCCACAAGCATCAAGTTCTCCGGTATCTCAGCGAGGCAGATGTATGGGATCCCGCAGGAAACCGCCACAGCAGAGAAGACACGACATGGCACGACAGTTCTTGGGGATGAACTGCGCCCCTGGATCCTGGCTCCAATCAGGGTCCCACCCCGGAAGCCGCAGTCAGGTCATCAGGAAAAATAAATGGAGGAAGATGACGGATACATGTTAGAAAACCCAAGCCGATGGTAAGCCTCGCGTCGTCTTTGAGCGCCAACTGATCGAGGACCTGGCAAATTCAAGGTAGCGGGCTGCCAAGCTTGTGATGGCACACTCCTGTGCGGAGCCGGCTTTGTAAGAGGCATCTCTGCTGGATACGGCCGATCGCCGACTGGCTGGTCGTGCTTGCTTTCAAAAGATGTCGTGCGTGTGACGTCCGCAAGTGTCCGGCTGGAGCCAAGCGAACAGGCGTTGAGGTTGAAAACTAAGAGACACTGCCAATAAGACAGGCCGGAGTTCTCGGAGAGCGTTCCTGAACGGCTGGCCTATCACATAGGGGCACGGCACGGAACAATCGCCGTTCTTCGCAGCTTGCGGAGGTTGTGATTGGAGCGCGGACGAAATTCATGTCGTGAGTGACGACTTGTTCGTGTCACAAAGTGCGAGCCGCAAGCGAGTGACACTGTCGCAAGGGGCTGAGTTGGTTGTGACATGTCACCCATTCTCGGTGAAGGATATTGACTATGCCGTTGGTAATGCGCAGGACTTCTCGGTGAGGGTGCCGCCTCCGATGGACAATCGCAGTGAAGCCTCGTCTTTTCGGGTCTCTGGAATATCTGTATTCTGCGCGCATCACACTTCCTGGCCATAACCTCACAAAGAAGCGGCTCTCTGAGTGGAGGTGTCCCAAATTACTGAGCCTATCGGCAGACCAAAGGAAAAAACCGACCGAGCTGAATAAGTAGCTGTACCTTGCTTGAGGTCTCAGCAGATGCATGTGGACAGCCAAGTCGCCTTCACAAAAACGTTGTATTGGGAAACCATAGTCGAAAAGTCGATCGATTAGTTCTGGTGGCCATGTCTTGATGATTTGCTGCGCAGCACATATTTGGGTGTCTTGGGGGTCTGACATGCCGCAAGAGTGACCCTATACACCAGGCCGTCGCTTCAACATAGGCAGAGGAGAAACGCTACTCAACCGCATCGCGTAGCTCTCCTCGACGAGACGGAGGAATCCGCCTACGCTCGTCTCAGCAGTATATGCTGTCTCGAGTTTCTGCCGCCATGCCAACGAGTCCGCAGAAACGGAACCCAGAGCGGTCGGATAGGAGACAGCACCATCAATGATGTGGTACCCACGACGTCAGTGGTAACATTGTTGCTTCGAAGATAGCTTCATGCCTCGTCATCCTCCACATCCTCAACCATGGCCTTTTTCGGAGCCACAGAATCGTCTTCCGCCGTCTTCAAGTAGCCCTCTCTCTCGAGCCGATCTGCTTCTTCGGGCTCTATCAATCCTCCCTGGCCTCTACCCTTATCCATTTTCAACCGAACAGCGTGGGGCACGAAAGCAGACACGGCTTCCTTTTGCAGATTGCGGACAACTGGCTTGGCTTCGTAAACGGTCTTGGGCTCTGGAACCGGGGTCGTTGACTTTGTTTCCTTCTCCTCCCTCTTCACTTCTTCGGCTTGCTCAGCTTGACGACGAGCTCGTCTCTTTGCGTACCATTTGTCCAGCGTTTCCTTTGGAATGGGCGGTGGAGTGTCGCGCGGCATGGGAATGCGCTTGACTTCGTCGGGGATATCTTCCTCACTCGATGCGCCGTCATTGTCTCGTCTCCTTTTGCCAAGAACCCCACCAAATGAGTCCCCATCATGTCGATAACCCCGGCCGAAGGATGGTGCTTTGTCTCCGAGTGCCTCACGGGCCTTCTGTACTGCCTTTAACTCCTTCTCCAGTCCCTCAAGGACTTGCTCTTCGTGACGCGAGAGCTTTCCACCGCCTGTAGTTATAGCCTTTAGGTCTTCGATCTGTTTCTGGAGCCGTTCGGGGTTGCGGCGGGCCAGCTTCTCGTTTCGCCGGGACTGTACTTCCGCCTTGCCTGGAATGCGATGTCAGTGACATATCCAACGAGGTGCACGAAACCTAGGGTCGAGGCAGACCTTTCTTGATCGATCTGGCCTTGTCAGCTTTGCGCTGGGCCTGTACCGGATTGTAGTTGCGTTCCTTCGGCATTTCGGGCGCTTTTGTGACGTTGTCTACTGAGGAGCTGCAATTGTCAACGTCTGGCGCGAATGGCACGGCTTGTCGTCATCAAAGCTGTCGCGACTGATGCTTATCGTTTTGCATGAATATTCTTATCTTGTATCGATAGTATACACCCTGCTATCTTCTGCACGTGATACTGCTACCCGCTAGTACGTACTGATTGTTGCCCCTGCGACACTGTTGACTTTGAGACCCCGCCCAATAACACAGTGACCACTGGAGTGTGGCCGGCGCTTGGTTTCCGTTTCCCCCCTTAGTGCAAGACCCAGGGGATCGACTGTGCAGTGGCAGTGGGCACCCATTCTTGGGCTGATCTTGGGCCGTCGTCTCCATCAACTCACCCTGGACTCTTCCACGCAATCCAACCCAACCCCATGGCGGAGATGATAACAATACGCGTCTCGTATTAGCATCTTTCTACAGACACACGCGCCCGCTTTCTCAACTTTATTTGTACCTTGCAGCCCTATCCATCCATCCTGACTCTAATTGTCCCGCTCCTTCCCACGGGCTCTTTGCTTGGTCGACTATTTACTTACTCCCTTACGTCGCAGGCGTTCGACCTCATCGATACCACAACTCCACCCGTTCTTTCAGAGGACACAGCCATGTCGGGCTTCATGTCCAGTTTCCTTCCTGGGGGGACGAGAGACAACGTCGCCTCCACGAGACCCGAGACACCTACCAGAAACAGCTTCATCAACCCAGTCAGCACGCCTCAAGGCAGTCCCAGCAAGCGCACAATCCCCCCTGGCGCCAACGAGCTGCCTGATGTCTTTGAAAACGCACTCAAGCTGAACACACCTGTTCTCGAACGACCAAGACTCGAACGTCCACTAAGCGTCATCAACACCCCGCTCACCCCGGGAAAGGGTAACTTGAACGATTTCAGCCCCAATGTAGACGAGAGTGTCCTTCACAAGGGCGTTACTTCCACAGGGAGCCCATTGAAGAAGGCACATGGCCAGGAGAATACCCCGCCTGTCACGCGGCTGGGAGGAAACGATTCGCCCTACCAGCAAAGCCACGCCGCCATCTCACGCCATGAGCTCTACCAAAAAGAAAAGCCCGCAGCCCCCAGGAACAAGTTCAACACGCAGAGAGCCCTCACCCCGGAGGAGCTAGAGATACTGCAACGACCCAATGTGCGGCGATTGGTCAATGTCACACAGCTCTGTAGGTCCATGTTCATGCTTCTTCGAGCCGAGCTAATCAATGGCAGACTTCCTCGACTACTATTTCGATCTCCTCACCTACGTCGGGTCCAGGCAAAACCGCCTCACGGCTTTCCAGTCCGAAATCCCTCCCCCGCCCGAGACCGACGAAACGACGTATAGACAGATGTGGCAGAAGTACTCTGGTCGTGAGCGCGCGAACTTGCGCAAGAGACGTGTCAGACTTCGCCAGGGCGATTTCCAAATTCTGACGCAGGTCGGCCAGGGCGGTTACGGCCAGGTGTTCCTGGCCCAAAAGAAGGACACCCGCGAAGTATGTGCCTTGAAGGTCATGAGCAAGAAGTTGCTCTTCAAGCTGGACGAGGTTCGCCACGTGCTCACGGAGCGCGACATTCTCACCACCGCCAAGAGTGAGTGGCTAGTTCGGCTGCTGTACTCCTTCCAGGACGACAAGAATATCTATCTTGCCATGGAGTATGTGCCAGGAGGGGATTTCCGTACCCTGCTGAACAACACGGGAGTTCTCAGCAACCGCCATGCGCGCTTCTACATTGCAGAAATGTTCTGTTCGGTCGACGCTCTGCATCAGCTCGGCTACATCCACAGAGATCTGAAGCCGGAGAACTTCCTCGTAGACTCCACCGGCCATGTCAAGCTTACCGACTTCGGGCTGGCCGCTGGCATGCTTGCGCCGGCCAAAATCGAATCTATGCGAATCCGCCTGGAGAAGGCTTCAGAGACGTCTGTTCCGTTTGGAAAGCCCATGGACCAGCGGACCGTTGCCGAAAGAAGAGAGGGATACCAGACAATGCGGGCAAAGGATATGAACTACGCAAAATCCATTGTGGGATCCCCCGACTACATGGCGCCCGAAGTGCTCCGAGGAGACGAGTACGATTACACTGTCGATTACTGGAGCTTGGGATGCATGCTCTTCGAGGCACTGACAGGCTTCCCGCCCTTCGCCGGCTCGACTCCAGACGAGACTTGGCGCAACCTGAAGCACTGGAGGGAGGTGCTCAAGCGACCCGTGTGGGAGGATCCGAACTACTTCCTGAGCAACCGAACTTGGAGCTTTATCACAACGTAAGTGACTTGTCGATTGCTTTTTCCGTCCTTTTGAGTGTCTAACCCAAGGACTCAGTTGTATCAACTCTCGTTCCAAGCGGTTCTCCAACATGAAGGAAATTACGAGCCACCATTACTTTGCAGAGGTCGACTGGGACACGTTGCGGACCACCAAAGCCCCTTTCGTGCCCGAGCTCGACTCGGAGACAGACGCCGGATACTTCGATGACTTCACCAACGAGGCCGACATGGCCAAGTACAAGGAAGTCCACGACAAGCAGCAGGCGTTGGAGAGCATGGCGGATCGTGATGACGAGATGGGCAAGGGTCTCTTTGTCGGTTTCACATTCCGGCATCGCAAGACGGGAGACGACGGAAGCCCTCGCAAGCCGATTCCGTTCAACAATGCGAACGAGGACGCATTCGGAACGATGCTGTAGAACCAGTGTCGCTGGCAGATGGCTCAGTATCAGTGGTTCCCTCGATATTACTGAGCGTAGCTCGCTAGGGTCGAAGACAGCTCGAGTGGATGATTATGATGAAGCAGACGTCATGGAGCCATGGCGGAGGCGGTGTTGGGAGGCGACGGACTTCTTGTACGAGTTTTGACAGCTGCAGGGTTGCGGCAGCGGCATGTTTGAGATGAGATGTTGGGTTTTTTTCTTTCTTTTTGTTTTATTGCGCTGGAGTTTGCAGAAGGACGGGATCAAGATCGGGATGACAGACCTGCTGCATGACACAAAGCAGGGACCTTTCTTGGGGTTGGGATTAATAACAAGGAATGGATGGATAAACGGTGTTGCAGGCGGCCGACATCCGACATGATGTTGTACTAGAGACGATTGACACACGCAGAGAATTGGCTTTTCACCACCTTCGAATCGGTGAATTACATCCAGCCGCATGGCTGACGGACCATGTGCCGATAGTCCGCGTCATCCGTCGAGGCTGGCGCGAGACTCTTGTGAGAGTTCCTGCCTTAGTTGAAGCCGAGCTGGGTCACCAGCTAGGTACCTTCCATTGACCAGCCTCGCCATCGGAACAACGGCAAGCTTAGTCAGGCCAACGACGTGACCTGCTGGCAATCTGACGGCGGCTGAGCTGTCGGCGATGATGGTGGGCTTGATCACCCCGAGCCGAGCAGCAGCATAAGCACATATTATGAAACAGCTAAATCCAGCACTCGGTAGCTTTCGGTGGGGGGTGGTTGCTTTTCTCGGCGCCTAGACAGGTAGCGTGACGGTTGAGGCGCTGGCAGTTGTCGTGTACTGCCCCTTTGGCCACTCGCTTGCCCCTGGCCTCTGATGAACCGTGGGGTTTCCAGGCGAACTGACAGATTGCGCACCAGCAGCGCAGATGTATCGACGGCAACACCAGCAGCTTTGATTCGGACGAGTTGGCAACTGTAGACGTCAGGGTCTTCCTCCAGAGCTAAAAAAAAAAAAAAAAAAAAAAAAAAAAAAANAAAAAAAAAAAAAAAAAAAAAAAAAAAAAAAAAAAAAAAAAAAAAAAAAAAAAAAAAAAAAAAAAAAAGAACACGTTTGAGAGAAGCATAAGAGCTAATGCAGCCGCCAGGCCAACGACCAACCAACCCAAGGTGGAAGACCAGAGAAGGATCTGTCGATTATTCTCCGGGGGACCGAGCCAACAGCAGCACTGCAGAGGTGGTTGGTTATTCAACTTGCAGCCAAGGTCTACATCCATTCTGGGTTAGAGTCCTCTTCGCGTACCTAAACACTTGGAAACTAAATCGCCTCTTGACCGACACTAGGGGGCCGCTTTGTTCGGTGTTCCCCAAACCCCATCCCGGACGACCATCCATCTTCGTATCACGCAAACATGTTGATCCTACGCAGCACCACCACCCCCGGTCTTCGAGAACCGATGAGCCACATTGACTCGCCCGAATGGGCTGCCGTGGCTTGCTGACCGCAGGCCCATTCTTGTCTTGCGCCTGAGAATCCATCTGCTGTGACACCACGTCCGGAAGGAAAAGGCCAAGCAGTCATGCAGGGCCGCGCGGTGCCCTTGCCATTCAAGGACGAGAGACGAGAATGGGATCGGTAGAGACAATACGTCGGGCAGCAGCGAAAGGGAGGTGAGGGAACCGGCCGCGTGGAATCCGTCCGGAGGATCTGCGGTGTCCCAAAGAGCCCACGCGATGTCCGTGACCGAGCGTCGTTGGCACCAAAGGGACGAAGGCCAAGACGTATGCCATTGCTTTTTTTACTTTTTTTTTTGCCATTACGGCTTCTCGGGACCGAAGCAGACGCAGATATGCGGTGCGTGCTGCAGTACACACGGTTGCTCTGCAGTGTTGCGCGCACCCCAGATTTGTTCGGCAGAGGAGGCAAAGGCACAAGTGTGTGCCGCATAGCCTTACCGATGGGTATCTTGGGAAAATATAAAGATCTTGTTTGATCTTCGGCTCGTCCATTGTTTAGTTTTCGTTTCGAACCATCAACCTGGGACGCGCACATCCTTTTCATCACAACATCAAGCCACATTTTTGCTTCATACCCGGCTCATATTTCAGCTCAACAACTATTCTCCCTTCTCATCCCATCTTTCGCATATCAAAAAACAAGATGAAGGCTACCGTTCTTGCTGCCGCTGCCCTGGCTCAGGGCGCCGCTGCCGTCGCCAACCCTCCCGGCAACTGGGGTCCTGGTGGTAACGGTGCTGGCTGGGGTGGTTTCGGAGGATACGGAGGTGGATGGGGCGGTTTCGGCCCCGGTGGCTGGGGTAACGGAGCCGCTTGCGCTGTAAGTCATCACACTCACGATTCCCCTGTTCCTTGCTGTTCATCCCGAACCTTTTTGCCGCTGCATCATCTCATCTCTACACTCCAAACACAAACCCTGCGGCAAGCTCCAACGCTGTTGAAAGCCCATCGCTGACACGAACATTAGTCGTCCTGCTTCTCTTCCCACTGGGCCACTGCTACCCCCACCCCCCAGGCTTTCTGCACCGACGCCCCCGCGCTGAAGGACTGTGTCAACTCTGCCTGCGCGACCGAGACCGCCGCCCTGTCCTCGTACTCGTCCGTCTCCTCCTCCGTCTGCAGCGCCTTCTCCTCTTGCACCAGCACCGGAACCTTCACCTATAGCGGCGGCTGGTGGGGCGGAGCCTCCAAGACGGATGCGGCTGTCACCGTCACCGGGTGCCCCGTCGACGGCTGGTGGGGCCCCGGCGGCGCTTGGGGCGGCATGGGTCCCGGCTGGGCCTACAAGACCGACACCCTCACCGTTACCCGCACCGTGACCTCCAACGGTAACGTCATCGTCACCACCGGCCCCGCCACCGTTGCGCAGGCCGTTTCCGGCAGCAGCACGCTGCTCACGACCTTCACCGGCGCTTTCGCCGCCCAGGAGACCGGCACCACCTCCGGCTCCGGTGCCCAGAACGCCGCTGCCGGCGTCAACGCCAACGTCAAGATTGCCGGTGCCTGCTTGGGCGCTGCCGTTGCCGTCGTCGGCCTCATGTAAAGAACCTAATCCACCCCTCGGGGAAAGCCCCGCTACACCTGTATACCTTATTTTTCACCCCGTTTCCCCCTTTTCTCCTTATATGCATCGAAATTCGGGCAAATGGGGAAAGAACGAAAACAAGAATGTCTGGGAGCAAATAAGGGGTTCTGGTGCAGGGTTTTTTTACATCTGGTTAACTTATAATCTTCTCTTCTTTCTTCAAACTCCCGTTCATTGACGGTTCGGAGTTTTATTTAGGTGTATGGATGGATGGACGGGGGGGGAGTGGGCGATAGTACTGTTTCAAGGCTGGATACCTTGTGTAACGATTATGTGACGACGATACGATCTCTAAGACGGGGATGATCACTGTCTTTACCTCTTATATAGTAATCACGGCCGGCTACGATGAAATGGAGCAGTTCACTGGTCGAAGTGATGTGATATGAATGCTGGATGACACCATTTTGTTTAGATGCTGTTAATTCTTGACGGCTAGATATTATCTGTACATGAGGTTAGAACAACCATGTACATAACAGTACGAAGTTTCACTTATGGAAATCCGTGAAACCGGTTGGACAGCTCGATGGCCACCTTTGGAGGATCGAGAGCGCAGCAAGCCGACGGGTTATAAAAATGTGATGTAGTATGGCCATTAAGGTTGAAGGAGTAAAGATATAGCTTGAAAGCTCTGGCAATGTCAGACAAGCAGGTGGGACACACTCATGGGATTCGAAATCCATACTCGACAGCTCGCACCACTACTCGATGGTCTCCTAGCCTGGTGTCTTCCCGCTGTGTCGTTGCTATATTAACACTTGCAGATTGGCATAATATTAGTTCATCTTTTGTAGTGGTCATCGAATCGTGATCCCCCCTTTTAGTCGTCAGTTGTGGGAAGACTCGCTCGGGAAGTTTGCTTCCTGTCATCTAACCATACTCCATGATACTAACATGATAGACCACTGTCACGATTACCATCACACTAGATTGCGTTTTCGACACCATCCCTAGTCGGTTGCAGGTTTCTGAACGGGTCCAGAACATGTATGTGGACGAAGAGAATACTAATTCTTTTGGGGGGGGGGTTTCAGTCTCAACTTTCCCCTTAGAGTTGCCGATGTGGTGCTGCGTGCAAGTCTCGGGTTGCGCCTATGTTGTTTGAATAATTTCGAACTTTCCTCTAGATGTAATGTCAAAAGCTCTAAAATAGACGCCCATGTCGCCTGGTTCTGTGTGATGGAGAGATTTATCTCCAGAGACTCGAGGCTCCATACGTTATAAACCAAGGATGACGACACGCTCCAATGAAAGAGCTGGACTTCTACAGGCGCAAAGGCCGTCCGAGTTGAGGCAGCCATACCTGCTACTGAATCCTGAGATGATCCATTGATCGTGGAAACACCACAGATCGCACTCAAGGCTTTGGCTTGGGATTAGACACGTGAAACAACCTGATGAACTCGCAATTTCTTCGGCGACTTATAACGTTCTGCTTGTTTTGCTGTATGTTTCCTATATCTGTGCAACCCGAACCTGTATGGAGGTAAGAAACGACGAAATTCGGACCGTTTACACAGCTATTGTAGCTTTGATTTCTTGCCCGGGACTTCGGCAAGCAGCGGCGTAGCTTGTCTCTTGAAAGCCTCGCACGTCGTATAACATCAGTAGTTGTGAGACGGAGACACAGAATCCCCGATCGAGAGGCACCAGTAGTGGAATAAAAGTGGTCAAAAGACACGTGGAATAGCCAGTGAGATAGACAGCGTAAAAGCTCAAACGCATTGCATTCACACACGTGCAACCGTTCTCGATACATGTGGCTGCGAGCGAAGCATATTATGGTGGCATCACGAACCGTGCAAATCAAGATCCCCAGCAGCTGAAAGCAAGGTATTTGTATGCCCAGCACGCTTTGGCGGGAATGAACAGAGTATTCCACACTTTATCATGTCTCTGCAAGAGGAAGTCTAGTCACCTCTGCTATACTGGTGCGTAGTTGCGCCAGGATACTGGCTTCTTTCCAGGAGAGTCCGTCGTACAGCTCGTGCGTATAATTTCCTGGTAAATCCGCATCAATCTCCTTTGAATATACTCCTACATTATCGCGCAAAGCTCCGTAAGTCTGCAGCACGCTCCGTGAAGCGATCCTAAGTGCGGTCGAGTAAGCTCTAGTAGGTTTCTTTTGCGGTGTCTTGCTTAGTCTCGTGCTCTCCTTTGCTGCTGCTTTGGCCGCTTTCGACAGGTCTGATTCTACCGCTGATGGAAGCCAGAAGAGCGTCACTCTGTTGCATTTTCTCTGAAGAGGTTGCACGCCGGCATACAGTTGGCGGATCTCTCATTGGCCTGATCCAAGTGTAAAGCTGCTGCCTGCTCTAGAATACCCTATTGTGACACACCCTGGACAGTACGCATGGCTCACACCCGGGTCCAGGGATGACATGAATGTTTCCCGATAATTCCATATCGTGGTGATTGTTGCCTTAAGCCGCCCCAGAAAACATGGTCTCCTACAGCAGGTAGCGATCAAAATCAAAGGCAGACTCAGCCTGGCCAGCAGCAAGACCAGCGGTTTTCACCGCATCCCAGTTCACGTCGTTGATTCCCACCTCGTAATCCCATTCAAGATGTGGGTCAGCATTGGGCAGGATTTGCCAGTAGAACCACGGGATGCCTGCTGCGTCGATACTGGCGGCCCAGTTGCGAATGTTCGCGTCTCTGGTGCCAGTGCCGAGCGGACTGCCGCCGTTGCAGCTGTGGTTGGGCGCATCTGTGTAGCAAGCGCCCCATTCTTGCATGATGAGTTTCTTCCCAGCGTTTTGGGCCTTGGTGACGTACGGTCGAAGTTTCGACGTGGCGAAGTCATCAACACCGTATGCATGGATGGCGAGGACATCCAGAGCGGCGCAGCTAAAGTAAGGATCCAGGAGAGAGTTGTCGACGTAGGCGCCGCCTCCGGTGGTAACCAAGATATCGGAGTTCCCGTTGAGATTGTCCTTAATCGATTGGGCCATTGTGCACTGCCACGAGGTCAAAGCCGCTGGATTGCCCTATGTTACAAGAGAGAGTCAGTTGAGTCAAGTACATACTTCGGCGCTGACATGGATCTGTAGTCACCTGAGGGTGCATGGCCTCGTTCTGTGCCTCAAAGGCGAAGATGTACTCAGAACTCTGGGCCCAAGTCTTGCCATTGGCAGGGTTTACATGACCAAGGACACGCGCGATACGGGCTTTGAAGTAGGCCATGGCGTCGTTGTTAGTGTAAAAGTCTCCGGTGCCATACCACTTCCCATAGAAGTCACGGTTATTTTCGAGGGCATTGTAGCTGTGGATGGAAATGAGAAGCTTAATGCCATAGCCATGGGCGTGGTTCATGAAGCTGTCCAATCGGTTGAGCACTGTTTCGTCCCAATCGTTAGGACTATCCCCTTGGAGAGGGTCGAAAGTGTCAATGCTACTGCCTTTTTGGCTTTCGGACTGGCCTATGTTGATGGGTAGTTAGCACATGAACTTCGGGCTCTGTAGAATCACAGTACCATCAAGCCAGACCCGCAGAACCTTGATACCGGCGCTTTGGAGACCTTCAAAAAGGAACGTCTGCTGTTGGGTGTTTAAGCCAGCAGCATAGTAAAGGTTTGAAGCCGAAAACGACTTGGCTGCATGGGAAATCGCAGCGAGAGAAAGGCCCAGCAAGGCGGCAAAGATATTGTACAGCTTCATGGTAAGATATGAGGTCAGATTGAACCTAACGGGAGACTGAATAGAGTTGTGAAACCAGGTCAACCTGGGAGTTAGAGCAAGGAAGATTTAAACCTGAATTTCAAATATCATGCTACCCAAGAACCACAAAGTCAATTAATTCAAACGCTGCTAACAGAGTGAGATATACCGGTAGCTCTCGAGAAATGGGATTATGTAGTTCCGCTCGATCAACCACCTCCTGACCGAAAGTGGCAGTTGAGATTGCCAGCAGGGCTGGCTTCAGACTAGCAGGGAATATCTCGTCGGATGTCACATCACATCAAACAGCTCTGTACGCAATACAGTCCTGCTCTGACCCGCATTAAGATGATTGGAGATCAATTTGGAAGTTATTCGCGTTTCTCGGCGTATGGTGCTTGGCCTTACTATGCGAGGGGGTTTTCTGGCATGTGGCGGCCGATGGGATAGGAGACCTGTACACCACAATTGTCGGGAACTTATAAGACCGGTGTTTCACACGGAATCAGTTCGGCCTTTTTGTGGCGACGAATACGATGCTCAACTGTTGTAGGGCGCCATGCATATTGGCGCGATGCTACGAGTCATATTGATACTCCCCTGTCAGGCGATCAACTGTTGCCTGCCCCACGTTGGGGTAACAATGCATCCTAACATGAGTGGTCTGGACCTTTGAAACCCTTTCTGACCGAATGAGCTAGTGCAAACTTCTACAAGTAAGCCTGGGCAGTGATGAAGGCAGAGAGGGCTCATAAGCTGTCACTGGGCACGCCGGACCTTCCGGACTCCGCGAACAGGGGATAGATACTTCAGAAAAGAAAAAATGCTGACAATTAAAGAACCATAGACAATACGAGGATTTGGGAGAAAACCATGGAATAGCCATGATTTAAGCACACATAGTTGTATTCTTCCCTGTCATTGCGAAGTGTAAAAACCAGGGGTAGAAACGTGCCTATCTATTACCTGCCGCTTTTATCTGATTCGACCGTTCACATTAAAGTTTCAGGCAGAAATTTGAAGTTTCATATATACAGCAGGTCTAGGGTTGTACAGAGATATCAATATTAAGCTTATCCGTAGACTTTAACAAACTATCATTCTTAGGAACTATTAAAGCTCGTTTGAACATCACGATTTCGAACTAAACAAACCACAGCCTTTTCCCAGTCCATTTCATACCATTCCCATCCCCCTTCCCATCATGCATGCCAACTATCTCTTTTGGACTCTGCCTTTAGGCGCAGTAGCATTCCCTGCAACTGCTCCCAAGGGAAATAACGGGGTTTCTGCGAACATTGCACAGCGAGCTAATTCTGCTTGGCTTGAAGTCCACACCGGGGTCTCGGTCGGTCTCGGAGGACCAACCGTGGGCCTCCTACCAGGACCTGTGAACAAGGCGACTTGTAGTCTTCTTGTGCGTCTAGGGTTCCATTACAGAAATCGGGATGCAAGAGACTGACGCATGGTGAAGATCACAAACTCCGATCACTCCCGATACAATCCGGATGTGACGTTGTCGCGCAAAGACTCGGTGCCTTGCTCCGTCGGCCAAGAACTTTCTGGTCACGACGGCCAGCTGGGTGATTTCAAAGTCAAGTGGACTAACTATTTGTGTGGTACCTTTGGAAGGTACGTAGTGCGGATGGCTGTCGACTGGCGTCCTAACATAGAGACACGCTGACACTCATTAGTGTCTGCAACCCGCAGTTCACTGTTCAGGGGCAGACAATCAACGCATGGGAAGCTGGTGAGGCTCAACGTACCTGAATGAAAGCTGAAACTAATCGTTTCTAAGGTAATTGCAAGCACGGCATCAGCAAAGAAGGCCTGAATGCCCACGAATACTGGATGTACGTAATGACAAATGACGTGAGTTTGGACACAAGCTAACCCAGAACTCAGCTGCGAGTACAATTTCTGAACGAATCAAAATCATGTGTTTTCAGATCGTTTGCTCGCTGTGAGCATATGAACTTCGAGATTACTTATGTATGGAAGTAGATATATACGTAGTAGACGTTAATTGACGATATTAGACTCGTTCAGTATGTAGTAAGATGGAAAAATAGCAATTAAATTGAATGACGTGGCTTCCAAACCCCCGAGAGACATATTACTTGGACAAGTGGCACCATGGCCCATCATGTGGGATGCTTACTTACAGTTAGCTCTCGCGCGCATGTATAGTTACCCCGTCATCCGGATATCCTTCGTGTTCCCAGAAAAGTGGTCTCCCTCTGCAGCGTCACGTTCGGCGCCCGAGAAGTTCCTCGCATTGGCTCAAGCCACGGAACTAGGTAAAGAAAGGCGTGCACCATGAGGTCAACCTGCCACATTGGGAAGGCCGGCAAGTCTCCAGAGTAGCTGCCCCTGTCATCATGAACGGCACATCCGAGGAAAACAATGTTTCATAGGGTCGCGCACTGCCACGTTGACGGCACAAATGAGCCATACGACGTGTTGATATTGACACGCCAGTCAAGCAGGAAGACTAATGCCAACCGGAGGAATGTCATAATGAACCAGTGAACACAGCAGAATCATCACCCCACAGCACCCATCCACCTTTTTGCCTTGCCCTTGATAGCATCGCCCTTGGGATATTGTACTGCCCCCCTCGGCACGATGCCGTCGCTTTGGGTGCTCATCAGAAACTTCCCAATTCCGATCGCGTTATTAGCCCGCGTACCGAAGAAACTGACAAGCTTCCGTTTATCCTCCGAGTTAAAGCCCTCCTCGGTCGAATTCAGGTAAACCAAAGACATGCCGATTGGTAAAGGCGCCGTTGAAATCCCAAAGGTTCCTCCATTTAGATGAAAGAAGACATCAATAATGTTGGCGATCTTGGTGTGGTAGCCCCTAGGGTTGGTCCGCTCTAGCAGCTCTATATCAAGCTTTAGGCCAAGAGTAAGGCGAAGAGTGCTATAGGCTAGTATGGATATTGTCCAAAATAATGTCATAATTGACACTATAACGACATCACATATAGTGGGATTGTCCACACCTCTTCTCTCGAGGTCTTTCAGCTCTTCTGTAGGTCCTATCTTGTCAAGCCACAGTGTAAGCTCTCTGTCGATGCGCCAACACTCATTCACCAGTCTGCTCCATTTTGCCTCTTTCTCGACCCATACTTCACAATTACGCAATTCATCGAGATCTTCGAGAATTCCAGCAACACGTCAACAAACATGTCCACCAATGCATCTTTAGAAGACATTGTATGATGTTTCCAGGGTATTGTCTTCCAAATGGGATGACTCAAGGGGCATCTTTGACGACGTTTGATATGTGTTATCGTCTTTCTCAAACATTAGATCGAAACAAGATTAGAAATAAGGAGGCTCGTACCTGATGAACACGACCCGAGCAGAACAGCTGGTGCGCGTAGCCATCGACATGACTCTGTGGTGTTCGCTGCACAACTAGGGCCATTTCGCCCATGGCATGACCTTCCCAGCTCTGAGCTTGGGAGATGCCCCTTCTCTCTCTATCATCTGCGCCGTATAAGAGCTGAAATGAGATGAGTCTGTGAACCGTCAGGGCATGAGGGTCTAGATGGAGGCAATTGTGGCTCAATTGCTGAGAATGTGATGTATCTAAAGGAAGGAGAAAGCCTTATAGCTACTCTAAGTATAAGAGTAGCTATAAAGCTAGAGACGTATAGTTTTTATATAGTATAAATATATTATGTGTGATCTTGCTATAATAATAATAATTATTATTATTATATTACATAGCGCGTAGTGCCACATAAGGCTGTAGATCTACAGCATGGCAACTGCTTACCAATTGCCACGCGACTGGCCACAACTGGCTCCAGATGCCTGGCACCCGTCGCCAGTGGGGCGCGGAGGGCATGCTGCCACGTATGTGGCAGCGCGTACGGTTATCGCATGCCCTACGGCATGGCGTAATCGACATTAACTAATGCAAAGTCTGCCTCTCAAGTGCGTTATTCCTGACAATATGTTTGGATTCTCTTGTTTGTTCCTTTTGGTGTTTTGGTGGCTGAGAGCGCCGTTTCGCCAATTCCGCCGACGACTCCAAGTGAAAGCCATTTGAGGCACAAGAGCCCTATCAACCGACTCCTGACCCTCGGTATCGTTTCGGCAGGCAACACAGGCTTGTTCGGGCCATCGTAGGATGTGAGGCTGGGTTACACCAACCGTTTGGAAGTTGCGGTGCACAAAGACAAAATGTCAAGTTGCGAATCCGACAAGAAAGACGTCCATGGGGGACCAGGCAGGGAGACGTCCAGTATCTAATATAGCCCCAGAGTGTCACTTCGACCTGGCGATTATCAATTCCGGGGAAATCTGAAGAAGATAGATAAAGGGACTCTTCGCCAATATCTCCGGAGATTGCCCAGACCGCTCCCCCCTATCTCCAGATAAGCAGGTCACGTTTTAAACACCCTTTACCACGCAGCCATCCCTTCACCCCCGCGACGCGGCGATAAATAATGCTGCATCATGAAGAACTCGAACTCAACTGGTGTGTGATGTATTCAGGTAGCAGTTATGTCTTTTGGGGAGGTCGTCGTGGGTGCTTGTGGTGAGAAGCAGTACCAAATGACTGACTACCAGGGCCGATGGCAAGAGATAAGCACAATGCCACCCCCTGGCACCGTGAACAACTGAGAGACCATCAGCTGACAAGCAAAACCGTGGCTTCAGGCTCTGATCCTCGGCCGTTAGGGGCAGGTCCGAGGAGAAAGATAAACCAGAAGCAGATTTGGATGCCAGATAGCAATCATCCCGACAGGGACATGATTGCGCACGGTAGCCGATCTCTGGCGGCATCGCATTGCTCATTTGCTAGAAAAATGGTGCAAAAAAT
Source organism: Colletotrichum spinosum (assembly GCA_004366825.1). NCBI lineage: Eukaryota > Fungi > Ascomycota > Sordariomycetes > Glomerellales > Glomerellaceae > Colletotrichum > Colletotrichum spinosum. Next base: position 85,687 of record QAPG01000056.1, on the reverse strand, counting down.
CAGCTGCCCTATTCGAGCAAGTCTTTGGCTGAGCCGCCGCCTTGGAGGAATTGGCACCAGAGATAAGAGCAGACTTATAACATGAGCCCGTCTCCGTCTCCCGACACATCTTATTCTCGGACGAACAGTTCAGCATCGACGACAGCCCGACCCCCGTGGAGCGTGTTTCTTGTATGGCTACCGGCACAACTCGACCACGAAAGAGGCCCTGCGACACCGCGTTTACGATACAGGTCCAAATTCCCCAGGTTTCGAATGCCGCAAGAGGTCACGAGACACTTATGGCCAAGTTGACCACGAGGAACCTTGGTTATGGATGGCTCTTGTTTCCGACCGACGGAGGCCATGACTTCACCCAAGCATGGCGAGCTGGCGATGCTGTGTTGATCACCAACCACCCACCACGCCACGGCGTTGGGGTGGCATGCTAGCATGCTCCCTGGCTGGCCCGGCGCAGCCTTCGCTTCGCTGTACCCCCACGCGGGGCACAGTCATGCTCGAACATTGCATTTTGAGGGTTCCACGGCGCAACCATCCCTTTTGAGAGGTGATCAACCATCCAAGCCCTCATTCTGTGTCCCTCCGAAATCCTGTCAGTTTATATCCGACAGCTGGATCGACAGCCGGTGGGCGAGTCGGCCGACTCCGCCCCGAAAGACCCCTCAGTGACGGCTCAACGTCGACCGTTGGGGCATGGTGGACAGGACATTCCTGGAAACAGCTGAAAGAAATAACCCGCCATTAGGAGAGGACACGGCGGCCCTCGGCCGAGAACCGCGAGCAGTTCAGATGACCTTACAGACGTATGTGGTTGGCCTTTATGATCAGCAGCCCAAACGACCATCCATCACTGCTTACCTAGCACGCGTGACGAGGCCCGCTTGTTGATGACGGTGGGGGGGGGGGCACGCAATTTGACCGAGATTGCCGGGGCCTAAAATATCCAGGTGGGGGCAACTCGATAAGAGACACCAGCCAGGCCAATGGCCAACATTTGACTCGTCCTGGTGCGAAACGCCCAGGCATGCCTGCTCTCGATATGGAGGTGCAGGGGAGCAAGTCATGGAAGACCTGGGCTTAGCGCCGTCGACTCATGCCGATTCTCCAGGAAGGCACGTCCTGTCTCAATGGCGTTCCCGGGAGTTTGCAGTCCACCAACGACTCACCGCCACCCTTCGTGGTTCCAGGCATTACAGGCTACGGAATACATCAAGCGTAGTATAATCCTTTGGGGGATGGGATCCGGCACGAAAGACACCGTCGGTGCTAACGGAGAAGACCTGGGCTCTGTTCGACTTTTGCTCAAGAAGGCTGACGAGGTTCCAAAGCCCCGTTTCGTATTTGCAGTCCCGAAATGCGCCGCCGCTAGGTGGTAGCTCTGCTGTGCTTTCCACCATATTATCGGCTTGTCGTTGCGATACCGGCCAGTTGCAGTCTGAGCAAGGGGAGCATCTGAGCATCCCTACTGAGCATGGTGACCTGTAGTGAGAGCGTCCATCGAGCCGCACACGGTCGGCTTGTGCCCGTGGATGGACGGCGCGCGTTGCGAGTAACAAAGAAAATGCTAGGACGCGTCGATACAACGACATCCATCATCTTACCATCCATACACTATTATGGGAGACAGCTGAAAATGCCTGCCGTGCTCGCGTCCTGGGTGTGTCGTGGGGGCCAGCATTCCGCTACAAAAGGCTTCCGATGAAGACGTTCATGCACATCATTCACGTCCAAGCGACCGGACCCCTCCTTCAATGACCATGAGCTAATGACACTCGTGTGTGGCTACACACATGGTGCCATTCGTCTTGCAACTTCATTGCTGCTTCGATGTATCACATGTCATGTTAGCATTCGTTGCGTGTCCAGACTCAAAGTGTTACGTCGCGAACTAAGATGAGCGGTGGGCAAAGCTCGCTGCACCCTCCACCGGGACGTCGTTCTACTGTGTAAGTGTCGACAGGTGATATCGGAACAACATCGTAGCTCCGTCAGGCCTGGGCTCAAGTCTGGAGCTGAAGTTGGGCATGGCGAGTATTGCCGTTCCGCTCCTTTTTCGTCGGACGTTTTCGTCAGAGCCTATCAAGCCTTGGGCTCCGTCGCGAGAGTGCGAGAGCGGCCGGACATATCCACAATTAGCTGAGTCTAGATGTCCAAGTCGAAGTCCCACCCCGTAGCCGGAGTAAGGCGAAGAGAAGCGCAGTGCATACGTAGCATCTCTACGGCTATGCCGTCGCGGTTTCACAAGCTCTCGGCAGCCTTGAAGCACAGCAGCGGCGGCGGATCTGCAAATTGCAGAGGAGGGCGAAGAACGGACCTGCGCAGTCGGATGCGTTTGGTCTGCCATGCATCCGTACACTGCTGCCGGCGCCGTGGAGATCGGGCCAAGAAACGCGGAACCGGAATGCACACCCTGGAGCGCAAAAGAGGAGGGCACTGAGTGCCTCAAGACATGCAAGAGGGTGTTGAGGTGGCCAGCGGACAAACCGCATTTCGTCATGAGTTTGCCTCGTTGCAGTATCACAAATCTCGCGCACGTCGAAAATATTGGATCAGGCGCTTCGCAGTCGAGTATCGATGCAGAGCCTACTGCGGAGCTCGATGCCCGGCGAGGAGGAGTCTGATCAGTCTTAGGAGCAAGTCCTCCCTGACGACAGACTTCCTCGAGAGGTTATGTCAGCAAAGCAAAAGCAGCTCTGCCTTACCTTGCTTTCACGACTTTGGTTGTCCGGTGGACGCAGGGCTTTGTGGCATATCCTCGATTATGCGCAGTAACCGCTCAAAGTTACTGAGTAGTGCACATCAAGCTGAGGGTATACCGCCTTGGTATCCGTATTGCGTGCAGATATGTAGTATCTGAGTAAAGAAGGCCCCCGCAACGACTCCCAGCTACGGTTCGATGGTGAGCCACCAAACACGGTGAGGCGGACGGTGGACTGGGCTGAGTTTATTTCGGTGGGAACTGTGAGCCGCTCGAGTCGTTGTATAACTAAACCACAGTACAAGTAGCATGTGTGGCAATTCTCCGAAAGCAAGAAGACAAACCTGTCCCTGGCCGCAAAACGGCCGTCATGGTCGGGCCGTAGCCAGGAAGATGCCCATCAAGAAGGCCTCTGCCACGAGGCAACTGGTGAAAATTAGCTGGCAGACGTGCGTCTGGGTGCCGAAGCATGCAGTCACTGATGTACAAAATGACTCGCACTGGCAGAGAAGGACCGGTTGGGCCGCGAGTTTGGGCCTTTGGCAAGGTTGACACAGGGGTATGGATGAATGAATCGTTCACACCGAGTACTCGCGGAGTCGCTCGGGACGGATTTTTCGCGGGAAAGAAGGATTGACGATGCTTCATCCGCTGTTCGAACAGCGACAAGTATGATGGGCTGTGACGTTTCGAGGCTCTACTCCTTTGATGCTTGAGCCTGTAGTGGTAGTGTTAGTGGTAGTGGGGGCCGAGGCACCAGTGAAGTAGGTACCTTAACAGTAGGAATGTGGCTCCAGAGGTCGAGGTTGATATCGATATGGCCGGAGTGTGATGGTGGCCAAGTAGGGACTCTGCAGGAGATGCGGATGGATGACAGGATAGATTTCGGTAAGCTCTCTGCCTGTCGTAGTGTACACAATCAATGTGGATGTGGACGAAGACCGGGGACAGGAATTGCAGATGAAGCTAATGGGGGCCGCATTGCGTTACGTTGCGTTGTAATTAACTTGTGCCGCCTGGAGAATGCCGTACAGCAAGGACTTGTAAAGCAGGGCCGAGATGTGATCCACCAAGATATGCGGGTCGTTCGCAACGAGGTGCAGGAGGCTTCAAATGCATTTATGATGGACAAAGTGGTGTCGTGTAGCCAGGGCCATAGAAGCACAAACGAGAACCAAAACAAAGCCCGACGCCTTTGGCTTCTTGCTCTACCACCCTCATCAGTGGGTACCGGGTTTGGCATGTGATGTGTTCCAAAAAAACGAAAAAAAAAAAACCCCGGTTGCGTCCTGGCCTTCCGATTGATATCAAATTGGCACCGGCGATGACGACAGGTGCGTCCATCTTGCTTTGTACACAGTAGTATGCGTACGTGCCCAGGTAAGGTACAGGTAGATGCGGATAACGCACTGTAAGAATGTAAGGACACTACCTACACTATCACTGTGTCATGTTCCCGACGGTCTTTCCCCTCTCATCCCGCGCCTGCCCGGTCGATGTCAGCTCCGTTCGGAAGGTCGAAGTGGGTCTGCTCCGTGTTTTTCCAGCGTACGTGTAGGTACTGGACGTAGTTACGGCTGCACTTGGTAGGCAGCTTTAGCGCTGGGTGGAATTTCTGCCTGTAGGCTGTACCTACCCACAAGTAGCCAACCTACTCACATGGTGGAATGCTTCACCCAAACCGTAGCGCCAAGTTCTGCGTGGCTACTAATTACCTACAATGATGAGAGAGGTAGGTAAGGTGAGCGGAAAGTGCCTCCGTACCGTGGTCACGTGTAGTGTTTATCCAAGTGTGGTATATTCGTCCGCAATATGGTAAAAACCACCTTAGATAAGGTTCCTACTGTGTAGTAATATTTGCTTGTTACGCTCTACCGCAGTGTGCTATATCTGCAAGAGCTGGCCGGCCTTTGCTCCTGCTCCTCTGCTAGTAGCATTGGGCGTTTCTCTGATGTTTTACTCCCCAGTCCTGGCCGTGGCAGTATCAGCTACATCTTCCCATGTATGCGTCCTCTACCATCGCCTTGGACAAGGGTATCAACATTGCATCTAGCCAGTTCGAACACAATCGCAGCATCGTGTATCTGGCCATGCCTCCCGGTCAGCTCCCAAAGGTAGCTGTGCCTCGACCGTCGCTTCTGCAACTCTGCCTGCAAACCAGTGGAGCCAACCCGCTGCATTTCGTTCCGTATGATGCGAGCAGACAAGTCAAGCCAGGTCGACTCCACGGGCGCGCATCAGAATGCCCGTCCGTCTGCCCACGAGAAAAGAGCGTAGGAATCGTCCCCTGCGCTACCTTTATTGTAATGCCGACTGCGTCTGGCGGCCTACATCAGTTTGCATGGCATCACAGGTAGGTGCATTCCCGTGGTCACTTTTTTACGCCCTGGCGCTGGCTGCTGCTGAAGCTCTCTCACGCCTTCGGTTATATTCGATACGCTTTTCCTTCTCCTGCATGCGGGCATAGGCAGCTAGCTCTTAGCACCTGCGTCTGCTTTGCTCGGCATTCTTCCGTCGCCTTCGACAGCGGCGCTTCACGTCCGTGGTGCCAGCACTCTCTCTGACATACCTGGTATTCCGCACCGCAACCAAGCACACCACTACGCGCGACTCCCGACCAGCAGAAAGTCAATCCCGTTCGTCTGTGCATTCTTCACCCGCCTGCCATGCGGCATAGCAATGGCCACGCCTGTCCCATCGGACGAAAGCACACCTGGCCCTCAAGGCCTTGCCGCGTGGGGGACCAGCGGCCAGCCCGGCGACAGCCGTACGGATAGCTTCCCCGTAACGACCTTTGACGTTGTACCCCAAGCACCCGCGCACCCACATCATTTACAAAGCAGCAACACAACCACTGCCCGTCCCCTCTGTCCACACTTCGCAACAGCATCAGGCTAGAACCGTCCACAGGTGGGCTGGAGAGCCATATCCCGCTCGCCCCGACCCCAACTCCAAGCCTAAGGCTGACCAGACCCATGATCCATCCATCCGCCTTTCCTCCACTCCATCGACACTTCCGACGAGACCCTGCGCGTAGGGGAACCGCGCTGCCTTGAACCTGTCCGCCACACGTGCCAACTCCACTCAAGCTTCGTCATCGCTGTTCCATAGGAAGAAGGGCAAACAGCGTGCTTAGCAAACACTGGAGGAAATCTTGGGCGTCTCTTGGGTGTGTTCACGCGCCTCATCATTACTGGATCAAATTGCAAAAGAGCAGTGTGCACAATGCCGAAAGTCCAACTGGAAGCCAACGAGCCGAGCAAATTGTTCTGGAGGCCGCAGCAATGCTGCCGCGTGTGATACCTACGAAGTATCCACCTTCGAACTCTCCAATACATTCCAGCCCCGCGTTCCTCGGCCGAAGAAAGATCTCAACCCTCGGCGTGCTGAAGTATAGTTCTAGTGTCGACTACCTGAAGCGGAACCTCCAACTCCTCCAACCTATTCAATAAAGACAGCATGCAACGTGCCTGATTGGTGGTAGATGTTGGGGCTTCTTGGTCCGGGAAGAAGCAGGTGAAAGCTGGTGGAATTCGAGCCTGGCGCAAGCCACGCTCCCCGCGCTTCAACAGCGCCCGAATTCTCGCTCGCTTGGGAGTGGATGCCCATGGATCAATCGAGCAACAGATCCGTGATGAAGGTCAAGCCTCTACTTGTACTGTGTAATTAGTTCGCAGTTCCCTGCCGTGCCTGCAAGGCTATCGACGTCGCTTGTGAACCTCATCAACCAGCGGGCGCACATGCCCCTGCAAGACTCTGGGATCAGCTTGTTCCGTCCCGGCCACCTTACACAGAGAGCACTCTTCGTAAGCATACTTGTATAATTACTTGCAATACGCTCTTGGTTTACCGGCCCCTAACGGCAGCCGCAAGCGCAAGTAGGACTCTGGTCGAATTGTCGCCTTCACAGAGAGACTTGCCGGCCAGGCATCTATCACCCCTCCACCTCCGTGGGGCTCGGACTACTTGCTTGGTGGTAAGGGGTGGCCAAAGTCGAAAGACGGGTACCGCAGCCCGCAAGGACGATGTCAGATGGTTGCCAAAGAAAAATTGGCGTCTTCTCCCTGCGTCCGTGAATAAGGGCAATTACCAAGTATTCCCGTGACTAAAGTGGAGGGCGTCTTCTTTCTACAGAAGATTACTCCGCAGTATGCGTACCACCGGCACGAATGAAACAGAGGGGCCGGAGAAGGTAAGCGGATGGGGAAAGATCTGATGAACCGACCGAGGACGGATGTTTAGCTGCCAGGCCCATCGCCCTGCCTCGAGATGATGTTCAACATCGCTTCGCTGGCTCAGTCTGGACAGATACCACACAGTACGTTTAGCCCTTGATTCTGGCCAGGGCATACGCACACTACAAGTAATTACGGATACATGCAAACGTACGGGACGAGTCCCGCAGCCATCAATGTCGTTACCAGTTGGGCACGCGGGCAGTCGCTGTCACTGCGACCACACAACCCAAAGTCAGGGACCGCCGCGGCTCAGAAGCGTCTCCAATTTCTCCCCTTCCCGTGCTTCAGTAGCGTGGAGTTGAGGTCTCTAGGTGGAGTTCCGCCGAGATGGGACTCGAGGGTCGGGCTTTTGCCCGTGCCTTGCTTGTTGCACCTCCCACGCGTCCCCGACAGGACCCTGAAAACTGACCTGACGACGCCATTATGGGAGGGGAGAAATTGCTTCTGGACCAGCGGCACAGAGCGCAACGTGCTGCGTGTGTAGACTACACTGATGACCAGGGCTCCTGTTCTCGACCAGCGCCGAAAAACAGCCCACAAGATTGGACTACTGAGCTGGGTTGGGCTGGGCCGTCCAGCATACCCTTTTGTATGCAGTGACAAAGTGACGATGCTGGATGGAAGCAAAGACAGCTCTGAAGACAGGGTTAGGATGCCGGCCGGGCACAATCCGAACGGCAGGACGGATGGATGTGAGGTACTCAAGTATAGCCGGTTACCATGCCATTTGCCTCTGGCTGCGGCCTCTCGGCTGGCACGCAGTAGTGGCCTCCACCTCTTCTAAATCAGTTCAACGTCCGCCGTCCGGCGCACTGGTTCAAAGGCCAGCCCGGCTCGGTGCAACCCTCAAAGAAGCATCGTACGTCGAGGGGTATTTTTACATGTTACCGTCAGTCCACCCGATGGCATGGTCAGCCTGACAAATGCATCTTAATACTCCTTTACGCAGTACACACTAGTACGGATAGATGTGCGCACATGCTAGTATATGGCTCAAGTCCTTCAAGTTGATGTCGGAGAAATAGGCAAAGGGTATCCTAGCGGATGCCACGCGGGAAGGCATTGCAAGCAGGGCACTCACTTGGTTATTTGCTACGTAACAGTAGGCAACGAACGGTTGGGCTTGATGGGATGGATTACTGTGTACTTGTAAGCTGCCAGCCCGCTGCCATCAACGGCTCCGTATAGTCACTCTGGAGGGCGTCGGAAGAACCGCCCGCAGGTGTCCGTAGTTTGTAATAGCAGTTGCAGAGAAGCGGTAATGTGCCAGAGGGATATTCCCAGCCGCAAGCGGACACCGACTCCGGGGACCCAGTTAGAATCCACCGACGATTCGTGAGCAAGGCTACTGTGTAAGCAATCACCCAGAGGACCAATCCGCTGGTGTCGCTCTGCTGAGGCAGCTGGGATCTGCCTGTATTTTGCAGACTTGACCCCTCCCACTGACCCAGTCCCGACCCGACTTCCTGCGAGATGTTCCCGATTCCCAGTGGTCCGTCTCGTGGAGAGGAGGGGGAGGAGGAGGAGGAAGAGGAAGATGATGATGATGATGAGGAGAAGTAAAAGAGGGTTATGGCGGCAATGATGGCATACTGCGGAGAGGAGATGCGGAACGTCACAGCCAACAGACTGAGACGCAACGCAGCGGGACAGCGTCTTCAGCGTGTGCAAAACGCAGGCCCAGTCGAAAAAGAGGATGTGATATACTGCGTAGCCTCAGCGCAAGAAGCAGACGAATGACGGATGACGGCGAAGACGCTCCTCGGCATCAATTCTCCCCCTGTTGGCTCACTTGAATCTCCCCCCACTCCACCCATACATCTCACAGATAGTTACAAGAATACGTTAATAATTTCCCAGCGAGATCCACCCCGTTGCTTCGGCACACGCATCGCAACAACACATGTCGTCTGCTGTGCACCTTGGATACCTACCTAGTGAAGGGGAGAGAGGTTGATGCCTTCCTCCGCATGAAGTATAGACGGACGAGCTGGTCCTTGCCCCCCATCGTTGCAGCATTTACAGACTAATCTTGAATTTGACGATAGCACTTGCTCCTCTCTGTCCTTTCGTCGCAGTCCTTTACGAAGTCTCCTTGGAGGTAGCATGCAGCGATAGAAAAAGACGGGGTGGTGAGGGACAATGTCCATTACTGAGTAGACTGTACTCTGTGACCTACACAATACCTTGCTCTGTACGCAGTAGGTACCTTGATACTTGTAGGCAAAACTCCACACCCACCTCCCGCATTAACTTGTACGCTACAGGGAGGGGAGGTGAGGTGGTGGGTGGTCTGCAGTGCTGGGTTCACAAGAGCGTGGGCGCCCATGTTCTTCGTGCGCCTGCTGCGTAGTGACCTAGCCGGCCTGGGTCTAGGTCCTGAAGTGCTTTCTGCACCAAGCAGTAATTCGTGCCTACCTTACCTTACCTACCTTACCATGTACGCAGCAGGTTCTGCGTATACCTAGTGCCAGGTAGGCACCTACGGTCAGGTTCCTTACCTAGGTAGGTAGCAGGCAGGCAGGGTACAGAGTGGTATACGTACTTGTAGGAGAGCTTGAAGAGGTGGGGATCCTTGAATGGTCCAGGTCCACACAGCACCTTCGCCCACTTCGACTCCAAAATCCCACTTGCCCACCCACTCACCACCCATCATCACCACCATCGCGCATTCACAGGCACCCCTGTCACAAGACAAGAGGAGGCGCCTGTTCGTTGCGCATCCCAGCAACAAGCGACACCACTCACGGCTGTTGGTCGTCGCTCTCTACGCAATACCGCCCACTATTCCGCCGGCTCTGCTGCGACAAGAGATCCCTCCCGCCGCACTGCTCCGTCTCGCAGACTACATACTTAGTATTCCTGCAACCTTTGGATGCGGGAAGCTACAAACGAACCGAATCTGTTTCGTTCTCTTCCCAATCTACGCAGCATCTCGCTCTACTCTACTCCGTATACCACGTACACCATCCTCTCCTCTCAGTACACCACATCAGCTCCAGGTTCCTGCGCCATCGGCGAGACGGCCCAACCATCGAAACTCTCTTGCCATTCCAAACTCTTTCTCAGCCAGTTCAGTTCACACAATACCACCAGTAACTTCAAGCCAGGAGTAGGTCGTGCACCTCTCGCGCCGTGCAGTGCTTGTCCATCTCGAGCTCCTGCTCCGATATACGCACCGATATACCTCACACATAGGTGGCGCAGTGGTGGTACTCCCTGGTACCCGGCCTAAAGACAAGCCACCCAGCCAGAAAAGACCGCGCTGCTGTACGGAGCACTGGTAGACGTAGAAAAAAGAGAGTGAGGCCCGAGTCTGTAGGTCAGTCTGCTCAGCCAAGGCAACGTGGGGAAATTCCCTTCCATTATTACCTTGTCACCCTCGACTCGACTCGCCGAAACCGAAACTTTTACTTTCCTCTAAAGGAAACTCTTCTTTTTTCCCCCTTCCCCCTCCCACACCTTCTCGACCTTCTTCACTATCCTGGCTCAACGGGACCTTTTCACATGGCTGCCAGCACCACGTCTCCAATTTCCATGTCGAGTCCATTCACATCAATGAACCCCACGACAACAGAACACGACTTTCGCTTCCCACGAAGGCCCGACCATCATTCACCCTTCATGTCGCAGACCCAGACGCAAACCCAGGCGCATTCCAAGGCCAGCCCGAGCGAACTCCCCGCCGGTCTTCGCGACCTCAGACTTGACCTCTCCGCCGCTTTGTACCCCACTGCGCAGGACGACTTCTTGCGCAACTCTTCCTTTGCTCCATTCGAGTCAGCGACAATGGATTCAGACCACAAGAGTCCCGAGCAGTTGCAGAAGGAGGATCCATTGGCCACCCAGGTGTGGAAGTTCTTCAGCAAGACGAAGCAGTTGTTGCCCAACCAGCAGCGCATGGAGAATTTGACTTGGAGGATGATGGCCCTGAACTTGCGCAAGAAGCAGCTAGACGAGGAGAAAGCGAGGTGAGCACGAGAACCGCCATGATTGTTCGCTGCTTTTCATTGTTCATGCTCTGTGTCGTTTTGCCGTAGCCTACGGCTGACTGACGGGACCTGGCTAACCTTTGTGGCATGATGCAACAGACTTGCTCGATCTGCACCTGCACCACCGGCTTTGGCGGCCGCACCTACACCTATACCCGCCTTCAGTTCCAACCCACCCAGCGGCATCGCTCAATTGCGCAAGTCTTCACAGCAAAACGTAAACCACCCGGAGCCTATGAACCTTGACGACTTCATCTTTTCCGACAACCTCGCCACACCTGTCACGAACCCTCCTCTGCCGTCGACCCAGAATCAGAACCAGAACCAAAGGCACAACGACGAAAGGACTCAGACGCAGTCATCATTCACTTCGGCCATACCAATCAAATCCCGCAAGGACTCTCTCGCCCAACAGCACTTCGTTCCGCAATCTGTACCATTCCCGCCTCACCACCAAAAAACTCAAGATGAATTCAACTATATTACTCGGCATCACCGTAAAACGAGTATTGACGAGCGACGGGTGAGCCGAATCCTGCCTTCATTCATTTCCGCACCCATGCTCCTTTTGCCTTCTTAGCTGCGAGCTACCCTCCTCATGCATGTGATGCACCGCCTGTCGCTCTCTTTTTTTTGGCCCTTGGGTTTATCTTCCTATCTTGCGCACCACCCCCGGCAGCCCAACACTTACCACGCCGACATCATGTTAGTGCCGTTTCTTGCCTCCCATAGCTGACCCGTCCGCATCTAGACCCGTAAACGTCCGGCCAACTTCTCTCCCCAGGTGCCCGCCGTCAACAGCACCACGACGACGACTAATGACCTGGATGCGGACTCTGAACTTCATGAGTATTCCCTTGATAACGCCAACCAAGCCAACATGAGCCAAAACCCTCAAACAACGGGAATTCCCTACCCTCTGGATACCTACAACATCGAGAGCGAGCCCATCATCACCTCTGCCGGCCCCTTCCAGCAGAACTTCTCCTTCTCCCCATCTACATCACCCATGATACCCCACGGCCCGTTTTCCAATGTTTACAATGGTTCTTCGGTTCAACCCTCCTCTCTGAACCCTTCGGATTTCTACTCGCCCCCGGGATCGGCTTATCATTCCACTGTATCGACACCGCACCCGATGCCCGATAACGAAAACTTCTACTTTGGGGCCATGGATATGCGCGGCCAACGTTCGCAACCCTTTCGCCAAGGCCCTCAAAACATGGGAAACCAAATGAGCCAGCAGTTCATGTACAACAGCTCCAACGGAAACCCCATGTTCCCAGCATCCGCCCCCACGGAGTCGGTCGCTGGCTTCAACACCGCGCCCAGCCCATTTGGGCACGTTGACCCGACCCAGGTCTTCCAGGACCATGCCGTTCGATCTCCGGGTATATCTATGCCTAATGAAGGCATGTTCAGCTTTGGGGCCGACTCAGACGATGAAGAAGGCGGTGCCTTCGCCGACCGCATCGTACTTCCTCAAGACTTTTCACCCGGTCCCATGGACGACGCCAGCTCTCTCGGCTGGGATCCTTCACTTCCCGGCCAGTACAGCACGCAAGCTGCGCGGTATCCTGGTGGCCCGCCTCGCAAGCAGGTTACCATCGGCGGCGCCACTACCGACTACGTCGATAACAATGACTGGGAGGGTGGCAGCCTACCGCGGTCGCAATCTCAATCCTTCCGGCAAGGCTCCGACAGACGGGGTAGCAAGGTTCCCCGTACCGCGTCGACGCCGGCGGGCCACTTGGGTCGCAACGGAAATCCATTTGACCGTTTGGCGCAATCTTCGCCGAACTCGCCCCCTGATAACAACGGTACGGCGTCTGGATTCTCGTCGGTTGCTCCAAGCAGGCCATCATCACCGCCCGGGTCCAAGCATGGCTCAACCACCAACCTGCAGGCCGCCGCCGGCTCCCAGGGTGAGAGTAGTGCCCCAACTACGTGCACCAACTGCTTCACGCAAACCACACCGCTGTGGCGTCGCAACCCGGAGGGCCAACCCCTATGTAACGCCTGCGGTCTCTTTCTGAAGCTACACGGTGTGGTGCGGCCTCTGAGCTTGAAGACGGACGTAATCAAGAAGAGAAATCGTGGCTCCGGTGCCAGCTTACCGGTTGGTGGCACGAGCACGAGGTCGAAGAAGAACGCGGCGAACGCCTCGGGTCCTGGTTCCCGCAAGAATTCCACCCTCGCCATATCTTCCGTCCCTGCCAACCACGTAACAACGCCACCGGCCGCTGTTCGTGCTGGCAGCGCCAACGAGGCCGAGAGTCCGGCGAGCGGAGCGGCTTCAGGGGGCAATACAGCTGGCAGTACGCCAACGAGCTATGGAACGGGTTCATCTACAGGTGCAGCTGCTGGAGGTAAGGGCGTTGTTCCCATCGCTGCTGCTCCTCCGAAGAACACACCGGGTCCCGGCGCTGCCTCACTACCTCGCAACGTCGGAAATTCATCCTCTGGCTCCTCTAAGCGTCAGCGCCGCCTCAGCAAGAGTGCAGGCAGCGAAAATCTTGGAAGCATGGAGGTCGACAGTCCCGAGAACTCGACGGGATCCAACGAGGCCGCGAAATCGCTCGGCTCAACAGGCTTCACCAGTATACCCACGACGGGCTCACTTGGCCTGGCCAGCGCACTCGGCATGAACCAACGCCCCATGATGGGCTCGGGAATGATGGGCATGCCAAGCGGACAAAACGGGCAGATGATGACCCCGGGTGGTTCTGCGACTGGGCCACAGGAATGGGAGTGGCTCACGATGAGTCTTTAGTCCACGGTTCTAAAAGGCACCTAAGACCTACATACGAAGCGTTGCGACACCACTCTCGGCATACGGTACACTGGTCGTCTTGCCGGCAGAGGCACACTGCCGTCCGAGTTACCCCGTGCGACGACCTGCTGCCACTTTTCGACATTGCACCGGGAAGAGCGAAATTGAGGCTTTCTGTTTTTCTCTGACGAACTCTGCTTGATACCAGACCTCGACATTGGTCATTATGCGGTGGTTGCTTTGCATTTTATACAACGATATGAGTGGTTATAATATTGTGGATGGTTTCGGATTCGACAGCGGACGCGTCAGTACGCTCGTGGCGTTCTCGTCAATCTCACGAGCGGCGATCTGACTGGCGAGGTCATAATATCTGTTTAGGACACAAGACGTTATTGCCAGATGTTTCACGATATTTTACGGAAGAGCAACGGCTTCTTGATTTCACGAGCATTAGTTGGGCTATCGATCCTGCTACACTGAGCGTGTGGCTACCTCTTTCAACGTCTGCATGCTCTGGGTGGGACGAACTATATGGTTCGGGCTTTGCTTTTACAACGGCGTCTTTGACAGACCTGGTTCGGCTACTGGGGGTGGATATAACCCCGTTGTCACGCAGGAGTTGATCTGGGCTCGTGGGGTTTGTCGATTTTTGATGTCTTTCTTTTGTACCTAGAGCTACGTACCGGATGATGTAAACTGAGATACCTCGTTACGCTTCACCTGCGACAAGCAACCTCCTCGCATGTGACAATCCACGCTTTGACAGCTCACTCGACGGTATGATACAAGAGAACATGCTGCGCGGCAAGACCAATTGCGGCGCAGCCCGTGTAACGGTCAATGTGTCGGTGAGCATAGGACTGCTTGCCGAAGTGCCGGAGGATTCTGCGCCGAATCGGAGTCGGGGCTCCGCACCGTTGGCCGGCGGGGAAATGCGGTGGGTGGCCAGTGTAAGCTGATAGGTTGGCTTGGACGACATTCCACATCGCTCGCGTAACCCCACTCTCAGTTGGTCGACGAGTACGGCCCATTGTTGTGTCCGAACATGTTTGTCGATTTTTGTTTTTATTTTGTGTGTGTGTGTGTGTGTGTGTGTGTGTGTGTGTGTGAGACACATGAATTGTGAAACATTGCTGTAAGTGTCACCCGTTGGTGTGGGACGGTGTTGTGACGACATTGACAGCGGCTGCCGGGCTGCTGAAGACGGTTGTTGGACCGCCATAGTGCGTTGCCGAGCATCTGACAGCATACACGGATTTTGCAGACATGTACATACATGGGTTGGAAGGCTGGTCCGCTGGAGAAAACGAGCGTCGAAGGTATAAGACACAGGCCGACGTATGTTGTCCTTTGGGCAAGTGCAGTGCAAGTAAGTTACCATGTATGAGCTTTCAGCCTTGTGAGGCTTGGATGCAGACACGTTGGATCGGCGCGGCTAAAGCGCATTGCACCAAGATGGGGTAGATGGGCAGGCTAGCTTTGGGCAGTCTTGCTTGCTCTAGACGCCTGGAGCCGTAGAGCAGCTTTCGAGGGATGAATGTTGTCCACCTGGAGGGCTCTTTCGAATACTCAAGCGGGGTCGCATCTCGCTGTGTCGTGTTGTGCATGTCCTCCCCCCACCAGGTTCAGACGACCTCTTGATCGGCAGAGAACGCTGCAGGCGAACCCGGGCGGTCGGTGGGTCGGCTGCTTCCTAGACAGTATCCCCCAACTAGGCATCGTGGGAAAACGGTGAGACGTCCTCTTCACCCCCTTCAAGACGTTTTTCCAAAGTACAAGTAGCACAGGCCAGGCCTCTCATGCAACACATCTGCTTACAATTCTTCCGGTGGGTAGGCATATAGGATACCATCACAACTTGGCTCGTTGCTGACGCCGTTTCCCGTGCTCACGCGATGAACGATGGAAAGTTTTGAATGTTTCTGTTGGCGGTGGCGACAACACCCTTCTCGCCACGAGGGTCTCCAAAATTCAAATTTCTGGCGAGTGCGAGAAAAGGATGGAAGCGCCCGCTTTTACTTCATTTTATACGAAAAGCCACCAAGGTCGAACCGAACGTGCTTAGCTTTCGACTTGCTTCACTGTTGGGGAACAGCAACAGCGCCAAGGGTGCGAGTGGGAGGCCACAACCGTCAGGGTTCTCGTATCGAGTAACCCAACATCGTGGCCGCGAGGGGAAGAAGCTGCATTCGCCCAAGTCGTGGGCTGTCGAGCCAACCCAGATGAAATACACCACTTCATCCGCTCCTCCTGCTCGGCAACTCGCCCCCCCCCCCCCCCCCCCCCCCCCCCCCCCCCCCCCCCTCCCCCCCCCCCACGAAGCAGTCCCCCCGTCTACAACACCATCGCCGCCATAAAAAGAAAACAAGAAAATGCGCAACGCATTCCCCATCGTCGTAGCATCCTTCCTGGCTGTCAGTCACGCAGCGCCGCTCCCTACCACACCAGCCTCCCCAGCCCCCGCGGACGGGCAAGATGGCGCCGCCCACACTCTCACCCCGGCCTCCGGATACCGCTATGGGTACCACAACAACGACACGTCGCCGCGAGGCCAGGAACTGAAGCGGAGATTCCGCCTCTGGGTGCTGGATCTGCTCTTCCCCGAGGACCGCATGGCGCTGTGGCGCATGCTGGAGAAGGCGTACCCGGGCTATCCCGACGAGTTCCCGCGCGACGACAAAGGGGTGCCCTGCGGCACCAAGACATGTGTCCAAGAGAGCCCGCCTTGGAGAATCGACTTTTGAGTTGACGGGGAGGATGTTGGAAAAGACCTGAAGTGTGGGGCGGTTGTGTTAAGGGACGGAAGACGACTGCCGGCGCACGGCGCTGAGGATGTGACCATTCTGGCCGTGCTGGAAAGTTGGGAACGTCAACGCCGTCAAGGTTGCGGTAATGCAAAACGGCGGACATTAGTGCCGGCCGGAGTGCTTGCTTTCCGACGCTTGACTGTGGCAAAGGAGTGATGATGCGGCGACATTAACGACAAAGGAGGGGGATTGGGTAGTTTGGGAAGACTCGGGGTCGGGCGTTCGAGGCTCTGGCTCCGCGGAACGAGTCTCGTTTTTATCGGGGAGTCCCAACTTCAGTGGCATGCGTCAGTTGGGATGTCTCAGCGCACCTTGCCCGGCATGAGTTGCGTTTTCACTTCTGCAGTCGCAGCCATCACGGTGTACCTTTACCAGAAATCAGTGTACACCTTCAGTGCACATTAAGCCATCACAAGTTTGTCATAGAAGTGGCAAAAGAAAACCCGGCATGTGACGGCGGAGGAAACGTTCATGTATTCCTCGAGCGATGGCGAATCGAACCCAGCCAGGGTGCGTAGAAGCAGCACAAGGCACGGGCGGACCAAACGTGACAAAGGCAGCTTGTATTCCCCGTTTCCGATATGAATGCTTAAAACCCGAAAAAAAGGATTGCCGTTTCTTGCGATACGCATTCGTGTGTCTCTTTGCCTCGTCGGGCCCAAGTTCCGCAACGCCGTCCAGCTTCGGGGCGGGCGGGCGTGCGAGGACCGGACCCTACGGGCATTTCCCAAAAGATTTCACCATTTTCGCCGACCACCCTTAACATCGTCCCGTCGATTCCACCCTCATGTCGGCGTGGCCTGAACGTTCCTCGAGTCGTGTCGAATGCGTAGGGAAAAAGACGGGGCGCTTAAGAGCCGGGGTTGGGGTTCATCTGAGTGGTGCCGCGTTAGTATTCCGTGGTATTGGCCGCCTACGAAAAGCAGGTTTCGCCCTCAAGGAAATCGTACCTTGCGCTTGCCACCGGTGAGGGTGACGTTCACGAAGCGGCGGGTGTATGTAAGACGCTTCTTCGCGCGGCCCTTGGGGGTCTTCTTCTTCTCCTGGGGCTCAACCTTGGGGCTGTCGAAATGGTCAGCGCCAGGGGTCATTCCATCAAAATGAAAAGGTCGTGTGGAGGCCGGTCGGTCGTAGTTTGCAGTTCATCGTAGTGTCCGGTCGTCAAAGACGGTGCATGTCGTTTGTCGTTCCTCCTCTTTCCCGGCCGACCGGCATTTCCCCCTCCTCATCGGTGATGACCAAGCTTTTGCCTCCTCCCATGACGAACGGAAAATCGGGCAAGACTTACGTCTGAGACTTGACCTTTCCGGCACGCGCCAACGATCCGTGAACCTTTCCCATATTGTCGGTATGTAGGGGGCTTTGCTGTAGTTGTCGGTGAGTTGGTTGTCGATGGAGATTTCTCGCGCGGGCAATGGGCGTCGGATTCGCTTGACGGGGAATTGGACGTTGGAGGGAGCGATTCGAATTCTGCCGGTTGTGGGCGTGGACCCTGGTCACGTGATGGGTTACAGTGGGGCGAAGAGGACTTTGGCGAGCAAAAGGTGAGGGCGCAAGTGGGCGTTCGGGCTGCTCGCGCTTTGTCTTTGTTTTCATTCGCCCCGCGGAGGACTTGTTCCGGCAAAAGCTCGGACTTAGGACGGGACTTGAGCAGGCTCAAGAGAGGCGAATGAGTCATCGGCAAGCATCCATTCATACGTAGACAGAAGATACGTGGACCAACGTTCAACGACACAAGAGTACATGCCTCACTTCCGCGACACTATGCAACTCTGCTATGGCTCAAAGAACCAACATATCGGTCCAGGCACGTGCCAGGGTATCTAATCATGTATTCATGCGCATATCCAAGCTCATGTATCCGCATCAGACGTGTCTCCGAACGTGACGAATGGTTGCCACTGCTCATCCCCCTTCTTCGGGTGAGCGCAGAAGCCGTTGCAGGCCTTGCACTTGTCCATCTTTTTCGACAGCATGTCCTCAAGTGACCTAGGGTCTACGACCAGGTCCTTGGACCGGAGATGTTCGTCGATGAAGATGAACGGCCCTTGGTACTCGCCCAAGAACATCTCAGGGAGAAACTGCAGCTCATGAGGGGTGTTCTTCCGTGCAACCTCCGCCCAGGTGTTCCTCACACGCTGCTCCACGTGGAATTCCCATGTACTCTCCCAGCTTGCTGTTGCAGATTGATCCTTTACAGCATAGCGGAAGACGGCGGCCCCGAACTGATCCACCTTGTACAGCTCCATCATTTGCAGCACCGGCATGTTCTTGGCGACGCCTCCAGCCAGATGGAGCACGCCATTGATGTTTTCGGGGTCGACGCCAGAAATCATCGTATGCGATGTGAGAGTGAGGCGGCGCAGGTGCTTCCAAACCGGTCGCGTAAAGCTTCCGCCAAAGAAGTCAAAGACATCGGCCACATTCGAGACGGCCATCTCTTCGGCCTGCAGGCTCAGCCAGCCCAGGTTTTGACCCAGGCTGGGACACGCCGTTCTCGGTACATCGATAACGTCCCCAGGTGCGTCTTCTGCGTCATTGTTGCCGCCGGCACCTGTCGTGTCTTCGTCTTCTTCGTCGGATTCTGCATCCTCCCATTCACTGCCCACGCCGTCGTTGAAAGCATCAAAGTGTTCAAAGATACTGATGAACTTGATGTTCGAGGGCCAGAACGGTAAGCTCCGGGCGTGATCTATCTTATTAGCTCAGTGTACCCAGGCAACGACATGTGACAATGATACATACCTGAGTCGACTTCCAACTGGGCCTCCATATCCACTTGGTGCCAAGGCTCATAGCGGATTCCCTCTAGTCGAGGTAAGCTCGAGTAGATGGTGAGAAGTGCACGAGAAGAAAAGTTGCGGTGATTTTTTCTTAAAACGTGGCAGTTTGTGATGACGGAAACTTCAGGCAGGCCGTGACGTCCGACCTGCTCACAACCGGCAGCGACGAAGGTGAAGTCGAGGTCGTGGTCGAAAAAGCGCGAGTTTCCGTCCTGGTCGAGACCGGCCTCGCCGAAACACTTGTTCTTGTCGCTGGGCGAAGCAGCACTAAGCTCCAGTGCGATGCCCCTGCCCTGGGGCGTCCACTTGCTCAGGATGTCGAAGAAGTTCCAGATGGCCAGGGTGAAGGCCATTTCGTTTTCATTTTGCTCGACGTCGGTCTCGGGTATTTTGGCCAGTTTGTTTGGGTAGCGTGGCAACTCAATGCGCAAGGCGAGACGGCGCAGGAGCGAACGGCGGCGGGTGTCTTGCAGCACTTCGTCGAAGCGCGACAAGTCCTTTGCGGCGTTGATCTCGAGGGAGCTGAAATTGATCTTCTCAATGAAACTCTGCCACTGCTTACAGACAACGGCGTAGCTGCCCATGTCGTGTCGTTGGCCTTTTGCCTTCCAGACTTTGCCACTTCTCTCAACGACGGCACTCACGGCGAGATGCTCCAAGATGAGCCCCCGGAGCTCAACGGGGAGATCGTTCCATGTGGCCATTTCTGTCTTTGTTGCCATCTCAAGCAAGCAGCTCACTACTACTCTTGAAAAATGCCCCCAGTCGCGTGACGGGATGCGAGCGAGGATTTGCCACGAGGATTTGGGTGAGAAGCGAGCGGTCGTCTGTCGACAAAATCCGGGGTGAGACGCACGATAGATGAGACGGTGGTATTTGCTGTGATGTGAGACCTTGTATGGCTGGCGAAAACGGGATGTGCTGGCCCAGGAGGTTGGAGATTTATTGGCGCAGTTCTCAGGGAATGGAAGGCGCGCCCTTCATGCTATTCACTGCAACAATGCCCAGCTGTCTTTGTAGGGTTATGCGAAGATGACTGGGTGAGAGGTGAGCGGAATGCCTCCTGTCGTGCCCCACTGAACGGGAAGAAAAAAAACCCTTCTCTGTCCAATCAGCGATAGCCGGCAACCTGGACATTCTGGGAAAGGTAGGTACTTAACCAGCAAGATTCTCGCGGCAGAATAGCGCTATCTTGCATCTAATCAAGTACCGGGGCCAGTCTCATTTCCACCACGGAAAACCAGCACACAGTTTGCATAAATGTCGTTTGGTCATAGATTACTGGCCATCGCACTGTACATCTTTACCAGGGCGGTCGAATCCGAGACTGTGGACAAGTCATTGCTTCGTGCGAAATGAAGCCGACGACAACCGGCCAAACTACTTGTTCATCCAGTCATTTCTTGTGCGTCAGCCAACTCGCACATCGTCCAAACACAGACGGTACTCTGTCACGGCCAGCTGGAATCTGCTCGTCAATAGCTCCCTGCACAGCACGCCCATACATTTTGTTTGGTTCTGTCAGTCTTGTGGAAATACTGATACTGCCACCCGGGGCAGAAGAAAGGGAAAGCACAAAGCCGATGGCGGAAAGAAAACCAAACTGCGAATTCGCGTACGGCGGCCTGGAACCATGCTCGTGGTCCATGTCCATGTCCGCATGCCACACGAGTGGAGCTACCAAGCCGTGCTAGACAACCTTTGGCTTATCAGATCTGATCACCCTGGCCGTTTTCCAACCGTCTCATCCCAGACATCACATGCCCATCTCCTCTTCTGCGGAGTTGCTGAACCATCCTGAGGTAACCCATTGACTGATTTCCCGACAGCTCTGCCACCGTCTCGCCGCTACAGAACCCGACTCGTCATCGTCTCCGACCTGATCTGATCCAAGGGCCTTGGTACTTTCGTATTTGGCCTTCTCCCCAGCTCCCAGTCACACCCGTTTCTGCGACATTGTCTACAGCGACCAACCGACCGAGCAAGCAAGACTTCCCAAAAGCAGGCATCGTCCCCGCCGCACCTGCGCGCAAATAGTCTCTCGCACAGCGCTGGTACATCTTGGCTGCCCTATCCTTTCCGAAGTTGCTAGCACGTCGTACGATCCGACCGATCCCACACCCACACACACACACACACACATACCCATACACACTTCCATCCCGTCCGAACGACCGATCGACCGACCGAAGAAGCCTCAAGTGACCTTCTACATATACCTCGCATTCGTCCCACCCGCCCAACTACTACTTGTTGATTGTCCAGCACCCATCTGTTCATAGTCGTCCTTCGCCGTCGCCGAAATGAAGACGTCCGCTCTCATCGCCGCCCTCGCCACAGGCGCAGCCGCCATCCTCCCCGGCACCCCCAAACACCTCGTCCAGAACCCCGACGACCCCGCCGAGACCATAACACGTATCCCCTCGTCCTACGAGTCGGCCGTCATGGCTCGCCGCATCCTCGCCCACACCAAGCTCGCCGAGCTCTCGACCGTGTTCCCCGCCGGCGCGCACTCCGCCTCGGGCAGCGACCTCTCCGGCATGCCCATTGGCCTGATGGACTACGTCGCCGACTGCGAGGACGAGGGCAACCCCACTATACTGGCCATCACCATCGCCACATCCTTCAAAAACGTCCGCGCGGGATCCAACATCTCGCTGTCCATGCACTGGGTCCCTCCGTACCCCCCGGCGAAGCGCATCTCCCTCTTTTCCTCGCTGAAGCAGAAATTCTTCGGCGCCGACGAGACCGGCGACGTGCTGACAGGACCCGACACGGTGCCCTATTCCGCCGCCAACCTCCCCCGCTTCTCCCTGCTGGGCTACCTGGAAAAGATCCCCGTCGATCCCGTCTCCTCCCTCCGCCTGTCGCGCTGCTTCGTGAACAAGCACCCGGACTCCAAGTACTGGCTTCCCGGCAGCCCGGTCCACGAGTCGGAGTGGGTCCGCTTCGTCGTCACGTCCGTCTACTGGATCGGCGGCTTCGGCGACCGCGCGTACATTGGCTGGATCCCGCTCGGGGAGTGGCAGAACGTCACTCGTGAGGAGTACGAGGCCATTGAGCTGCCGGGCGAGAAACGCGGCTGGAAGGAGTGGAGCGTCAACAGCTGGTTTGCCGACGGAGACCTCTGATCACGGGTTTGGCAGTAGGGTTTACGTGAACTCGTGATGCGACGTGACGGGAGGATGTCTGCTTTTTTTTTCCTTTTTCTGTTTTCTTCCCCGTTGATGTGATACCAGCAGTCGTAGTATTCCAATATTGTGTCGTAATTTTCACCCACCTTTTGCTTGCTAGCTCTGACGGAGCGAGCTTTTGGGCGAGCCCAGGTGCCATCATGTTTACTCGTTTGGTTGCTTGATCGCTCTCAGCAGCAGAAAGCCTGCAGCGCGACCCAACAGACCCTTGCCCAAGAATGTGTCTGCATGTCTGCATCTACCGTTCAGGAAGCGTGGTCAACATTGTCTCCGTCACTGCTAGGCAGCTCACCCCGAACAAAGGGACTAAAAGATCCCCCATGAAGCCCGACACATGCCTCATACGTTGGAAATCAAGAGACGATAGCAAACGTGGAGAAGCATTTCCATAAGAGTTGTATACATCAAGGGGGTATCTCGCACGACCGCTTTGCGTCAACTATGCAGATATCCTATTTCTTTTCTCGTCATTCCGCAAAAGCAACGCTGTGTACACCTCCGTGTGCGTGTGTGTGTGTGTGTGCGCGCGCTCCCCGTGCTTCCAGATTCAAGCTCATATTGCGCCCATATTATCCGACTTTCAAGTATTAAATGTAAAAGACAATCAACTAGTCGACACGGATGATGATTTTCCACCCCAGTGCGCCTGCTTCTCTGATGGCGCAGGCCAGGCAGCCTCTTCGGCGTCTCGAAATGATGGCGTTCCAGCCCTTTTCAGCGCAAAGGGCACGTACCAGTATTTCCATGTCGCTGCCGAACTGTCGACGCCTCGATTCGAGGTGCATCTTGGCTGCCGCGAGACTCGCGCCGTTGGCCGTACGTTCCAAAATAGGGGACGTCGGTGTCTCCTGGGTTGGCGCTTGACGCGTGATGCCCGTGATACAGTCAATGACCAAGGCTCGGGGTGTCGTATTAGTGACAGGCGTCAGCGAAGGACGCCCGACTGACGTCGTGTTCTGGAGGAGATCCTCTAGTGAGGCATCTGCTTTCTCAAGAAGCTCCGAGAGGTGAATCACAGTGTATGTGAAGCACTTGTGTAAGGGGTGCCCTAAGAAGAAGTCGGCAATGAGTCGGCGTACTCTATACTCTGTCGCAGGAGTGGGAAGAGACAACATACCTGTGACCGTCGCAGGGCTGGAGCTCTTGCCGCCGAAGCCGCTGCCGTCCACGTCGATTTGTTGGATCGTGGGGCTCGAAGGTGACCTCAACACCTTCACGTGAGACGAAGGAGCGCATGGATGCGCCGTGACAAAGTGGATGTCGTTCAACAGAGAGAAGTTATGCTCTTGGGTCCCGCCGCCGAGAGAACCCACGGAAAACGAGATGGAGGCGGGATACGTGTGGATATCGGACGCCCTCGTCATGTCGGAGAGCGGAGTAAATACCGTTTCTTCTGTCGGTGTCGTGCGGACTGAATCTATCGGAGCAAAGAGGTTGAGCGAAAGCAGCTCGATATTCAAGCTTGGGGGAGGTTCGGCATAGTTGTTTTCGTAAGGAATTATGAAGTCGGCGGGCAGCACAGAGTTGGGATCCGCATCTCCCAGGACGCAGGATTCCCGCTCGATATGTGTTTTCCCCCAGAGGCGGGCTTGCCTGCCAGTCTTTTTCATATCAGCCGACACTTCGGCAACTTCGATATTGAGCCAACCATCGGCGTGTCCCCTGGGAGTGATGTCGCTCGAAATCCAGCCCATGCACTGCGCTGACCCTTTGCCAGCGGCCAACACACGGCCTACGATGCAGGCTGTGCTCCAGAAGCTTTTGCCTCGATAGACAAACCCACCGCATAGGTTGGCCATGGGCCCCAGCCTTGACATGGCCTCCTTGTCGTTCTCCAATAGGGTAGACATGATCAAGTGGTAGAGACCTTCTCCAGGGAGCATTAAGCCCGATACGTAAGACTTGGACAACCACCCGGACGGGTGCAGTGCTGCCGAGATTTTGTGCTTTCCCGACGGGTGGCGCGTGACGCTTGCCTCAGCGCGACCACCGCCAAAATAGGACGACCGACTGGTGTCGATGCTCAGCGGCGTCTCTGCAGGGGTGTGGATGGGGGTGGCCTCCGACACCTTGTTGACGGCTTCCGATATCTGCTCAGCGTAGATGTCGGATTCAATGTCGGGCCACCTGAGCTTCTTGGCAAAGTTCGTCAAGCCGATAACCTGCCGCTCGCTGTACCGGCCTTTAATAGTGTAAATGGACAAGCCTTCGGCCGAGCTCGCGTGGTTGCTGGTGTGGTGCAGACTCATCTTGCCGGTCAATGAGGCAAGCCAGCCGCCCGAGTTGCGTTTCTGGCCGACATTGGCGGGATCGACCTTGGCCTCGACGATCTGAATGTTTTCTAGCCAGGCTCGAGCCAAGTGGAGTGACCATTTGACCGACTGATTGGCGTCCTTTTCGAAACGGTGAATCTCGGCCGGCCTGATGCTCTCGATGCCCAGCTCTTCGCCTTCGGTGATGGCATCCAGTCTGATCAGGAGCTCGCAAGACAAGAGAACCTGAAGCAGCAGCCAGTACCTCTCTTCTTTGCGCTCCTCGTTGGTTTCAGCGTCATCAATGTCGACCTCGGTCTCCAAATCGTCGCCCTCAAAAGAGCCCCATAAGATCTGGCCAAGCCTGATTCTCCACTCGACGTGGGAGAAGTCGATCCAGACATTGGGTGCGGCAAGCACCTTGACGAGTGCCTGGATCTGGACGGAGAGACTGTAGGGGTCTTGATGGTCGACAACGCGCGTCGGGGGGTGCAGGATGCCGAGAAACAGTTCGTTGTAGAGGGTGTGGGATATGTTTCTGTGAATTTTGTTCTCCTTGTACCGCTGACCATTTTTGATGAGCTGGTCCAAGATTGACGACTCCTCGAGACGGCGGAGGCCATCTTTGGAAGCCAGCAATCTCTGGCGCTGCTCGACAATGGCCTTGGCCTTGGAGCCAAGACTGTCGAAGCCAAACTGCTCCTCCTGGAGGACATCGCCGACGGGTATCTCCAGGGCAGCCTGATACCCCATGGTTCCCTTCTCCAAGCCCTGCATGCTCAGCATATTAGGCCGTTCTCGACATCGTGGGTAGAAGTGAGCTCTCTTTCTCTCTTTGGCGCACTTGATGGCGACGGGGTTGCTGTTCATGTCCCTCGTGATGTGCGGCCATGCCGTGATACAGCTCCAGGCGACATCTTCGATTTGGACATGGTCAGTCAGATCGCGAATCTCGAGAGACTCGTCCCAAGGAAAGGCGACGGACGGATGGGGTGCGCCAGTGTAGTGGCCCTCGGAGCGAGCAAAGTACTGAGGAGCGCCAGAGAAGAGCTTCTCGATGTCGTCGTCACTGAGAGTGGCCATGATCTTGGTCAACTTCAAAACCGGTTTGGCCGGAGGGCCATTGGTTTGGTCTTGGTCGACAGAAGGCGGGGAAGGCAGTGGCTTATTGGGGTTGAGAGGGGGCGGCGTTCGAGAGGAACGGGACTCGGCACTGCTCTGCGGAGGGGAAACCTGGGGTTCGCTGGTGAGACACAACGGCTTTCTTGCTTGCTGCAACGGCTGAGACTGGACGATTGATCCAATTGGAGAAGACTAAAGGAGAGGAAAGCGTAGCGAAGCGTGGTCGTGCCTGTCTTGATGTTGCTTTGTCCAGGCAGGCTGCTGGGACTGAGAACGTCTTTGTGTTTCCAGTGCCACGCGCTTTCAAACGGCCAGTGCAAAGATAATGTTGACCTTTCAGCGCGTTGAGGGGAACAGGAGGAATCAACGATGGTTGACAGCATGCGACAGAAGAAAAGGATGACAGAGGTGGGCGATTGGGATTGGGTCTCGGAAGACGGTCACGGGTAAGAGGAAAAGCTGCAAGGGAGCAACGAGCATCGGAGCAGAGGCAGATCGTCAGGTCAGAGCCAGAGCATCTTGCTTGACAATGTACGTCACAGTCATCTACGGTCTGTTTACTCAAGGAAACTTCCATTACCTGAGCTCACACTGCGTGGCTACGTACGACAGTGACAGTTCGAGGACGGGCTGTAGTTATGGCAGGGAAGGAAGGAATGGTAGCATAGCAGCCAAAAGTGGTCTGATGCAGCTCCGATTGATGGAATAGATGAGATGATGGCGGGGAAGTTCACGTAAGATGCTTCAGCAGTGTGCCTCGCATCGCCTGGGTGCCTACCTCGTGTAGGTAGGTACCTATCTAGTACCTTAGGCCTGGGGAGGTACTTCACCTCACCTCCATCCCACGCCATGGGCAGCACCTTGGCTCACCTGGGCAGGCGAAGGTCATGTGTGGACCACTTGGACCTCACCTCACTGCACCACGGCAACTCTCGATAGCTGTCGTGGTATGCGTCCGCTGTAGCAGTAAGTCCGACTTGATTGCTCGTGTACGGACGACATCTCGAGACCACCCCGCAAAGCCAGTGCGCCTGTCCGTGGTTGAAGTTGCGGCAGTACGCAGTAGATATCTATCTACCTTACCTTAGGTAGTAGTACATAGTGCTGGATAACGCCCCGGCCCAAGGGTCCAAAGGCGTGGGTCCACTGGACCGTGGGCGGCACCTCGGGCTGACCCCGCGCGTGGGTCGTGGGACTGTGACAGTCGTCCAGCCATGGTCTGGTGGTGATGCTTGATCGTAAGGCAGAGAAAGTTCCTACGTTCCAACCGGACCGGACCGCCACCGCTGCATCCTACCTACGTTACCTTACCTAACTTACGTAGTGCGTAGGTTTCTACCTACCTACGCGGCACATAAGGTAGTCGATACGTCAATAGGTAAGATAGGTACCCCTTCTGGGCACCTTGCTGGAGTGTACAGTGTACCGACGTAGGTAGATAAGGCATGGTAGAGTGCCTGGGTGCACACAGCTTTGCGTAACTTTACGACCACCAACATGCTTCATGTGCATCACCTCTGCATCTTTCCCAGCGCACTTGCTGCTGTTCTCATGTGCAGCTCGCTGGGTTCCCATCTATCCCGGGACCTCGGTAGTTGGGAGCAACCGAACCGCATCTCAGGACACCTTGAAGAGAGACGAGGAACCGCAAGAGAGGTGCGGACAGATGCGCGTGTTTGGGAGGAGGAGCACGGAGAGGGACCTGAAATGAATGCGCCATCTGGACAGCGGACCAGAAAGACGAGCAACAACGGAATAAAGAAAAGAGACGGCCAAGGAGAGCAAGGAATAACGTGTACTTACGGGAAGCTTGGTCGGCGACTCGGCGCCGGTACCCCGCCCAGAGCTGTAACTGGAGTTGGCTGGAGACGAAGCAGGTGTCGTGGATGTTGTCGTCGCCGACGTCGTTGTAGAGCGGTTTTTGCTGCGGCCCAACAGCCCTCCAAAGAAATCCCGTTTTGACGTTTTGCGCTCCCGTTCGCCCAGGCCCAAGCCCCCAAATACTGCTTTTGCGGTTTCGGTCCTGCTTCCTGCGACAAAGTTCGATTGATCGTCGCCCTGTTCTTTTCGTGGACTCATTTGTTGTTGCTGTGGTGCAGGTGAGGCGCTCCGCTCGTGTTGTTTCGCCCCTCTTCTGAGAAGGGAGAGTGACGGCATTTCGTTTTTTCCTCAGTCGTGTCTGCTCTGCTGTTGTGGAAGGCCGAGTGACCATTCGGTTGCGTGGATCGGTGGGCTCTTTTCTCTTTGCTGATGTTGTCGAACTCGAACTTTCGCCAAACTGTGCTTCTCGATGTATGTTCAGGCCGTTCGTCCAATATTGTGCTTGTCGGTCGCTGTCCGGTCTAGAACCCAAGAGGTGGCGTGTGAGGGGGTGACGTCTATGCGACTCCAACTTTTCTATCAAGTCACCTTTGAGTCGCGACACGGGCGGATCGTCGAACCGAGTACTACCGTTCGAGGATGCAGAAGCGCTGGCGATGATGATGTGTGTGGGAAAAACACGAGAGGGAGAGATTTCAAGGAGGAGGACCATGAAAATAGTACACTAAGAGAGAAGTGTGACTGCCCACCAGGAATCCAAGAAAAGAGACCGAGGCGACAGACAGCATGTTAAAACAACAAAGTGCGGAATCAAGTCGACACAGAGACACGACCGATGGCTGCCAAGGCAGGGGACATGTTCCTGTTATCGTCCACGTCCACGTCCTTTGGGCTGCCATGGTCGTCTGGCCGCACTTGACTGGGCCGTCAAAGGCCTCCTCTGACTGGATGGCAACAGGTCAGGATGGGATAAGACAGGCACAGCTCTACGTAGTAGGACGGGCGCTGCGCTCGCTGCCACAACGATGTCCACCTTCGTCGGTGCACCCCTCGTCCCGGAGCCTAGCCACAGGCGCATGAGCAGGCACATGGGTTCTTGGATGGCGATGGCGATGGCCAGGGCCTCGTCTCGCCGTTCTGTCGCGCAGCTACGAGACTCCCTGTGGTATTATTATTCACGCAGCTGAATATAGCATCCCCAAGCTGGGGGCGAGCATCGTCAGCTACCCGGCGGCGGCGAAGGTCGACGTATGGAGAAGGCTAAGCAAACTGTACGGTAGCTGGGGGTGGCATCGAGACTGGAGCGAACCAGGGCAAGCAAAGATGCGGAACGGAGCCCGGCAGTCTCAGATCCAAGATGATATTAAAAACGGAAAAGGCTCGTCTTCCAAGGCAATGTTAAATTGGGGACGGTATCTGTAGACGGGCAGGGTACCAGGGCGAAGGAGGAGGAAAGAATACTTGTAACATATGCGCCAGGAGAAGCAAAGACAGACAAGGGTACAAACAAAAACCATCAGCAGGGGGCAACTTCGTCATCTCTCTCCATGCGCATCCGTAGGGTATGGGGGGTGTGGGCGTTCCGCCTCTCGCAGGCATGGGTGGCTAGGACAGTTCTCAACCTCATCCCAATCAGGCTGTCAGTCTGATTTGCATCGCTCATTTCCTTTGCAGTACGGCATTTGTGATTTGTGCTAGGTAGTACGGGGGAGCCATGGCTACGGTCGTACCGATAAATTCAAGCAACACTCGACAAGGTACTGCCAGAATGCACGACGGCGCAATTCTATCGTGCTGTGCCGTCTCTCATTCCCGGAAAACTTGTGCGACGCCTCTTTGGACACACACACAGAGAGAGAGAGAGATGGAAAGAGAGAGACGTCCTGTCAAGCTGTCGGTCAGACGAGACACAGCAGCACAGACATAGACACACAAGACACAGACATATGAAGACGCAGATGCAGCACCGGGGCCGCAAGAGGGTAAGGGATCCATGGCCACGGCCGCAACTTCACCCCATTTCAGGACCCCCTGCTGCTTTACCCCTGTGGTCGTTTCTTCTCGCACGACGCCGTAGCGGACGAAGGAAGAATAAAGAAGAATTTGTGGAAGCTATGGAGACTCTTGAAGGTGGCTGATGATCGAAGTACGCAACAGAACACGGATGCAGAGTTAATAATCATTCCATCACCTGCAACAGGCCAGGGTAAGTGGCAGAGCAGTGCATGCGTGGAGGTGAGGTGAGGTAGCGCAAGCCACATCCGCATTATCTCGGCCTTGCCCACTGGTGGCACATGACAGTGCCTCGGTCGTCGTCGAGCTCTCGTCAACGTTCCCGTTTGGCCTTGGAAAACCTTGCTGAAACTAGTCATGAAGACGAGGGTGCCGCCAGCGGCAAGGAACCGCGCGACGACACAATTCGGACGCGGGACGAGCGGGTGAAGAATCGGTCATGATGAGCCCGGTGTGCGGGCCGCTGCGTTCTCGACGATGGTGGCGTTTTCTTCTCTGCCCGATTTCCTTTGCCAGGGTTCATGTCCAATCTAAGGGTTTCCAATCTTCTTCTCCCTGCTCGGCATGCAAACACGTGGTTGTTACTTTTGTGTCTTTTCTTCGCATTTCTCCCTCTCTTCTTCTGCGCAGCGGAAATTGAAAGTTTGACAAGCCTCCGGAGAGCCTCAGATGCTGCAGCCCGAGGCCTCCGTCTTCCCTCGCCGTGTCATGATCGGGGGCGAAAATGGCCCCCATCATCACAGCCTGTGTACTGTTCGTGCGGGTGGGGAGATGAGACTCCAGATAGTGCCCTTGGGATTTCTTCCACAACAGATCTTTCTTTCTCGAACGTCGTTGTCGAAACTCCGTTTCTTGAAGCAGTGCAGGGATATGGGTCGACCCACTGGAGTCCGGTTCGGTGGACTCCATATCATGTATCTAAAACCTCTCGAGACTTTTGAAACGTCGACAGACGGATCGCACGAGTTATGCACATCGTCCTCGCCCTCTTGCTCTCTGTCCTGCGCCTGTCCTCAAAGGCGGCCTCTGGAGCTCTACACAAGGGTGCTAGCTCCAGAACGAAGAACAATAAGCCTTGGGCAGATGCGGGCCCCGATCTGGCCTTGAGATGAGACGACGTCGCATGGGTTTGGAAGTCAATTAGCGTAGCGTATCAGAGCTTCTCTCCATCCTTCTTGAACGTCGACGCCTCATACTATGTAGTCAAGGTGGTTTAATGAGGCAGGCGGGTCGTGATCGGCTGTGTCGTTTGCCATGTCTCGTCAAGCAGTGAACGCGCCATTCACTCATCGCAGGAACGACATCAAGCCAACAGCACTTGCAATGCCGAAGAGTCGAACCTTGGCTTGCCTGCAGTCGACATACTTCACAAGCCAAGCTGAGCCGCTACGCTACGCACTCCAAGACGGAGGGTTACGGCACTGGATGTTATGATGGCAAGCTCCCAGAACAAACACGCAAAATGCAAGCAACGAAGTAAAAGAACTATTTCTCCATGGATTCCTAATCGCCCTTTGCGACAAGTGTACACGACGCTATCTGACAAGCAAGCTCTCGGGTGTGCCTGCAGCTTCGACGCAAGTTGCTGAAACGTGGGCTGGGCTGAGCTTAGGCTGGGGCTGGACTTCCTCCCCAGACCAATATTACGGTCCATTTCCTCGTCGCAGAGTTTTCTTTTGAGACCCGAGCCCGCCAGCTGGCTGCGAGAATGCGAAGCCAGGAGCGGTGGCGGCCTTGTGCGGCGTTGAGCCGGCACGCCTTTAAATTAACCTAGGGCCGTCACTCCACCGACTCTCGTCTAGCTGTAGCTTAGCCCACTTCTCTCCCCTCCACCTCTTGTTGCGCCATGCGGCAGCTTTCGTCAGCAGGCGTCTAGTCGGGACATCGACGCCAAATGGGTATTTCCATGACTTGAAGCGCAAGTCTAAAGATAAGAGGGCACAGGGCTGAGCTGCTTGATAGGGCCAAATGTCGTCACTGCGCGTCCGCCAATTTTACGCCTACATTCTGCCTTCAGATACGTTGATTAAGATTTCCATCTCTGTCAAGCTGAGGCGGCAATTTGAACGCTCGTGATTGTCGAGCAGCGGCCCTGGCTTCATCCCCGAACGAGATCCATGGAGGTTGAACATGAAGGAGTAATATTGGGTATCATTCGTTCTCGCGCCGTCCCAACACGTAGTATGCCCGCAGCAGTCTCCTTCGCATCTGCGTATGCGCCAAAGGATTTCCGACTCCATCTCTACGGTCTCTGCCGCACGGGTCACTTGGAAATGCCTTCATCTGGCGCTGTGGCGGATGGCCTCGCCAAGAAGCGCCGCCGCCTCTCGCTTGAGCGTGCGTATGCGAGCGGAACGTGGGGCTACTTCCTCGGTCCGGTCAAGTTTATGGGGCTGCGCTTGAACGGCACAATCCTCTTTGAAGTCATGGTGTTTCCTTCAAGCTGGCGGCGTATCATGGACCACGATCAGGAGATATTTCGGGTCAGGTACAATGACCAGCTCTTGCTTCTTCGTGCGTAGCCTGAGCAACTTCAGCTCGTCCTGTTACCAATATCAGTCTGCTGTCCAACAGATTCGTACGTGACATATAACGAAGATTTCGCACAGGCGAAGGCGATGGCCTCACCTCCGTATCCAGATCCATCACAAGGGTGCCTGATGCGTTGACCCAGTTCCAGACCTTGGCCGCGAAATCTTCGAGCCCCTGGGGTTGTTGGTCGTTGATCTCGCCGTTACTTTGCTGCTGAAGCTGTTGCTGTTGTGGTGGTTGTTGTTGAGCGGCAGCTCCTTCCCCAGAAAAGCTGCCAGAGCTGGGCAAGGCCGCGGCATTGAACGATAGCTGGCCAGTCGTTCGAAGGATGGCGCCTGTGGCTCGATCGAGAATAACGACAGCCTTGACGCCAGGTTTCTTGGACAGGCGATTGAGGGTCTCGTCCAGCGCGTCGGGTCCGTTTACCTGCGCAAGAGCGCTTTGGTCAGCTATGACGACGTTGTCAAACGAGTCTCGAGGTGGCTCACGGGTACGGAATCGGCCATAATTGCGCGGTGATTTAGAGGGTCGACACGATGGTCAGATGTTCGTGTCGACGGTAGCCCTCTTCAGCGACGTCAAAAAGGAGTAGAAGGGCGCAACGTCTTGAGGCTTGTGGTGGCGTGGCTGTATCCGTTCCGTGAGACGATGATATGGTTCGTGACGCTTGTGTGGTGGGCAGAAGCTCAGGGATGCATGCTACCTTAGCTGTGCGTTCCTTACCTACGGATACCTTACAGTACTTACCTAGCTCCAAGCGGATTGCGGGGGTTCACTGGGTAACGACGATTCATTGCCACAGTGCGCAGTCGGTTGGGGGTAGACATGGATTCTGCCGCTCCTGACCGCTGAAATTTTCTGGTCCTCTTCTGGCAGGGGCCCAGTGACATGCCGGACTCTCATGCGGAAAATCTCATTCCCAAGGTCAAGCTGCCGTTTCTAGGTATCTACGACGAAAGATAATTAGATCATAGTGGGATTCATCGACTAATACCCCAAGGGAAAGAGGACTGATATCAACACACTTATTTCATCCAAAAGCTACAATGGGCTCCAGCAACAAGAAAAAGAAGGAGAAGGCCAAGGACTTTGCGGTATGGAAATCTCTGAGTTGGATGGGACACGCTTCTCAACCCGAATGCGTTTTTGGAACTTCACTGACATGCAATCACAGAAACCAAAGTTCAAGGTTGGGAAGGCTAAGGCCAAGCCGGCCAACTTCACCGACACCAGCTTCAAGGCGAAGTCGATTGTGATGGGCCAGCAGTCTCTATCAACTGAAGCACCTGACGCTGGTGTCCAATTCAAGCATCAACTATCCCTCGCCTCAACCTCGAGATCAGAAAAGCAGCGCAAAGAATCACTGGCGCATCTGACGAGTCAGGTGGCTTCCGGTAACAACCCTATTGGCACAGCAAACATACTCAGCAAGCTTCTGCCGCTCATCTCCGATGCCGCTGGCCCGGTCCGTAGTCAGCTGCTCAAGCTGTTCCGAGCGCTTCCTGAACAAGAGGTGAAGCACCACGCAGAGAAATGCATCATGTACACCCGGGCAGGCATGACTCATCTTTCCAGCGAAATAAGCAACGACGCCTTATCTGTTCTCGAATGGCTTCTGGATGTCGCGGGGGAGCAGATTGTCAGCTGCCCAGGCGGATGGGTCAAGACGATGAATAGTTTTTGTGCGCTCATGGGCTGGTCTGTTACGACAAGCAAGGGCTGGACGAGTGCACCGAAAACGGGCTTGAGGTCGAAGGATTCGCAGTCGCATGCCCGGCAAATCGGCGTGCTGACCAGGTTTCTCCAGGCAGGATTGAAGCCGGAGATAGCGGCACCGCGCAATCCCAACGCTTATACCGACAACATATGTCGTGTTCCTCGTACACCGAACCCATTTGCGTACCTCAACCTCTTTGGGACTCGTCGAGACGAGGAGGCAGAAATGTACAACGACCGCGAATCTCGGCAGCGCGTTTTCCACAGGAGGTTTCTGGACTCTTTCACCCGCGGCATTGCTCAGTCCAAAAAGGAGGGCGGCGCCACTGGACGGTCCGCCATCACGTTGGAGCAGGCTCTTAAGGAAGGCATGGGCAAGTATGAGCCAACATCCGCTGTCGATACCCAGGATCTATTGGACGTGTGGTGAGGACATGAGCAACTCGCTTGATCATAGATGCTTGAGGTCGTTGAGGTTCATCCCACTGCAGTTATAGGGATGTCACATCATCTCAGTCCTTGATTGTAGGAAGAATGAGGAGCATGAAGGCTAGCTTCTCAATCTGTGGAAAGAGTTGAAAGTTCCAAGGGCGGCTTTCCAAGTAAGCCACCAGGCATCAGTCATAGATAGACATAACCAATGATACCCCCTCACCCCTGGTGAGTATTCTAATTGTGTTCCTACAAAATCTGTTTGTAGCTGAGGTCCATGTTGAAGTTGTTGCAGGTGGGCTACCTTCCTACTGTCTTGCGTTTTGTTTGTATGCAGCTGACTTGCCTTTGTACAGACGTTCCGCATCAAGGTCGCATGAGCCTAGATGCAAAGGAAGTATGTAGGTAGTATGACAAACATCTAATATCTAGGTTCCATATTAGAGGAAGACTCCAGCTAGTTCCTAAACTTTTATGGAGGCTCTTGAGGCACTCAATGGCTATAGTCACTGACTAGAGTAGAAGATGTAATGGATACTAGTGCCACATTTCAAGGGCGAGGGCGAGGGCATCTTTAGTACTACTGTTGAAAAGGAGAAACATGCTGAGTGGTGCGGGCTGTCTTTATGAGTCCATGGAAATCAATATGAATACTAGATGCCAGGCTCTCTCAGCTCAGTCACAGCAGTGAAGGTAAAGTGCTACATCATGCTTCTTGTCCCTCTTGCCTCTTGCCTCTTGTCTGGGCACCTCCCTCCTCCTCTTTAACCAACTTACCTAGGCATGTCATGGTCTTCTGTCCTGGCTACTGCTTCTGACACCTTCTGTCTTGTCTGCCACCGTCAGTTCTGCATCCGCACCTGCCACTATTACCACTTTCCTTCCACCCGGTTGCAGGTAGATGTACTCCCTCCTTCCCTCTTTCCCCTCGTCCCTGTACCTGTTTGTTCCTCTTCCAAACACCACCTACCAGGTAAGCAACGGCTGCTAAGTCCCTCCCGAATCATCTCTGGTCTATTATTTAATCTTCTTCCTTTCCTTCTAGCCCTCAGGTTTTGCCCTCTCTTCCTCCTCTTCTTCTTCCACACCCCGACACTTTGACGAGGCGTCCTTGCCAACAGATTCTTTCCCATCACGTCACCAAGCCTGCCACAAGAAGTAAGTTTCTCCCACTCTCTTCAGAAAATCCGTTCATTGTTCATCGTCATCTTCGTCATCGTCCACATCAACATCGATACACCCTTCCTTGAGCACATCTTCCCGTTCAGTCGTTTGCCAGACCATCGTCTCGCGATCCTCCCTCCACAAAATCAAAAGTTCGTGGGCCGCGGTTTTCTCCCACACCCACGCACACACTACTACCCTCATTCTCCCTCCATTGCATTCCAATCCAAGTGGTATTCGGCAGGTACACACCTTGCAAACTCTTGCAGAACTCTTCAGTTCACACTTCGCCGTCCTACGGCCTCGCCATAAAGGCAGCGCTTCCCCGCTTCCACCCTTCTCCATCACGGGAAACGACACCAATTCACTTACCTCAAATTGCGCCTGTCTGCACAAAGTTCTTTTTTGACAAGATCGGTTGATTTCTTTTACTCGCAGAACTTGTCACTCGGAGCAAACGTACCTGCGAACTTTCGACACGTCTTTCGTGCCTGCCAGACTTTTCTAAATCGTTTTTCAGGTAGGATCTCACAAGATAACCCGATGACGACCAGCGGCACGCTTCTCACTAACAAACTTTCAAGGCTCAATATCAAGATGTCTGCTTTCGATACTGCTGAGGTTCGGGCGGCCCTGCCTGATGAGGGCGAGAAGACCCTTCCAGTCGCGCTCGACGCCGAAGGTAACGAGTGGGCGAAGCCTCTCAAATACGATTACGATGAACTTGCCCAGCAGGGCCCAATCGAACAGGCGAACTGGGAGGGCAATAACGCCACTTACGAGTGGGACAACGAGTTCGGTGATATCGGCCCCAAGCATCCCGAGCTCGAGCTCATGCTCTTCGGTGACCCCGAGAGCCGCCGTGATCACAGCGGTATTGACTTCACTGCGTGAGCCCCTCTGTTCTCTGCAATGATAGACGACAATTGCTCACAATCCCCAGGATCAACACCATTGCGGTCGAGCAAGTCGGTGACGTTCGCGTCAAGCCAGTTCACTCCTACAGGGACGCTGGCTTGCACCCCTGCATGATAGAGAACATCGAGCTTGCTGGATATGTCGCTCCGACCCCGATCCAGAAGTACACCCTCTCCGCCATACAGCAGGGCCTCGATGTTGTCGCCATTGCTCAGACTGGTGGGTTTGGCTCCATGAACCACATTGATAGACGCTGACTTCTTATGCAGGCTCGGGCAAGACTGCGGCCTACCTGATCCCCATTCTCAACAAGTTGATGGGAAAGGCCAAGAAGTTGGCGGCCTTTCGCCCCAACCCCACCACTGTCGATTCGGCCAACTCACACTACCGAGCCGAGCCTCTCGTGGTAGTTGTCTGCCCTACTCGAGAGCTTGCGATCCAAATCTTCAACGAGGCCCGCAAGTTCTGCTACCGTACTATGCTTCGTCCTTGTGTCGCCTACGGTGGCGGTCCCATCCGCGACCAGGTCCAGCAGCTGAGCAAGGGCTGCGACATTCTCATCGCGTCCCCTGGTCGCCTGGTCGATTTTATCCAGCGCCCAGACGTTTTGTCGCTTCGTCGCCTGCGCTACATGGTCTTCGACGAGGCCGACGAGATGTTGCAGGACGATTGGCGTGAGGAGTTCGACGTCATAATGAATGGTGGTGGTAAGTTGACCGGCCAAGCTGTCGAGCCCGCCGCATCTGACATACCCGTTAGATCAACAGGAGGGCAACACCAAGTACATGCTCTTCTCGGCAACGTTTCCCAAGCCTCTTCGAGACCTCGCCCAGGAGCACCTGGGTGCCTCGAGCAGCGTTCGCCTCAATGTTGGTCGCATCGGCAGCACTCATGGCAACATCTTGCAGCGTATACTTCAGGTCGCCCCCTTCGACAAGAGAACGGCTCTGAAGGACCAGATTAATTCGATTGAGGCTTGCCGAACCATCATCTTCGTCAACAGCAAGCGCACTGCTGATGAAGTCGACGACTTCCTTTACAACATGGGCTTTCCTTGCGTCTCCATGCACAGCGACCGCACTCAGCTGGAGCGTGAGGCTGCCATGCGCGCCTTCCGTGCCGGAAAGGCCCCCATCCTCATTGCTACTGGTATCAGCGCTCGTGGCATCGACGTGAAGAATGTCAAGCACGTCATCAACTACGACTTGCCTAGCATGGACCACGGCGGTATCGAGGAGTACACTCACCGCATCGGTAAGCAAATCCAAATGTGTGCCGGCTTTTCTCCACTGACTCTCGTTCCAGGTCGCACTGGCCGTATGGGTCAGCGCGGTATCGCCACCTCCTTCTACACTGACCGGGACGAGCCCATTGCAAGTGTCTTGGTTCGCACTCTGTTGGAGACTAACCAGGAAGTTCCTGATTTCCTTGCGTCCTTCAAGCCCACCGGCAAGGGCTTGGAGAATCTGATGTTCGAGGCTGACTCTAACTTCGACCCTGAGGAGGCTGGTATCGCCCACCTCGGCGGTGCTGGTGGCGAGGACTGGGGCAACGATGGCGGCTACGGCGACGAAACTGGTGGTGAAGGTGGTGGTGACACCGGCGGCTGGGGAGCCCAAGGCGACGCTGAGGCTAACGGCGAGAAGGAACCTGAGAAGACCCCGGCCCCTGCCTGGGGTGCTCAAGGCCCTGGTGGCGGTGATTGGTAATTGGTGATTGGAAGGATCTCAATATCTTCCCATAGACCGGCTTGCGTCTCTAGCGAGTTTGGAAGGACGATATTTGGAGGACACTTGATGCAGGTTGCCGCAGTCTATTCGGAATGCTTTGGTAGAGTTGAGATGGCCAAAAGGAATAGGGACTGATAGAAACCAATCACAATCCTCTAGACATGCCCTACCATGGTCATGTGATGTGTTCTTGCCTGCTGTGATCACCCAGGTGAGTTTGCCGAATAGTTGATCACCGGTAACGCGATGCAAGCGAAAAGATCGGGGAAACCTACCATTGATCGCCGCTCTTTGCCGGAGGAGCTCAATTGTTCACCTGATACTGTTACGAAGGGTTATCCATCCAAGTGATGGCAGTGACTTCGTCTTCTTTCTTTGTATATAGCTGGGTCCGCTCCTTGTTTGATCTTCGCAGGCTTACGTTGAACACATTTGCGGGCATTGAACGCAGCCTGTTCGCTTGGTCGAGTTTCGAGGATTAGGGGAACGGGCAAGACGGCCGTATTGTTGAGCAAGATATCAGCAAACTACAGTAAGAACTGAAGGTGAATGAAACCAATTAAACATTGTATAATACCTGGAAGCCTCTGGCTTCTCGAAAATAAAGAGTCCCTTTGCATCTCACATTACTTTTATTTAACCGAGGCGAATGAGAGCCTCGTCTTGTCGGCGCGGCCGCCTAGAATAGCGACCTGCTTAAGCGTTCTTCATGATGCCAAGAAGACCCTGAAGCTTGCTGCCGAGGCCCAGACCATACCCAACGCCAACTACGCCCTTGGTAAACCTCCAACTGCGCTCCTGGTCCGGAACAGGGTATTTGACGGGCGGTGGGATAGCCGTGCGGATGCCGAGCCATCCGAAGCGATCGACGCAAATACTCTTGACGTTGCAAAGCCCCCTGAGGCCTTCCTCCCCAGCAAAGCGACCGTATCCGGAACCGCCCACACCGCCAAAGGGAAGCTGAACGGCATACGTCGCGCCAAAATCGTTTACTGCGACCATACCTGACTTCAGGCCGTCGACGACGGCGCG
The DNA here is from genome assembly GCA_004366825.1 of Colletotrichum spinosum. NCBI lineage: Eukaryota > Fungi > Ascomycota > Sordariomycetes > Glomerellales > Glomerellaceae > Colletotrichum > Colletotrichum spinosum. The sequence continues at coordinate 46,467 of QAPG01000056.1, read as the reverse complement.
CAGAATTGGGTCATTATCGCCGCCAAAAATGGAGGCACCAAGGCCAAAGTCCGGTGCATTGGCTACGGAGAGGACTGACTTGGCATCGGAACCCGGGCTACGCATGATGGTCATGACCGGACCAAAGCATTCCTCTTGGGCGATGCCCATGTCGGGTGTGACGTCGACGAGAAGCGTTGGAGTGAAGTAGTGTCCTTTCGAATGTTCAGGGTGAGCGTACCGCCTGCCGCCTGCAAGGAGGCGGGCACCTTGATGCACGGCCTGGCTTATGAGGGACTCGAGCCGGTCGAAGGAGGAGTCAGAGATCATGGCGCCGACATCCGCCTTGGGACCGAGGCGAAGCGCCTGGACCTTAGGGGCAAGAGTTGTGATGAGCTGTTCGTAGAGACTGGGTGTGGCGATGATGCGCTCAATACCGATACAGTTCTGTCCGGAGGCTTGGAACGTTCCACGCATGAGTATTTCCACAATACGATTGAGATCTTTTGCGGCGGAGTCGAGAACGATCGATGCATCTTTACCGCCCAGTTCGGCAATAAGCGGCGTGAGGGACTTGGCGGCGGACTCGGCAACCTTGAGGCACACTGGCCTCGAGCCGATGAACGTCAGGTGGGAAATCTTGGGATGAGACGTAATGTGGTTTGCAGTCTGGGGCCAACAGACAACCGTCTGGATCAAGGAGGGGTCGTGACCGTGGGCAACCAACGCGCCTCTCGCAATGTTTGTGAAATACTGGGAGCTCCAGGCTGTTTGCTCAGAAACCTTGACCAGGACACCATTGCCCGCAAAGATGCTTGAGATGATAGGACCGACAAGATTGTGAAAGGGGTAGTTCCAGCTTACAAGTGCGCCGACGACACCAAGCGGCTCATATCGCACTTCGTTCTTCTTATATGCCATGAGGAGATTTGATGGCCTTGCCTCGGGGAGAAGAGCCTTTTCGCCGTGGTTGATGGTCCAGGTCAGCTTTTCAGCAGTGACGAGAATCTCGCCCAGCTGCGCGTCGACCATGGTCTTGCCAGAGTCTAGACACGCAACACGGCAAATTTCCTCTTGGTGATCTAAAACATGGCGGAGCAAAGTCCTCAGGACTTTCCTCCGCTCACGAAATGTTGTTATCCTCCATCTCTCTTGGGCGGTGTGGGCGGCATCTACAGCACGGTTGATCGAGGCAGGTGTTGACGGGTTAACGAAGCCGAGAAATTGACCTGTGGCTGGCGCATAACATTGAATGGCGGTGGTTCCGGAGATCTTTTTCACGAATAATTAGCTTGATTTTTGTGAGGCGAGTCCAATATGGACAGATGAACGCTTACCTTGATATTTGCCTCGTCAACAACGGAATACTGCTCTGGAATCTTTGGTGCAGGGACAGTGTACACGATGGGCCTATCCTCGTCCCAGAATCGCGCCGATCGAAGCAACAACAAAGTCAAGACTGTAGCGACGGCAGCAAAAGCGTACTGGGCGAAGTCGGGTCTGTAGAGAGAAAAGTCAACGGCCGGTCTTCGCGAACGGTAAGGTGGCGCCACAAGACGGGTTGAAGCTTACGGAAGGAATTGGACAAAGGCGCAGAGTTTCCCAGCAATGTCGCTATACAATGGCTTGTCCATCATGACAACATTAACCGCGATATAGTCGGCGGCCCGTGATGAATAATGGCGGGAACCAGATTTCCTCGCTGCTCGAGGTGCAGGCAGAGACGTTCGCGGACCCGAATATGCAGCGGCAGCTCCAAGTGAAGAGACGATGCATCCATCAGATGTTGTTGGTCAAAAATGGGCAGAGAGCTCTGGGGGAGCTTGCCCCGGCCTAGGGCCCCTGCCAAATGGGGTGGGCTGCAGTGGGATGGATGGTGCACTTCTCGATTGTACCTGCTTGGAGGATGGGGTCGTCAAGGGCGTGGCACCCACGCAGTATTTGAGGTGTGTGTACTCCGTACTCCTTACTAATTATTGTATGTGAGTAAACAGCAACACTCACACCTAGAAGATACTCTGCAAACACAGAGATGCCGAGATCTTTGTGGAGGAACGGGATCTCTATGGAGAAACATCACATGCACGGATTCAACAACTGGCAGCAATTCGAAAATATCCTGTTTCAGTGGCTCAAACACAGCAGCTTTCGATCTCTTTGGCTCATCTCCAAGCTTTCCTCCCATTATGTTTTCACTTCTTTTTTTTGCCCCTTCTGAGCCTTCCTATGTACAAAAGGCGTCCGTCCGCAGCTCGAGAGCCACGCGCCCCGACTTTCTTTGAACCTCTCAGACTCACTAACGCCTGGGACCCAAGGGGACTCCCAGCACCATGGTAGGGCTCTTTCCTCGGCGCCCACTTCTGACTTCTAGGATGCACTCCAAACTCGCACAAAAATGCCGGCCGAGTCTTCCGGTCCTTTACCCTCCCGTGAACGCCGTCGCAATAGGGTTCCCTGTACGATTTTAAAAAGAAGAGGAAATTTGAAAGGCACCAAATTCCGCAAGACCAAAGAAGACGCAAGAGGAGGTGGGGTGACCAAGCACCGAGTATCGCTGTTATACGAAGGGTGCGGTGGTGGTGTCGTAGATCGCTCATGCAGATCGTGATGCATCGGGGGATATCAACAAAACAGCAAAGAAACAATGCCCTGTCTCGGGGGCGTGACGCATGCATATAGTACAATCAATGAGACTTTGACTCGACCCGAATGGCTCGTTTCGACCAGGAACCTAGTTGTTGGCGCTCTTGCTCAACGACAGCCCTCTCAGCCTCCTTGGATGGAATCGGTCGCTGTAGGACTGGCTCGACTCGATGCGAGACAGACGAGCTGCCGAGGTGAAGTCGCTGCTTGCCTCGAAACTGGCTCTCGTACGGTCCATCGAAGCCCGCATTCGGTCGTAGGAGGGTCGTGCTCGCTCGAATGAGGGACGGGGCGGTCGGTCGAACGAAGGACGCATCGGCGGTGTCATGTCGAGAGATTGTGTATGCACCATGTCCATCGATTGGCGGTGACCCGTGTAGTTGGTGCCGTCGCTGCCGTTTTGACTGCGAGGGTTGTGCGTCGTGTGTGTCGCAACTGAAGGTGGGTAGATTGGCCTTCTGTCCTCATCCACACTGGCGTAGTGTATGTGCTTACCCTTGCGCGAGCTCACCGACGAGTTCGAGGGCGTCTTGCTCGCCGTCTGCTCCCCAATGACCGTCCCTTCGTCGCCTTGCGTGAGGCGAGAGAATTTGCCTTGGCGCTCCTGCTCGCGGATGATATCGACATCATAAGGGAAGTAGACTTTCTGAATCGCCTTGATGGCGAATCGAGGAAATAAACAAATGACAGGCACTATGAAGAAGACTGCCCAAAATGAAGCCTGCGCATAGATCTGCGGGGCGGCCTGATAGAAAAAAACCGAAGACTCCATTGCCGTGTAGATGCCGGTCACGATGAAGATCATGACATCACTCAGAACAACGATCAGGATCATGACCCAGTCCCAGCGGTATGTATTCATGATGGTGTACGCATTGATCGTGATGACGGCGGGGTGCGCAATGTAGGCGCCCAGTCGCGTTCTGTCTTCAATGTTCAAGCCGTTCTTGGTGACAAAGCTGGTGCCCACAACCGTCAAGTAGGGAATGTAGAAGACCATGACGGATTGGTATACACCATCGAGCATGTATAGCCTATAGACGTTAGTTGCGTGTCTCCCGACACGACTGCGGCTCTACTTACCAGAACTTGGTCTGCGTCCACTCCAGACGTTCGATGCCACGACGGTAGAGCTGGGGAACCGCCAGAGAGACCTTGTCCGACACGTCCTGGTCCAACACACCCATGATGACGACGGGGACAGACGTGAAGAGTAGGTTGAAAAGCAAAATGTAGGTGTACTCGTAGATGTACGTAACGTCGAAGTCGCAGTAAATTTGGTACCAGAAGATACCAAAAACCCATACGACGTTCTTGTAAAAAAAGTTGGCAACGGTTTCACCAAGGCGACGATACGACCATCGACCATGCACGAGAACCAAGCGCTGAAGGAAGCGGAACTGAGCGATGGCGTAATCGGAAGACATGACAGCTTGGCGGCCTTCCTCACCAGCGATGCCGACACCGACGTCGGCCTCCTGGATCATCGCAACGTCGTTTGCGCCGTCTCCGATCGACAGTGTCATGACGTTCAACCCGTGCTTCACCATGGACACCACAGCGGCCTTTTGGGCCGGGCTGACACGACAGCACAGTACCGACTTGCACTGCTTGCACAGAAGCAAAAACTTTTGCTTCAGAGCATCGTGGAGAACCCACTTCAAGGTAAAACCGTCAATTACCAGGCCGTGAGTCGGGCCGGGTGGTTCGTGGTTCTTCTTGGCCTTGGCCAGATCCTCGTCGTCACCCTTCATTCCAAAATGCTGCAAGTACTTGTCGAGTTCCTGCTCGAGCTTGTCCAAAAACTCGTGATCGGGAACTTCGCCGGATTCGTCTTCGTCCACCTTGAGGTGAATCAGTTCCATATCGTTGTTGAGCAGGTTGCAAGAAAACCCAATATTGATGGCGGTCTCGACCTTGTCGCCAGTGAGAACCCAGAGCTTGATGCCGGCGTCGCCGAGCAACGCAATGGTGTCAGGGACACCGTCTTGCAGTCTGTCTTCGATGGCGGTGCCTCCCAGAAGGGTCAAATCGCGCTCCAGCCGGTCGGCAACCTCCTCCATCTTTTCCTCTCTGTTCTCCAAAGCCGAAGCCGCGGCATTGTACTCTTTGCTCCAGCTGTGATATTGCTCCTCTGTGAGCTCCCGTTGCGCGATGCACAGCGTTCTCAAACCCTCTCGGGCGAACATCTCCAAGTGTTCCGCAGTAATTTTGCGCAAGTCTTGCTGCTCGCCCCTCTTGAGGCGAGAGTAGATAATGCTGTCGGCTCCTTTGCAAATGAGAAGAATGCGATCATCCGGCATGCGGACGATAGCGCTCATCCGCTTTCTGCTCGAATTGAACTCGATAGTATTGAGGATCGGATAGTGTCGGTCAACGCCCATGACGTTCAAGTTGATGCCTTCCGAGGAGCTGCCGAGAACGGTAAAGCCCATATCGCGAGCTGTGGCGACGAGAGCCGCTTCATCGGGGGATTGGGCCTTGAAGATCATTTTGGGCGGCGTGCCGGGCACTTTTTCGGCAATGACTGTGTGGCAGAGCGCCAAACAGAGCATGAAGTGTTCGTTTGCAACTTGTTGCTCCTCGCCCGAGTCGCCCGCAAGATCAGACACATAGTCAGGCGCGATAAACGTCAAGTCGGAGTCGTGTAGATAGGGGTTGTTGTGGAGATTCCTCAGACCCTCAATTGCCCGAAGCTTCCCATCGGCGATTTCTGCCCGAGCCTCGGCAGCCTGCTTCTCGACGTCCACTCCCAGTCGCTTCTGCATCCCAGCCTGAGCCTCGGTATAGGCTTCTCCGTAAGGCTGCCCGTTAATGGTCGCCTTCTTGAACTCCATCACGTTCTGCGTCAGTGTACCTGTCTTGTCTGAAAAGATGTACTCGATCTGGCCCACATCGTCGGAGATGTTCCATGATTTCGGAATACAGGGTTGGTCCAGCTTCTCGTAGTACATTTCGATGTCGCTGTAGATGAAGATGGCTTGAAGAAGGCGGACAATTTCAAGCGTGATATAAAGGGCGATGGGAATCAAATTTTGGAAGACGATAATGGCGGCAAAGAAGGTGATGAAACCAGACATGGGTGCGGAGCCTCCAATGGATCCGAAGTCAAAAAAGTGTAGAGATGAGTCCGTCTTCGCCCAGGCAACACCGTTGACAATGGCGGACATCAGGCACAGGAGAAAGAGTATCCCAAAGTTGCAAATGACATTGAAGTTCATTTCGCGAGCGATTCGGGGGCGCTTGCTGGGGGTGATGCCAGAATTGATCATGATCTTGGTGTCGTGGCCGGTAAACACGACGACACCCAGCGCCCACTCGGTGTTCCTCAGGTTGCAGCCACGGAGGAGCATGTTGTCAATGGTAATGGGTTCCGTCATGAGCTCAGGTTCTGACTCGTCGTCAAAAGCCTGGTTCCAACGAATCGCACCATTGTACTTGTATAGATTGGGTTGCGGCGGCTCGCTCTCGATCCAAAATTGAGCTCTCTCACAGTCCCGTGCATGCTTCAAAGACTTGCCGCATCTGAGAGCTTGCCGCACCTTCAGGTTAGTCTCTCCGTCGAGGTTCTTCGTTTCGACATAACAAGCGCCGTCTGGATCGGAAGTCGACAGGACAATAATATCGGCGGGCAGCTCGTCGTCATTGTAAATGCGTACAAAGTCTCCCACTCTCAGGTCTTTCCAGTGATCCTTCTGGAAGCGCGCATCTCCCTTTGGCAGATCGGGGTTCAGTACATCCCCTTTGCGCTGCAGTAACTCTTTCGCTCGGAGGTGGTCGTCCGGCTGAGGCACCTCCAAATTTTGCCGGGGTAGTGGCGACGGAACTGGTGTCATCTGGATATCCTCCCGAGCGGAGACAAATGAATCGCGGCCAGATCGGGGGTGCTGGAAAGAATCCCGAGGACCGACATTGGTTTCGACAGAAGGTCGCGGCGCGTCTGCGGATGCAGCGGTGCCTTTTCGCCTGGCGAGCTCGTCTCTGGCCTTCTTGGACCACATGCTTTCGATTGAGCGCCAGATGAGACCGAAGAAGCGTGAGTTGGCCTTTTTGATGCGTCTCCACAGGGAGATGTTGTCCTCTTCGACGTTGACATTGTCCCACCCCCGCAGGCGATGCACAGGTGCGTTATTGAGTTCGATATCGAGGGCCGTTCGGCGGTAATCTTCAATGGCGTCTTTAATGGCCGTGACGGTCACGATGAATATCAAAGGAACGGCGCTCAAACCGGGATTTTCGCCGCCGAAAATGGGGAAGAACTATGGAGGTGTTGGAATGCTTTAGCACACCTAGAAGAGGGAGACTCGACTCTGACTTACCACCAGGATAACGAGGAATAGGAAGAAGACGTTGGCGATGTTTTGGAATTGGAACCACAAATTCTTGGGCACAAAGCTGAGAGGGGTATACTTTGCCGTCCGGATCTTGTTCCTCGTGAAGTGGTGTGTCGGGTGCCCCTCCTCGTCCTTGTATTCCGGAGGCAGAGGTATGTTGAAGAATAGTTTCCGTCCCCCATGGCCTTCCTCGGGTTCGCTCGCTGCGGCGACGTTGTTTTCAGACTGCAAGGAGTCGCCGCCGCCGGAGCTGCGGCTCTTTTCACTGTTCTTCTTCTTGTGTGCGCGATTCATGAGGGATAAACGCTTGTTGTTACTGCTCTTTATTGTCATCTTGCGTGTGGCCCATCTTGTCCGTAACGTGGGATTCTCAGGATCGGGAGGCGGATGACCACCTTCGTTGTTGGTGGGCGCCATCGTGGTCGTCACGTCGTTGGCGGGCGAGCAGCCCGATCAACCCTAGTGTTGCTCCAGGATGGCCTCGTCCGGCCGCAACAATGTTCCCGGATGGGAAGGGGGAACAAGTGTCGACTCGCAGGCCAGGATTCGGTTGAGCGGTGATTGTTGAATCGAGGCAGTAGCGGGACTGTCGTCGAAAGTGCCGCGCCGTGGAAATGAGCGACTGAAAGTGTTCCCCGTTACGTCGTCGTACTTCTCGTCGTCGTCCGTCCGAGGTTGGTGTTGTTGGAGTTGGTTGAAGAGAGAGCGTGGGTTGTGGTTCGTGCGAGGGAGTAGCAGGTTTGGAAGGGAGTGGTCGGAAGGGGGCAAGAATTATTTTGGCTGAAGGGGCCGGGAGGCGCTGTCGCAGTGTTTGATGACAGCGTTACCCAAAAACCCGCTGAGAGGGGGTGGGTAGGGGGTGTGTGTGTGCTAAGGTGTACGCAGTAGAGACGGAGTGCAGCGCGCTGGGGGGGGAGGGGGCAGGGCAGTGGAGGCAGGCTCGGTACTGTGCGCCATGTACCTCGAGCCACTTGGTGTGTGCAGCAAGTCAGTGCCTGTCTGCCTGTGGCGGATAGGAGACAGATGGACGGTGCCCTCGGGGTTCAGCAAAAGACGAAGGAAACACAATCTTCAGAGGGAGAATGGGCAGTGTTCAAGCCTGCCCGAAATGTCCAGGCGAGGTGGGAAATATGAAATGATTGGTAAGACGAGACGACGGCTTGTATCTCTCTCCGCAGGATGGGCAGGCCTAGAGATGTACCGTACAAGTACTTGTATCCGCAGTCCACCCACCAATGCCCATGCAACCCAGTTACCTTACCTTACCTACAGGTAGCTTGAGCACCTGGCTCCCTGCTCACTTCGCGTCGGACACAACAGCAGGTTTGCGGGCGCCTTTGCGGATACTGCAATGGGAGGTGGACAGGCTCGAAGACGGTACGTACTTCATCTCACTCCATCTCGCCCAAGCATAAGCAGGAGTCTGAGGTAAGCGGGCAGGGAGCAACGGAAGTATCTCGCCCTGCCGTTGGAAGTGAAAGACTGTGCTCTGTGCCAGAAACAGGCTAACCAGGCCAGGTCTACCTCAAGAGCACGGCACACATAGCAAGTACCTTGTGTCCCGCATAGGCGTCGCCGCTGCCGCTGGAGCTGAAGCCAGGGGAAGTGCGTTGCAGACCTGGAAGACTGAGAAAATCGAGAATCTTCTCATTCCCACGAGCGTCTCTCGCATGGTTTGTACCGCAGGTACCGCAGGTACCTGGGGAAGGTAGGCAGGTAGAAAAGCAGTTCAGTGTGCTTCTCCAAGGCCAGTCCAGACTACCTAGAGCCGAGCTGATCCGACAGAGTTCCACGGCGATCACGTTCACCTGGGTCTCGAAAGAAGTCTTTTTCTTTCCGGTTCCGCGCTAGTTACCTAGTGAAGAAAATGGCGAAAGCGCCATAATGTCGGGACACGTCAAGAGCGAAATAATGGGGAAAGGGAGAACGACCGGTCGGCGGACGGGAGAAAAGGGCCGCAGGCGAGGGCGAGCCGGAGTCGACAGAGGGACGGGGTTGGAAGACTGGAGAAGAAGAGCACCGTACCTAGGATGTTAGCGGAATTCGCGCGCCCGTGAGATACCGCGCTGGCCGGCACAAGTTCCTTCATCTCGCTCCTCTATATTCTTCCCGCGGATCGTGTGCGCAGTGCTACAGCTCTCATTCAAAGAACGTGCCAGCCAGTGACGGCACAGGGCCGCCAGATAATTAGCTCGTAGGTAGGTAGATATAGTGATGTGGTTGCTGTGGTTGCTGTGGTGGTGGTGGTGGTGGTGGTGATGCACTATGTAGTGCAGGGTACCGAGGTAGCGTAGTGTCCTGCTGCTTTGAACAAGGGAAGGAATTCCTGACGACAGCTTTTGCAAGTGCCTGAGGTAAGGTAGCTACTCGTCCAAGTTGCACCCAAAAGAATCGCGCTGGTACAAGCACAGTAGGTAGGTACGCTGCGGGAGTGCTGTGCAAGGCAGGCCGCAGGCACATCCCCAATCCATGACAGGAGCGGCCGGCCGGATAGCCCGGAGACTAACAAGACTCCACGTCCGCCTCTACCGCACCTCACATCAGATCCTTGGTACTGCGCACTAGGGCACGGCGCCGATTTTCTTTACCTATCGTATGCCACCTTACGCAGTGCATGTCTTGACTGTAGTTCAATCTGAGGGGGTTGGCTTCTCGAGTTGCGCCAGAATGCCAGCGTTGAACTGCACACCTCCCTCACGTCACAACCGGGAGACCTGTAGACTAAGTACCTTGCCCAAGCTACCTTGCCTGGTAGGTGGGTACAGAGGAGCTAAGGTGCCTTACTCAGCGCCCTCTCATCAAGGACTTTCTGCTGCACACAAGAGCCCTTGGGTGAGTACGCGTGCACGAGCATCGACTTTGAAAGAAAACCACTGACGGACCCTCCTAGAAGTCCATACCTCTGTTTGACAAGCAGTTGAAATACAAAATTCCTGCCAATCATTTGCAGGCGATGAGCGCTAACCAGCCTGGACCAACCCTTACTAGCTACGCCGTACTTGGTGAGGGAAGAAGTCTCGATGTATCGTTGCGACGGCTGGGTGTAATTGGTAATCAACTTCGTGCTCGAAAACTTTGCGAGTAGTCTGGCCACAGTGGTAGTGCCGAGCATAGCTATGTCTGTTCAGGCACCTCCCTGCACAGCACATTGCGTTGTAGAGCATCTCATTTTCGCTACCTACCACCCGACAGCAGCGACGAACACCTAAGCCAGGCACTCCCTTTTCTTTGCTTCGTCCATGACCTATGGTACGTTCCCCATGGCTATCCCTGGACTCAGATCCAGTTCCCTTGCCTTGCTGTCTTGTCTTGCAAAGACATTCTCGGTTGCGAATAGAAGGGAAATGCGCATAAGAAACCCGGAAAGTATGAGTATGGTTGAACACGTAGCATACCTGGTACACAGAATGAATACCTTCAGGAAGGTAAGGTAGGCACCTACCCTCGGGAGGAAGGTACCTATACAGTACCTAGGTACCGTAGGTGAGGTACCTAGGTGAGGTAAGGATACTTGGGCACTTTGGTGAGTTCTGCCGTCTGCTGCCAGGCACCTCACCTCAACTCGGTCCAGTTCAACCAATCATTAGCCCTCAAGCTCCATCTCGTTCATCCCGTTGCCAGCACCCCTGCCACCGAAAGTGAAGATGCGTTGCTCATGGCGAGCGTGTACGGATACATACGGATGTAGGTAATTATAATATACCAATTTCTACTTGAACGGCTTCGCGTGTCAAGCATCAAAAGCCCTGGCACATGGAGCTGTCACGCATGGGAGCACAGAGGCGCCATTAGGTGGTTGCAGAATTGGTGTGCTTGATTATGATGACGGCTGGTGGCTCATCGGCTTCAAGCAAAACACCAGACCAAACCAGCACTGAACGGACCGTGACCGCGGCCCCGAGCTTGCAATGCGAGGTCTTACTTTTAGACCCACGAGCACAGTCCCGCATCGATGCTCGACGAGCCAAGCCGACGACGATGGAGGAGCACGCTTAGCTCACCGTAGCGACATTACTTTGCTCGACACTTTGCTTGATGTTGTCGTGCCATGCAGGGTGCTGCAATGCGTACACCCCCGAACCTCTGTCACCGGCCAGTTTTCAGCCATCGGCCTGTGGGGCCCATCGTCGACGCTGTAGCACCCTCCGCAAACTGGTTTCCTGCAATACATGATAAAACACTTCACCTGGGCACTGGACTTCCGCAGCACTGCACCGTCCCAGCCGATCCGGATCCGACACAACCCTACCTAGCCTCTCCCGCCCAAGGACCCCGAAGGGCTTGATCGTCAGCGTCCAAGAACCCGAATCCGTGTGCGGCATTTCCCTGCGCGGCTGCTCGTCTGCATAGCACAAAAGCAGTCCTAGTTCTCCCTTTTCGGACACCGATTGTGCCGCGCCGCGTCTAGGCATTGGGAGTTGGGACTTGGGAATTGGCCGAACGGGAGTCGAGGCACGAAGGGAAGGCCACACAAGAACTTCTGGCCATGGGTGTTGGATGGTGCACAGCCTGTTTGTCGCTTACTGTGACACCATTCACCTCAGCCCCAAACCCCAGAGGTGGATAAATCTGAGCAGCAGCAACAACACCCATCAATACCTCATGGTGCTCCAGCCGCATCCAATCATCATCCTGCGACCGCGAACGGGAAACGGGACCGTCCGATGCAAGTTGCAACGTAGTCTACTTGCAGTATAAGACGGTAGCAGACGCGATGGAGATGGAAATGACCTTGGCCTGGGATATTTCCAACGCTACCTGCTGGGTTGCACGACTGCGAGGCTGAGCACACGAACATGTTCATTGCGGGACACTATCGTCGTCATCCTGCCCCTTCAATGCCCATCTCGTCTCTCAGCAAAGGTGCTCTTCAGGGGTCGCAACTGGTTCCAGACGCAGACGTCGGCGCATACGCAGGCTCGCCAGCAGCAGACGCAGATATTAAATAACGACCCATACTTGGCCCCCCAATTGAGAAATTGGCCAAGATTGTGTCACCCAGGGGGCTAGGCCCGACCTGTTCCCTCCCAGGAGGCCACTTCAAAGTCTTGTCTTGATGACTGGCGGGGCCCGAATACCGGCGCCTTTTGATGAGCACCTCAGCCCATGGCCGGTTCAAGGCTGCGCAGCTTCTGTCGTCTTGTCGATGGGTCTCCGTCCCAGCTTCTTGAAATTCGAATGAACCTCAAATAGCAAGCGAAGCGGCTCCATCGCCCCCTTGAGGGAGCAAGTGGGTGGAGTAGGAAAGAATGGGTCACAGGGTTGCATCCTACTCACGGCGCCCGGACGGATCGCGAATCTTTGCACCTATGGCACTAGGGCCCGTTGGGCATGCGGGATTGAGATGCGCGCTCGAGCAGGCCGGTTCCCCATCTAAGCCAAGCTTTATCCGTCTGTCGTGTCAAGTTACAAAACCAACCACCACACGATCAGCATCAGAGTTGGAGTTAGATTGCTCGCTGCCTATCACGGCAAGACGAGCCAGGTAAAACTCACACACCGCCCAGGCATGCTTGGAGAACAGCTCGCCTCCTGCAATCAATGACTGACAGCGAGAGAGTTGCACGCTCACTATGTTTGAAGCGCGGCGAGGTGAATTGAGAGAGCTTCCGTATCCAGCCTCCTCACTCTTCCATTGGACCATCGTGGTCGAATGGAACAGCATCTTGCAATATATCTGTCTAACTTGCTACGCTTGCCTTTTGCGCATGCAGAGAAGAATGGTTTTTCTCTCCTGTACTTTGGCAGCATCGACACATCTGGGACCCCTCTTCGGCAGATCAACCTTCTTTGCGCGTGTCCTTTAATGCTCAATGAACCGAGGCACCGTATCGCCATGATCTAGGGGACATCCCCCTGCGTCTGCCTTCTGCGTCGTTAGACTGCAGCTGTCCCATCGTTGACATGCCATTAACTGTCTCATGCTGACTGACCGTCTCCTCTCCGTCGTCTTCCACTGCCTACGCAGCAATTAAGACGCCGACCCTGCAGGAATTTGATACCGATACCAACTCACAGCGCTGACGCAGAATCAAGTGTGCCAGTGCAGGGGCATGTACAGAAAGTGGAGGAAGTGCGGTCGGGCATTCGGAACCTGCGAGGTATCCCACTCGGAGGTAATACGGGGAACGGCGGACTTTTGCAGCCAGCTTCCTCTTACGGCACCTGCAATTTGTCACCGAAAAGCTGATTGTCCCTGCTGAAATGTCATACCTAGTAATTAGCCAGCCAGGAAAGCCCAAGCATCTTTTGTTCTGACAGTCACTCATCTCCGACCACTTGTTCGCCGTCAAGACTGGCCGTGCGAGTGTATCGCCGACACCCTATGCTCAACATTGCCCCCGTTACACCAAAGTCTGCTCGGAGGATTCTGTACGACCTTGAATCAAACACGGAATCATCTACCTTCGGTACCTACCTAGCCGGATTTCGTCCTATCCATTACGGAGTACGCAAATCAACCTTAGCCACCATCTTACTGAGAAACGGACGAGAGAACAACAGATGGTAAAGCCGCAGGTCAGGATGTGGCCTGTAGACAGGCATCCATCACATCATTCACGTGTTCGTAGCTGTGTTGCATTCTAAAAAATCTCCGCCAGTAAGCGGAAGACGGAGGAGAAAGGAGGGGCTCATGGAGGCCGGGCGGCTCTCACGGGATACACGGGTGGATTTAACCTTCGGGGATGTACGCTCTGGTCGCGGCCCCAAAGGTTGCAGCAGGTTCATCGATGCAGCTAAGACTCCCACCGCCGTCATCACAGGTGGGTTCCTTGAGCAATGCTTGACCTGGCGACAAACTCATCATGCCTTCTCACATTGTCTCCAGCACCCGGGCAATGTGGTCCAACTCCCCCCAGCAGGCAAACACCTTGCAGTGCGATGTGCGACTTCAGAGAAAGAGCAGAGATAAGGGACGAAAGCACCATTAACCCCAAGGTTACCCATCTTTACATCCGGTGTCCCAGGAGCCTCTAACACCGTGAAAATGCAGCGAGGTAATATAGCCACGATGGCCCCGTTTCCGGACTCCTACTCAACCCCTGAAACCGCCAACTCAACGAAAGGGACAGGAGAAAAAATGAGAGCATGAAGGTGTCGGCTTCCGCTGGTTTTCGGCCACGGGTCGCTGGTCTTCGGCCACGGGTTGCTGACGGACCGTTGCTCCTCGCTGCGCTACCTTATTTGTGGGGGAAGCGAGCTATTATGGACCAGCGAGCAGCCCGCTCCTCTGATCATTGCTGACGAGACACAATTGGATTCGCGGAAAGATCGGTAGGGACTCTCTGAACAAGACGTCACCCCATCCCGCGGGCGCCGAACTTCTGTTCGATCCGACCGACGCTTTCGAGCCGCCACGGCCAAGGGGCTAGAAAGGACCATGTGCAGTCTGCGGACACACGATGCACGACGCATCGAAAGGGCGAGGCTTCTTGACACTGGGATCTTGCCGCAATGTTCCCTAGAGTTGCTCCTGTCGAACATCACATAAGCAGCATTCGATCGTGGTTTGTCGGTACGGTCATGTAGCATCGTCCATGCCAGAATTGATCACGCAATCAGGAAACCGCACTTACGATTAGGAAACCGCATCTTTGATTACGTAATTGGCCCTCAGATAAGCTATCGGCCTCGCAAAGCGTAAGTGGTTCTCCACTAGAACCGCCATATGGCGATCGACGCGACGACGGTAACGCGTCTGATGGTCCTCCGTGCGCAATCATGTGATATTGGCTCAGCTTTCATCTCGCGCCGACATTCTCTCACACAACTTTAAAGCTGGGTATCGAAGAGCTCTCCGACCTGGAGCCAGACTGAGGCAACTCCCATTGCTGACACCAAACATTCTCCACCATGGTCCGCCGAACAGGCAGCAACGGCCAGGCAGCAAACGCAAATAGCTACCGCGATATCAGGAGTTTCTTCGCTGCTGGCTCCCCTAGAAAGAGAGCGTTGACCGCCTCGAAGCCTTCCGTGCTCACAGGAAGTCCTGTAACCGAGAAGTCTGCCTCGCAGGCGTCCAACGAGCACTCCGGGGGAAACGCGCTTCCCAAGGCTCGCAAGCACCTCGCGCAGGCATCCAGGATACACGGCGACAAACGTAAAGGCCCAACCAAAGTGCAAGATGAAAATACGACACCAGTACCCGAAGATCTGGATGGCTCGAGTGTCAGCAGCGTGTCACCGCCGCGTCCACATCCCGTCGTCTCAACCGGCGGCAGCACTTCCACGTCTTTATCGGCACTTTCCAGAAGCCCTTCCCTCTCATCACCTGCAAAGCGACAAACATTCACCACGCCAAAACATCAAAGATTTAAATGCGAGGCACCCGCCATGTCTTCGAAGTCGCCAACCCGGAAACTGACGGATTCGCCCCTCAAGGTTCGGTTTAGCCCTGCCCCGTCCTCTTCGAGAAAATCTGTCGGCTCGGGTGGGGATACGACCCCCGTACGACGTCTCTATGACAAAGAGGTCAAGAGACGGCAGAAGGCTTCCTCCAGGTCGCCATTTCTCTCTCCGTCGAAGATGAAACAACTGCTGGGCACGCCTAAGCAAGCTCGGTCACCAAGGCCAAAATGCGACGATATCCCCAGCAGCCTACCATCACTGCCCGATCTGCCCAGCTCACCGAGCATATCGGGATCACCTTCAACAGCAAGGCAACGTCCTACGCTAGCAAGAGACACCGTCATCAAAGGCTCCGATGAGGAGGAGGAGGACTTCTCAGATTGCTCTCTTCCGGATCTCGATATGCTAGGCCCAGCCGTTCCCAGAGGGGGTGGGCTCGGCACCCCAAGGGCGAGGAAGAAGCTAAAGATGGGCCACAAGTCGCCTCTCACTATTCAACCAAAGCACAAGTTTGACTTCAAGACTCTGGACGCGCACTCGAAGAGGCACGATGTTCGGTTCGACAGCCCGAAGACACCGAAAACAGGCAAACTGAAGCGCAGCACAATAATCCAAGACGTGGACGCGAGTCCCAGCAAAGCACGTCAGAAGTTGATCGAGCTCGCCGGTGTGAAGTCGGAAGAAGACGCAGACAAGGCGCTAAGGGCCATGGAGCGGGCTGAAGGCTCTGGCCCACGAACTCGGTGGTACTTCTTCGCCAAGGAATCTAGCCCTCATGATCCGACACCTTTTCCAAAGCACGGCGCCAGAGGACCTTGGTCATTCTTGGACAAGGCAGGAACCCGGGATAGACACATCATGTCCGGCATGCCCTCTAGTATGGCGGCCTCTATAGGTCTCCCGGATGAGCTGTGCCTCTGGGCTCTCAGCATGAGCAACACCGAGACCTCCGCTGTTCTCCGTGGGGAATACTGCAGGCTGGCGGCGGCGGACAAGACCCAGATCAACCGCCTCATCACGCCTCGGCGCTTGGCGGGTGTCTTCCGCGAACTGGGTGCGGCGGACCATGTAGCAGATGAGACGCTGCGGCCTGTCAGGGAAGCACGAGACATATACGCAGGCCGAAGCTGGACACACCTGCGGTCGCATCTCGAGTGGCTTCACGACATTGCCCACCATCTCCAACATGAAAGCATCGTCTACGCTTCCAGAACGCTGCTCCGTATGGCGGTTGACAAGGTGGTCATCGAAAATTCCGACGTTCTCATCAGTCATCAACTCGCCCTGGGTGCTCTAATCAACAATGTCCCGGTTGACGCCTGGGATAAATTCGTGAGTGGATCACGCTGCGCGAGATGTTGCCGTACTGACCGAATCATCCTCCTAGTGCATTGATATGTGCGAATCCTTGTATCACGGATTCGACAAAGCCTCATTCAGAATCCTGCCTCTCGTCTGCATGGCCGTCACATCGGCGAGGCTGCACAATCTTCGAAGGCGCTTGGCAATCGCATTCTTTTTGCAAGATGTGACTCTCGCAAGCCAGCACCCCGACGAGGCCATGTCGCTCGCACTGGTCATTGCGCGAGTCAAAGACAGTGACCTTCGTATCAATCCAAAGACCGACTACGCCGATCTCAAGGCCCAAGTGCAGCTTCTGGACATGGCTGTGGACGACGGCTCGTTCGTGGCCGACGTGGACGACCCAGATCAGGAGCAAGATTACAATGCGGCGATTGATGATCTCGTCGGACGTCTCAAGGCCATCTGGCGCGGTATCAACGATACAGGTGCGGCCAACATCGCCCGGACGGAAGCGAAAAGCGTACTAGATTGGGTCATCCAGCGGTTGACGTACTCTGTGAGGACACGGCCTCCGCCCATGCAGAGCATCTTTGACAATCGGGGTCCTTCTTCTGCCAAGAAGCGGAAGCAACGGGACTTTATGCTTAAATTTGTTCATTCCCGTAAGAACAAGAAAGAAGGTGATGACACGAACGGAGAAGACGAGGAGTCCTCTGGGGCGGACGACACATTCATGACAGCGTGCGCGTATTAATGATGATAGACTTGTAGTATAACGAAGAACTACCTAACACGCCAACGGTTGGCCACGATCATACAGTATCTCAAGACACACCACAGGAAGGAAGTCAAGAGGGCGGCGTCCGGAGTCCTTCGTGTAGCAATGGTTTCGCTGACCTGGGAACGGAGGGGACATGGTTGCCAAGCATATTTTATGGCGGAATGGGGAGTTGAGTCTTTAGTCAGTGAACCTGCGGTTAGGGTTCTTTCCAAATAACGTCTCCCGCACAGCAGGAAGAGAGGTGTCCTGGAGGAGGTTCAGGCGCTCTTCAAATGTGTTGTTGATCTCAATCTTTCCGTTTCCACCGATGATAAAGACGCCTCCGGCGCTGTGATGGCATTAGTTGAGCTTCATGAACGCAATCGGGACCGCGTGTTCGGGGGAACCAGTGACGCGTACCTTTCGGCAGGCAAGGGGTCCGCCTCATCGATCTTGGCGGAGGTATCCTTGCCGAGCTCCTTCTTGTACTCCTTGGTGGCCTCCTCGATAGCCTTCTTAACGATATCGAAGTCGGCTTTCCGCGCGCGGACGACGACGTTGGGCTCGGCAAGAGCGTAGAGACCCTCAAGGACGAGGTTTTTGAGGACGTTCTGGTACTTGGACTTATCCTTGGTACCGTTGGACAGCTTCTTCCGGGCGTCCTCGAAGATATCGTCGAGGAGCTCCTGGCGGGCACCGAGGACCTTGAGCCGAGTCTTGTTTGTGACAGTAGAGCGGGTGATCTGCAGCGACATCTGGGCCTGCTTGAACTTCTTCTCGTATTGAGTGTCGATGGAGTCGGTCTCCTGGCGGACGAGCTTGGACTTTTCGATTGCAAATTCCTCGTTGGCCTTGATCTCGATCTCGCGTGCTTTCTCCATGGCCTCCTGCTTGATGAACGCTGTCATCTTGCGGAGCTCCTGACCGACCTACCAAGCGAACCATTGTCAGTATAAAAGTTGCCGAACCGAGATTCGGAAGAATTATATCCTATGCTATGTGCAGACAGCACAACGACGGCGTGGAAGATTGTGCTTACTTGATCGTCGGTCAACGGTTGGTGCGACATGTTGGCGGTTAAGGAAGGGGTTGAGCGACTTTCTTAATCAATTAGGGACTTGAAGAAGTTTTCAAGTCGATATTGCAGAGATTAAGGAAGCTGAAGCGCCCTTTGAGGTGTATAGAGGGCGGATGGCGGTGATGGCTGAGGAAGCGATGTTGCTTGGGCGAAGCTGTTGTTGACGAATGTCGATAGTCTCAAGCCGCAGTCGCAGTAGCAAGCATCACTAGACCTTCGGCCCAGCTCCAGCGCCAGGAACCCACAGACAGGCGCAGGCAGGGAAGAGGTACGTACTGCCTAAACAGCCACAGCTGGCTGACACCTGCGCTGCAAGCTGCAATGGCTTGGGAAATGCGATGCGGGTACGGATAAGTCTCCACCTTATCTGAGGTGGTCCTTGGGATGTATGCAGTACAGAGTACGTACCTCACTGGCAATCATGGATGCACTGGTAGTGACATCACGCAGGGGCTTGCTGAGGTAAGGCGATGGTATGTTCGGTACGGTAAGATCACCAGACAGCTGCTTTCAGGTGTCACCTGTAAATGCACCGCCACAGAGGGCCCCATTACCAGATAACCCTTGCTACCTCTGGGCAATTACCTACCTAACTACCTACCTACCTAGGGAGAGCCTGTGAATGTGGCTTGCCCTTCACATCAGTAGGCCATCCACCTCTTGGGCTTCCAGGTTCTCCAGTGTCCAGCGCCCCCGGGGGTCCTAGGGCGCCCATTGCGTCGTGCATAGTCAACGTCCGTCTATCTGGTGTTTCGAGCTGAGCCATGAGGTGTACACCGACTCCGGCGATGTGGAAACTTCGTACTTTGTAACGCGCATTAACCGTACACGCAGATATTTTCGACAAGAAACACCTCTGCCTATCTCTCTGTCTCTTCGAACCACGTGAACGATCAAATCCGATAGCGCGCGCTGCCTCCAACTGCATCCTTTCTGCAAGCTTTGCCTTGGCGGCTACCGATCATAACCTTCCATGTTTGAAGCGACGGGCTTCCTAACAACTTAAACTCCATTCTCCCGCGTCGACAGTTTTGTTCTCGCCTTTCGGTGCAACCCGGCCGTGCATTCCAACCACCCGACTTTCCGGTCACGATCTCCGCCTTCTTGCTCGGAGATAAACACAACAAGGACAAAGGGAGGGAAACGTTTGAGACGACGTCGCAACAACCGGCGACAAACCGACGAGATCGAGCGATTCACGCCTCTGCTTCGCACTCGAACCTCGCCGCCAGATGACCGAAAGCTAGCTTGCGCGCGCAATGGGGTCCCTAGGCGGCATCTCCCCTGGGGGGACAATCGCCGTACGCTTCTCTTGATTTCCCTTCGACTTTACACCATCACCTGCTAACACTGTACCTTGATGGCAGATCGGAATCATCGTCGGTCTACTATCCACTAGCGTCCAGAGTCTGGGTCTGACGCTGCAACGAAAATCCCACATTCTCGAAGACGAAAAGGGTCCGCATGAGATTCGTAGGCCGCCCTATCGGAGGGGCAGGTGGCAGTTGGGCATGGGAATGTTCATCGCAGCCAACCTCCTTGGTAGCTCCGTACAGATCTCGACTCTTCCTCTTCCCGTGCTGTCGACCCTACAGGCATCCGGTCTAGTCTTCAACTCGATATGCGCGACCTTGATACTCAACGAGCCCTTTACGAGATGGTCGCTCTGGGGGACCCTTCTGGTCTGCACCGGCGCCGTGCTCATTGCTGTTTTCGGCGCCATCCCCGCACCTGCACACAATCTGCGAGAGCTCCTGGACCTGCTCGGCCGCAAGCCCTTCGTGATTTGGATGATCATGCAAGCTGTTCTTGTACTGTCCATCGCCATTTCGATTGACTGTCTAGACCACTTCACGAGCTTCTCGCTCAATTCTCGATTTCGCTTCGTCCGTGGCCTCGCCTATGGTTGCATAAGCGGTATTCTATCTGCGCATTCGTTGCTGGTCGCCAAGTCCGCCGTCGAGCTAATCATCAAGACCGTCGCCGACGGCAACAATCAGTTTGTACACTGGCAGGCTTGGGTTCTCGTGCTGGCGCTTGTGACGCTGGCTCTGAGTCAGCTCTATTATCTCCACCGCGGTCTGAAGCTTGTCTCGACATCCGTTCTGTACCCCCTCGTGTTTTGCATATATAACATTATAGCAATACTGGACGGCCTGATCTACTTCAAGCAGACGGACGCCATCGGCGCTCTTCGTGGCAGCCTCATCGCCTTGGGCACTGTTATCTTACTTTCAGGCGTTCTCGCTTTGTCGTGGCGCCTAAGCGACGAGCAGCACGCCCCTGGCGTCGGACAGTCCTCGTTGGCTCCCGGTTTAGGTCTCGTCGAGGATACGGAAGACGAGGAGGAGTCTCTCCTGGGTGGTGATGAACTGTATAGCCTCCACGAAGAAGACGATCCTCTTCCCGTAACATATTCGACGTTCCATGTTGCGAGCGGTGAAACGACACCCCTTACACCCAACCGCAAAAAGACTGGCAGGAGGTGGCAGGAGCGTGCCGAAATTTGGGGAGAGCTCGAGGACCGCGACTCGCCCAGCACGCCAGTTTCGCGCAAGCGGTCCAGCACGATGCCTGACATCAGCGAGGCTACTTCGCTATTGGGCCCACGCCGAACCAGCCCGCAGTCGCAGATGGCATCATCTGCTGAAGCTGGACCCAGCAGTGAGTCTCCGCTTCCACGACGTCCTACGGGTCGAAGAAGGCGAAAGTCTACAGGGTTTCCAGGGTTCACGGCGCGCCGGAGGCGCAAGAGCCAGAGTCAGAGCCAGGCCACCCTACAAGAAGCTCTGGGTAGCATCTGGAAGCTCAAGTGGTGGAGGACCGACAAGGACAGAGAGGATGAGGCTCCACCTGGTAGCAGTGGGAGCGGGAGCATATGGCCCGTGTTTCGCGACGAGCCGCGGCCAAACAGCAGTGGCAGTAGCCGTGAGGCAAGTGGTGATGGCGAAGGGCCACAGCATGACAGGGGGCGTGGAGGACGGCCGGATGATGATTCGCCTGTATGAGCAGCGGAAGCCAATCTTGCCACGTCTTTATTTACTTTGTCTATATTTCCAGTCTACCAGGGTTCGTTGAGAGAACTTTGCGCCTCGGTGTATGTGATGTGAAGTCCACATGGTGCATCGGGTCTTTGGCTCTCGATTTTGTCGAGGACAATTCAAGGAGTGAATTGTGAATCCCTTTCGGATTACTTAACATCAGGAGGATATCAATGTCGGGCATTATGAGGTTGTTGAGAGTCGTGTAGTCCCTCGCTCCCGGGTGGAGATTCTAGGTGTAGAATTTTCGTCGACAACCAAGAGTTTGAATTCCTAGGCTATTATTGGCAGTGCCGTACACAACTAGACCGCAAGTGAGCAAGACGGGAGAATGATGCTATAGGTGATGATGCCACCGAGTTTCCGGGAGCAAGTTGCCTGGCCCGCCATGGCCCGCCAGGAGTACAATGACGTCGCTTGTATCGATCAGCCAGGTAGTCTCGCGCCCCGCGGGCTGTGTGACGGTGTCATCTTTTAGATCGGATTGAAGTTCTGCTGGGCAAGTGACATTGTGACGAGAGGTGAGACGCCTGATAATTAGGTCATGGACGAGCGACACTATTGTGCAAACGCCGTTTCTCTGCGTACGACGCAGTCAACAACCCGTCCTTGCTTCCCCCCACCTCCGTTTCTCGTGTCTTCTTTGAGGTGTCAGGGAATCGTACTAGTCAGGCTAGTTCGACGTCCTTCCGGTCCAAGGTCATAGGCGCATCGTGCGGTCCGATCGTAAGTGCGCTAGTTCCTCCCCGAAGGAAGTAAATACAAACCGGGAGAGCGACGTGGCCGGGGCGGAATGTTCATGCGGGAACGCTTTTTTTTTTTGGGTTTAGCATGGGTAGCCCTCCGATCCGAGAAAGAAGTCTGTCGTCTGACTGACTCGCCGCTCGTCAACCGTCCTCCATCTGCGCTTCACTACCTATTGGGAGAGGAAAGATGTGATACATCTCGGACGCAATGAGCACAGACGGCTACGCTGGATTAGACCGAAAATCTGTCGTCCGCCCTGCTCAAACTGGATTTTCGGTCGGCTTGCCGCCATAATTTGGCACATATGATTTACTTTGGTCGCTTCGATCTCTGGCAATTGTTGTTGCGGAGATGCAGGCATTGCGAGTCGAGGTGGATTCGACCAGTCATGTCGAAGGGCAGCATAAACTTTCAAAGTAGTCTAGTAAGTCTCCCACGCACCATGTATACGATTCACTGGCCTCCAAAGGTCAGCCAATGGAGAAGCTCCTGTTCAACTTCACTTGGTTGGCGTCGCCACGCTCCGCGGTCGGCTCCTTGTTTTCCATTTATCCAAACCTCTCTGGTCGTTAATCTCCCGTCCTGAGCTGTTTACGTGAGATACGTTCATGCTCATCCCAGTTACCTGCTAGGAGGTCCTTCTGTGGCCTGAAACAACATCGACTGGTGGGAAGCAAGCCTGAGGTTCACTTGGCGCCTTTATGTTAGACGTCGACGATCTATCTCAATCGTGACTTTGCAGAATGTGGAGTGCCTGTTCCGTGCTACAGAAGGCATGTTCCTCTCGATTCGACGAGAATCAAGGCAGGACGTTATCTCCCTGGCTTCCATTTGGGTCTTCGGCACGTCTTGTCACAGGAGAACGACATACATATTATGTGCAATAGACTAAGATTCGACAGCCGAGATTGCCTATAAATGCACACATTCCTCCCTAATGACATCTCACCCGGTCATTCAGGAGAAGCAGGGCGAGCAATCATCGCTTCATCGCCACATCACATGCGCACATCATCGATTGTTCATACAAATTGTCATCCACGAAAGAGACAGAGAGAGAGAAAGAGAGAGATGAAGTAAGAAGATCGCTTTCGAGGCTAGGTTTCCCCCGCTTCCAGAACAGAGATTACCACAACTGCAACGTCTGTACATGGTGTCCTCACACAGAAAAAAGGACATTGGTGGGTGAGGAGAAGGTAAAGTCGTGGCCGTCGCACGCAAGGACTTTGGCTTGATAATCTCCGTGCAGGTTTTCGTTTCGTCCGTCAATCTCGTAACCCATTCACCTACGCAGGGAAAGTTTCCGACCGAAGGCATGAACAAAAGGGGGGGAGTAGATTTGATACTGCTGTCCGCTTGATCCAACAAGGTAATTTGAAAATTATGGCCCATCGATGGCCAAATCCGTTTACACTCCTGTGAGGCAACTTACGCGTTTCCTGTTGAACACGCACCAAAAAAGGAAGAGGCGAGGTTGCTTCCCTCACTCCGCTAAGGGAGACTGGGGTCGTTCGAAGAAGCCAACAAGTTGACCAGCCCGTTCAAGTTGGTAAGCGGTTGTACCACCAGCGAAAAGCAGGATCGATCGTGCTTCCTCTAGAAACCGCGGTAACCAGCCTTCTCGTCGATGTGGCGGTAACGCTCACGCTCCTTTCGGTCCTTGAGGAGCATGGCGGTGCAGACAACGAGCAGTGCGTCAACGCCGACCATGCCAAAGACGGCGGTGAAAACGTTGTCGAGGAAAACGTTGACAAAACTCGTAATGGGGGCAGCACACCCACGTTGCAGGGCGGCAGCGGCGGGACTCGGGCATTGAACGTCGGTGATGAAGGCGGGCGACGTGCTGTTGAAGTAACCGCAACATTGGAACTGACAGCAGGTCAGATGGACAACGTCATGTGAGGGCGAGGAAAGTTACTTACAGCTGACTGCATGAGTTCTTGCACACTTGGGTCGGCGGATATCCACAGTTTGGCAAAGTCGGCCTTCGTGGTGAGGGAGAGTACCCAGAGGTAGACACCAATTATGAGACTGAAGACGCCACAGAAGGTCACCATGTAACCCGAGACCTTGAGCCAACCTCGGGCTGGGGTAATCATACCCGGGATGGTGAAGAGGAAGGTGATGAAGATGAAGACGGCGTTGACGATGCCGGCAGTCAAAGGAAACTGCTTGGTGCTGAGTCGGATGGCGGCCTGAACTCCTTCAGTAGGTACCTCATTCATGGTGTTTTGATTGATGAGGGAGTAGCCGAGGATGAGGGCCCCAGTGATGGCGAAGAGCACATCCGCGGCCACAAAGGCCATTAGGACTTTGTTTGCCATGATGGTTGACGATGGTCTCCTTGATGAACCCAGCAGCAGCCACGAGACTCGAGAGAACCCAAAATGTATCGCTCGAGAGACTTGGCTGCCCTTCCGACTCTATGAAAGCCTTCCTTTTCTCGGTGGGCGCTGCTCTTTATTTTTTTGGTTTTCTTCGTTTACGGATTTAGGTTTTTCAGATTCAGGTGTTATGACGGCCGGCGTCTGGGTCGATGCGCGAGATGGAAAGGTGACTGTGGCGTCGAGGTCGTCGTGGTTCGCTGTCGGTAGTAAGGACTGTCTTCGACCAGCAAAAAGATCCGGAACTTCCACCACACAGCGGGGACGATCGCACACACAGAAGGTTAGATGAAAAAAAGGGGTGGAAAGAGAGGACTGCGACGAGAGTATCGTCAAGAAGTGAAATGGATCAGACTGAACTGAACGACTGTACAGAAGAACGTGAACAACGGCGAAGTCGTTCTCCGGAAACAAATGCCGCTACGCAAAGGATAGAGAAGTGAAAAGAGTCGATTCAACGAACAATGGAGAGGATGGACTGCTGACGAGGTGGAACGGGAGAGCGGCGGGTATCCACAGTTGGTGTCTCGGACGAGACTGGAGCTGGGCAGGGAGACCCCCCGGAGGATGATGAGAAGGAGCAGAGCACGCGGTGTAGGTACATCCTCAGCAGTCACTAACGGTAAATTGAACGGCCACCAGCAGTCGCAGGGGCCCGATTTCATATCTAGACGGCAATCCAAGAGAGGTTACAAGACGGCTCGGGCGCAGGCTCGGGCGTGAGCACTGAGCCAAAGGCTTGATCATGTCGGATTACGTAGTGGCACCCAGGTACCCTAGCCTTCATCCAGGCACCAGAAGGTCAGGTACCGGTAGTCGAAATCTTGGTGTATGGCAGTGTGGCAGCGGTCTCGTCGCCAACAGCTGATGGTTGAATGAGAAACGCACCAGAAACGGCTTGGGACCAGCCCACAGTTTGTGCACTGTGTCTTATTTTTATCCATACAGAAGGCTGACGGTGCGGGCTCCCTCACCTCGTATGAATCTCTCCGGAGTACTGTGGTGACAAGAGAAAAAGGGCTGGAGGAGGTGACGATGATTCGAGTTCCCTGACGAGACGTGTTTCAGGCCCGAGGGGCCACCTCATGCGGGTGGTCCTGGCACGCGCCAGCTTCAGAGCAGTGCGGAAATCGGGCAGGGGTCAGTGGCCAATCATTGCCGTCAAGTCCCCCAAGAGCTTCCCTGATTGGGGTGGTGGTCCGTTTGGACTCAAGCATCGCTCTTGCTCTTGCTCTTGCCTACCCAATACCTTCGAATATGAAGCAAGCGTGGCTGACGCCTGTAACACGATCACTAGCTTACACAGTAGGTACTTCAGCAGCAGGTAACCTGCCGCGTCGCCGTGAAAGGCTGTCTTCCTTCTGTCTTGCGCTTCTCTCACAGCGGAAGCTGATAAAGCAAGAGGCTAAAAGGACTTGTAGAGCCTCCTTCCTTCTGGACCCCTAATTGCGGCAACTACGCCGCATCGATGCCTTGCTGACACACGGCAATCGAATAGATTGAACAAGCGAAATCCAGATCGCAAGCAAACAATGTCCATCCCGTCACGAAATTCTGCACCGCCCAACGGCTTTCTCCGGCCCATTCGTACGAGGAACCCCGGAGCACGCACCATAAGCGCTGGGATCCGATTAAAGCGCCCCTCAAAATACCGTCCAGACCGGCCGTCTATCCATCAGATTCGGGCCCCTTTCCGACGCGACGGTGGCTCGACGTCGCCGCGCCGCCCATGACCCAATTTCCAACTTCTTGGCTCCCCTAACAAATGGGCTCCTTCTGTTCGCCGTTCCCCACTGCCACTTACCCACCTCGCACATGCTCCTCACAAGGTCCAGGCTGCACGCCCGAGATTTTCATCTAAAAACGGACACCCATTGCGCCCCGCCATCGTCCGCCCGGGAACGACACCAGGGATCTCTTCGCTAGTGTGACCTTGTTTCTCCTTTTCGTCTGCTGTTTCTCCACCTTGTCCACTTTTGGTCCTGCTGTTCATTGCACATGACTACTGCGCACAACCGAGTATACGGAAGTCGTCAACAAGCGGCATGGATTGAAGGGTAAGAGTAACTCGGTTTGACATGTCAACTGGTTTCGGGGACATAAAAAAATCCAATTCGTGCGTACGAATTCGCTGTTTTCGACGCCGGCTGGGGAAGTATACTCTGAACAAGATTAAAACCCTTGATCATAATGGTATACCATGTACTCATGGAGTTTTGCAGGTATCGAAAACACTCTACCCTCTTCTACAGTGGTTTGCCTTGCCTAGCACTACCTATACAATGCTATTGGTGGCCCTGACCTAGCGCTACATATGCAAATACTTTGGAGCCGTACCCATCAGCGGATAACAATGTCTCTGTCCGTGGCACGCCCTGATGGTCTAGCGGTATGATTGTCCCTTAGGGCTGTCTCTAAACTCTGTTTGGGAGAGGTCACAGGTTCGATCCCTGGTTAGGGCCCATTCTTTTTGTTTTGCCCGGCATCATCTCAAAGCGACATTCGTATCAAAAGGGAGAAGCCAACGCATCAGTTGAAGCAATATGCTCTACGGATACTTGAAGAGAAAAAGCAACCGTCGGTGACAGTAGAACCGATTGCATAACTAGCAGCGAAAGTCAGCTTCGATGTGAATAAGAGCCTAGTAGCTCTGTCATTTTATCGGGGCTTGAATCGCGATGC
The DNA here is from genome assembly GCA_004366825.1 of Colletotrichum spinosum. Lineage (NCBI taxonomy): Eukaryota > Fungi > Ascomycota > Sordariomycetes > Glomerellales > Glomerellaceae > Colletotrichum > Colletotrichum spinosum. The sequence goes on along the minus strand of QAPG01000056.1, from coordinate 19,165 downwards.
TGATGGCGATAACTGGAAAGAATAGCAATGTAGTTGATATTCAATGGGCCTTCATAAGAGAGGCCGGCTGATGGTCATGGCTCAAATCGACCGAGTTGGGTTTGATCTTGGATTGCTCGCAGCATCCTATCGGTGCACTGTGATTTCCTTCCCTTTGATTCTTTGCCCGTGACCTTGCTCGGTGACTGTCGATTCCAGATGTCGCATGTCTCTCGAACCAAGTGTAGAGCTCTCGCGCGTAGAACACAGGACGTCAAAAGTCGTATCTGAAATCAGGGTTCTCCTTGTCCGTCATATCCGCAAACGCATTCGAGTGCTCAATCTTCTCGTCTGACCCTGTGCTTCCGGCCTTGTCGCCCTTGTCATCCTCGGAGACCTCCTCGGCTGCCAGCGAGGAGGAGGGGTCCTGGACGGCGGCGGCCTTGCGCTTGGACAGGTTGCGACGGACGAGGAGGAAACGCATGAGGACGAGAAATAGGTTAAACAGAACGTAGAGGCAGAAGTGGGCCGTGAAGCCGTTACGGTAACGGGGCGCATCGCTCTCTTGGAAAATCTGAGGTGCCGTCATGTTGCCTGCAGCCCAGCCGATGAACGTCATGGCGAGCGTCGTGGACTTTTTGGTCTGGCCGGCAACATTTCGGGAGATGAGAGAAAAGATGAGATTGCCTTCGGCGAGGTAGAACTGGGTGCAGTAAAAGGCTATCAGCAAGCCAACTCGGTTGCTCTGCGAAGGGGGGATGCTGTATATGACTGCAGTCCCGACAATGGCAGGCCTGATGCTGTTAGTATCAAATCTGATCAAAAAGTGGGCGGTGTGAGGAAACCGACAGTGTCCAGGCCTATGGCATGCAAGTATTAGCATTCGCTCCGAGAAGCACGAGATGGATGGGTCGACTTACGTGCATGACCCAAGCAGTCTGCTTGGTCCAGGTCGCCAAAGATGCGCTTCCAATCATGACGATTATGGTAACAGCACCCTGCGCGATGTTCAGGAGTTGGGTCTGTAGATAGGTGAAGCCAAAAGAAGAGATGATCAGATTAGAGAAGACTCCAAGGCCGCCGATGATCAGAGTGGAGGTGACCTGGAGCATGATGTAACACCAAATGACTGGGTCGGTGATGGCCTCCATCATTTGATACCTCTTATATGTCTTGTTCTGGATACCCGTCTCATTGGCGCGGACTCGTTCAATCATGAGGCGCTTCTGATCCTCGTTGAAGCACTTGGCGGCCATGGGCGAATCCGGTAGCCACCAGCCGATGAAGAGGCCCCAGGCACAGGTCGCGACGCCCAGAACAAGAAACAGGAGCTGCCAGGATTTGATATCATGGCCGTTGTAGTGAGATGCCCCCCAGGCAATGATGCCACCAATCTGTCGTGGCGGTTAGCCGGCTCGGTGACGTCGGACTCAGCAGTCGGACTCACCATCAGCTGGACACCGGTCATGCAGTACCACAGGGAGGTTAGAATGGACTGTTCGCTCTTTGTGTACTATTCATTCGTGATCAGTGATGGGGTTGTCACCTCGACCCGACGCCCACACATACCCACATAGCCGTCCTAAGATGGGTTAACTACGTTTCAGCAGTTTTCAGCGACGGAACCACATACATGATGATGAAGGCGGGTTGCACGCAGGATTCGAAGACTCCGAGGAGAAATCGAACAACCATCAAACCAGCAAAATTCTTTGCCGCAGCCGAGCAGGCGATGACAATACCCCAGCAAAAGACGTTGGCGGCCAAGTACTTGGCGACGGGAAGCTTCTGCAGCAGCAAATTGGTCGGGTATTCTCCAACCAATACACCCGCATACAGGATTGTTCCAAGGGCGCTAGGATTGATCAGCAAGCATCATCACAGCGATACATACGGGAGTCAGTCGTAACTGACCTGAACTCCTGGCCGACGAGACCAGCGTCTTGGCGAATGTTCATCACAGATGCGAAGCCGAGAGTTCCCTTGTCAAGAGATTGACAGAAGTACGTTCCGAGCATGCAGGCCAGGATTCTCTTATTGACAGTCCAGAAAAGTTCCCTGTTTGTCTTGTCGTCGATGTATGCCCCCGTTGAAGCAGCCCAGGCGGCGGTCTGTTTTGGAAGACATGTGAGCAGTATCCAGATGACCGCACCCGTTGGCACTTACTTCCCTGTCTGCCTCGGGTCGCGTCCCAGGGAGCTCAGAAGAGACGAGAGCAATGGCGTTGTCGCCTTGATGCTCGACAGAGGCGGGGGCGTCTTGCTTCGTCATTTCGAGTTGCGTCTGCTCAGTGGGATTCGGTTAGGCAATGAAGCTTCGGTCTGAATTGCTTTCCCACTGCGTTCTCCTACCCCGGATTTGCCTGGACCACAAAGCATCTATAAGCAGACAACTCGGGGTTTTCCGGGGACCCCAGCTTTCAAAATCCGGAGCGGCGGAGTCTGAGAAACTCCTGGAGCTGGAAACATGAGCTGATGGTGATTCTGAGTAACTTGTTCGAGCGGAAGCTGTCCTCGGAACGACCTCCGGTAGTTCGCCCGAGGCCGGTGGTAGGCAATGGGGAGGGTGGTAGGCGGATCGTCGGGTTGCCCTGCAGTGTCTCGTTCGACAATCCCGGTCTAGAAGGGACGAGAGGGAAAACATGGAATAAGGCTAGATTACCACGCGTTGGCCGCCTGCCGATGCCATGAAAGGTAAACGATGAGCACCCCTTTTGCTACGTTGCCCCTTCTTCGCCAGTATCTCGTCATTCGGCACGGGGTACCATCGACGAGGTCAGCAGCTGACATTCGGTACGACAAACCGTATTTCTTTTGCGATTTCCATCCGTGGAGCTCCCAAATCACCAAGGAATACAGCCAGATAGTTAACGTGTCTCGGCATATTCTCGATTGGAGCGGCTATCGGGGAGTTAACCAAACTTCGAAAGAATACGTCACGGGAGGCTGAGATGCCCACTTGCCGACTCCCACAATCCAGTCCTATAGGTCAAAACACCTGCAACTTTGTAGGCAGCTGTGTAGACTGGCAAAAACGCTTCCTCATCGTGTTTTGATGGCGCCTGTGCGGCTGTGATGCCAATTGCCATCCGAGGACCGCTCAATGTCCTGGTGTTCGAATGGCAACGATCTCAAGAGGGAAGGCCTTGATTATGTGTGGCAAGGATCTTGGCATTTCCGCAGTGGCTTCTAGTGGTGGCGCGCCACTGTGACACTAAAGCAGCTTCCCCGCAAAATTTATCCGCGGAAGGCGCAGGCAGGTTGATGTTGAACATGGTTCACTGTACACACCTTGCCTGAGTAGGTAGGATAGGATGGCCAGCTGGTAGGAGACGTTGGTCGGACTCATCATGAACATGTTTGCTCCTACACCTTGTGTTTTCTTGAAACAGCCAGTTACTCCAAGATGGCCTTCGAAGATGATGAAGAGCCCTTGAGTGGTCGCTCTGGCGGAGAGGAAGATAGTCAACCTCGGACCAAGAAGCGGCGCACAAATTCAACTGCCAACGCCTGCGATACCGACGGCCCAGCGTGAGCCAGCTTGTCGCCCCATACTTCTCGCGAGCTTCACATGGCTGACTACAGAACAAAGCTGCCAATCATGCCGCAAGAAGAAAGCTCGTTGCTCTAGACGCCAGCCATGCTCAGCCTGCGTACGATATGGTCGGTTTGCAATCGTGCCACCTCGCTCAAATCATACGCCTGACTCCCATCTCCAGATGTCGAATGTGTCTATGATGACAGGCGCTCGAAGCCTGGGCTGCGCACAGGTGCTGTCGAGAATCTGAGCCAGCGGGTTGGTACGTCTCAGTTCTTTGCTTTCCGTCCTTTCGTCATCCAGCCGAAGAGGTCATCGCTGACAGCACGTCGTAGCTACTCTGGAGAACATGTTTCTGGGCCAGGGTGTTCTTTGGCAACAGGTCTTCAATGCTCTTAATAGCGCCGCCAGTCCTAGCTCTATGACACCAGCCCATGATGCGTCATCGGGCCCCTCACTCAATGAAGCAGCTGCATCACTTAAAAATACCCTCGCGACTCTTGCCGAGGGTGGTGATGCAATGAAAAACCTGGCACGCCGTCCACCAAAAGCTCCAAGAGCTCAAGACACTGCTGTCGAGACGATTGCGCCATCCAGCGTCGATCCTGGGTCACATTTTGATGGTTCTTTGCTTCCTGCGACTGATCTCATGGATGCTCTTGTCGACATCTACTTTGCTGACATCCACCCTTGGATTCCAATGCTCCATGTCCGCCAATTTCGCGAACGCATGCAATATGCGGAGCAACGATCTCAGCTTTCAAACATCTTTCATGCCATTGTGTCCTTGTGTGCCCGTTTCTCTCAAGATCCCCGCCTAGGTTCTCCTGAGGAGAAAACGAAGTATGCCAAGAGGTGCCGCCAGCGTGTCATATTGCACAGCATGGAGTCGTTTTCAGTAGAAAACCTGCAGGCTTTGACTATCATTGCCTTTGACACGGTTGGTATCTGCTGCTTCTCTTTCCTCGTCGGACCATCTAACACCTTCGCAGATTGGAAGTGGAAGAGGGCCGTCTGCCTGGGTGAGTAATTCACTGTTCTGTCGATTCACTTTGGCCACAACCTAACGGCCTCGTTCAAGTCCATAGTAGGAAGCATGACCAGAACTGTGGAGCAGCTACAACTCAGCGTGGAAGACGAGGATCAAGCCCCAGCCTCGAAGCACCTCATCAGGCGCATGGAATTCCTACGCCCCTGTCGCTTCTGGGGCGAGAGAGAAGAAAGACGCCGCGTCTTCTGGAACATCTTCCTCATGGATCGCTTCTGCAGCATTGCCACTGGATGGAACTTTTCCCTGACCAGCGCAGACGTCAAAAGGCGTCTGCCTTGTGAAGGCGCTTTGTGGGAGGCAGGGAAGCCTCTGCAGACACCCACGCCATATTTCGGCGTCGCGGACCAATCAAGCGGCTCCAGTGGGACGCTTCCTACAGCAAGGCCAGAGGAAGCAGCACAGGATTCCCTAGGAGGGTTTGCATACTGTATCGAGGCTACTGAAAGTCTGAGCCTGGTCACTTCTTTCTTTCTACAACAGACCATCGACGTCTCAAAGCCGCACGAGATCCAGGTCTGGTTGATGAAGTTCAAACAGCTTGATTTGCGCCTTGTACAGTGAGTACGCACAAACAGACCGCGTGGAAAAAATCTGCTTACTTGTGACAGATGGAAGATATTTCTGCCCGAACAATGGCGCGAGGCTTGTGTTCTCAATAGCGATGGCATCATGGATCCCAACTTGACAGCCGCTCACATTATACACAACACATCCGTGGTTCTGCTTCACCAAGGCATCGCCTATCCACTACCCGAGTGGCAAGCCACGGGTATTCGACTACCATCTGCTTCGAGCTCCGAGACTTGCCTCGCAGCTGCGACCGAGGTTGCAATAATAGCCCAAAAGTTCCTCCAGGACTCCACGCTCGTCGTCAGCCCCCTGTTCGCATTTTGTCTCTTCATCTGCGGACGCATGTTCTTGGCCCATTCCTTGTACTACAGCGTTGCGCTGACCGGCGATTTCGACTCGCTAGTAGGCAGCCTGAGAATCATTGCAAACAGATGGAGTGGAACCGGCGATAAGTCGGAAAATCTGGCCTCGAAGTTTGCTACCAGACTTGCCCAAGCCCGCCAGCAAGGCCACGGAATGTTGGACATCAGACAGGCAGTTTACTCCGAAGATCGACGCGAGACGCCTTCTTCTGCTTCCGGAGTTTACCCAGGGACGCCTGGAAGATCCCTCAACCAGCAGGTTTCTGGCTTGGGCTTGAATGCCGCTGGACCGACAGAACAAGACGCGACCTTCATGGGAGCTTTCCATGCCGTCGGCCTGGACTTTGATCAGGAGGCTTCGCCGGACAGCATCTCTCTCGCTTTCCCTCCACTTCCCTTGGCATTTCACGCTCAGAACTCAAGTAGGGGGCCGACGACCATGCCTTCCCCAGCTCCAGGTCACTCACAAACGCCGCATATGGCTTACGGTCACTACAACGTTGAGAACGACCATGTTATCGGGCCCAACCCCGTCGGAGATTTCGGGGACTTGAATGCGTATTTGGATTACTCCTTCTTGCCCAACCAGCGAATCAGCATGTTCTCAGGGGCCGCAGAAAAGGAGTAAGGGCGCAGAAGCCAGTCGGTGCCAGATTTTGATCCACGAGCATTCTTGAAACGGAATCGAGCATGTGATTTCCAACTTGAATTTGTCGATTCAATGGCCACAATGTCTTTACCCCAAATATTTTCTGGCATTTCTCTCTCACTCTACGCGCGTGCATTTTCACTCCCTCATCATGAACAAGGCCTCGCCAGTTGGCCTATTTCGGAAACTCTCTCAAACATTGCAGTCCCAAATCTCCGTTACGCCCATCTCCAGCAGCTTGTTTCCTGCCAGCAAGAAAAAGTAGTCCGCGTATACGAGGCCGTGGTTTGCCCACCTGCGGGGCGCGTACTCGTAATTATTGATAGTGGCGCCATTGAGAATCGTCTCGGGCTCGTTCTCCATGTCAACGTCCCAACCAACTTCCTCGTCGACGGTGCCATGCTCCACGGTGTCGATTCTTTGACGGGTCTTGATGTACTTGCCGCCAGCGTTCATATGGACGCTGCAGTTGCCGCGGAGAATCCTCAGTGAATGTTTGAGGTACACCGACTCCCTCCCGAGACCTGTCAAAGCCTCGTGGATCAGAAGCAAGCCGTAGGCGGTGATTATGGCGGCGCTGACGTCTGGAGGCTGCGCCTGGTCCTTTGGGGCCGCGAAATCCCAGGGGGGGATGCAGCTCGGGGGAAGCTGATCCAGGAAGTACTCGGCGCACGATATCGCCGTCTCGAGAAACGACACGTCGCGGGTCCAGACGTACGTTTGGGCGAACCCGGTGATTGCCCAGGCTTGGCCTCGCGACCACGAGGACGTGTCAGAGTAGCCTTGGTTGGTGATCTTCTCTTTGGGTTCGCCGGTAGCCTGGTTAAAGTTGACCACGTGGAATGTCGAAAAGTCGGGGCGGATGTGATGTTTCCTGGTTGTTTCCGCGTGCTTGACGGCAGCGTTGTACATGTCGTCGTCGCCGAGCTGCGCGGCGGCCCAGAATATCATGTCGAGGTTCATCATGTTGTCCTGTGCATGATATTTAGCCGCCATCCTGCAGGATTGCGCAAGATTTGGAGACACTGACAATGATGACGAGAAATTCCTTGCTGGGGTCCAGGAACTTGTACCGCTTCGTTACGCAGACGTCCCACGACCTGATGGAGCCGACGGTGACGTCGTATCGTCCACGGAGAGATTCGGCTGCCTTGAGAGCTGTGTTATAGGAGGTCCTGTCGTGCTCCAGCTCCCAGGCGGGTCGCGCCCACGGGAAAACCATGAATCCAAGGTCGTGTGTTGTGGTGATCTGGGCGTTGCGGTGAAGCGTCTCCGTCCACCACCTACATGCGAATCTGCATACAGATGTCAGCCGTAGCACGGCTTTTTAACCCGTGGAGAACTTGCTGCAGGTGAATTTCATGGGGCTCATTCTCGGCCTTCCAGCTCAGGCGCCTCAGCAGGTGGGAGTACTTGCGGCGGCGCTCGAGTAGAAGATACAAGCACCCTGGGAAGAATCCAGACGTCCAGAAGTCCAACTCGCGGTAGACGTAACTTGTTCCTCCTGGCTTGGTGTATTCCGGAAAGAGTGTTGGCGGCGACGACTTCAACACGGGTTAGAATAGGCAGACAGGTGGCAAGAAGCGGGAGCTTGGTACCGAGAAAAGACGTTGCTGAGCCACGCCCCATATCTTTGCTGCTGCTCTTCGGTCGAATAGAAGTGATGAGATCGAAGCCGATTCAACTGATAACTCAGGGGAAGACAGCGGCGGTGTCGTCAGGCTGGCAGTCTCATCGACAGGATTGTCTGAGACCTTGGTGCGTTTCTAGATTGACCTCGTCAGGCAAGCTAATAAATTCGAAAGAGGTCTTCTTCCAACTTTTAAGTTTACATGGTCATTCGAGACGGCTTTGAGGCTCACATCATTGCAAGCTCGCTTGGCTCTGCCCACTGAAGGCATACTGGCTTCATTTTCGATTGCTTCAGAATTCATGTTGGCAGAGTGAGGCGATTTCCGTGTGGAGTAAGAAAAACAAACTGTCCAGGAGATATACAACCGTGGTAATGAGGTCTGAAAAGTCACTCAATGGTTTCGACAGATCAGTTCCACTGAGGACTCATGGTGTTGTCTCGGAGGTTCAAAACTACCTTTCCCTGTCAACAACATCTAGCAGACCCTATCAAAATCCTGCGGGAACAGCTTTCGGGCCGTTGCATTCCAAAGGAACCTAACCGATGATGTGGAACTGCTACGGCGCGGAAGCCGCCGGGTACAGCTCCGGTAGTTCGCCCGGCCCCGGTCAGGGGGGATGGGCCCCAACGAAGCACCTCCCACCACCACCTCGGACAGCATTTTCGCGGGCATTGGAGAGATTGTCGCCTTCAATGCCGAGACTTATTCTCAAAATCTGGGTCTTTGTGGTATGATTTGCTTCGGGGCAGATGCCGTCTCTGGCTCATCGCCGTTGCGGGCCACATCCCATTGCTATCCCGATGATCTTGGGGTCGTTGGAAATGACAGATGAGGAAGTGAGGTGACAGGAGTGAAGGCAAAAACGGCTGCAAAAAGGTGACACGAGAAACGATTATGACGGAAGTGGCGATGACTGGTGTTGGTCGATTTACTTGTATGAGGTATCTCAATCATGTCGCGGAGCGTCTGTCAAAGTCGTATTGACGTTGTGAGTTTCCCGACTGAGGGTAATGTCAAGACCGGGACTTGTTGGCAGTAAGTAGCTTGGATAGCCAGGAACACCTCAAGGCACGCTTGAAAGCTATCACTGTTTAGTCTGATGTTGTCTCAACTTGCAACCAAGCCATTTCTATTTTACCGAACAAGATTCCCAATATGATCGATTACATCAAGCCTAGCAGGAGAGCAGAAGCAAGGCGGTCTGCCCAACCTCGACGTCTTCCAGCAAGATGCTCTCCTCTGATACGTCCGTATCTTGAACAGCCCAAACATTTCTGACCTTCACTCCGCTACCTGAGCAATCCTGTTCCAAGCCGACCTTACTCCATGGAATAGAGATGCTGGTCTTGTTCGAACCGTAGTTGAGCGCCAGAACCACGTGCCGATAGATTCCTGTTTCAACAGGCCCAGCCCAGACCTGCAAGTCATCCTCCCGCGAAAGCTCGGGAACATACCGCACTGCCTCACCCCTTTCATCTTGCGAAATTCCAATGACATCCTCGTTCAAGAGAATCTTCAGTGATGACTCGCGTATCTTGGTCACATCGGCCCCGATGATGAGGGGAGACTTCAGTGCGGCCCAGAAGGAGAAATGCGTCTGCTCCTCAATCTCGCTCATGGCGCCTCCTACCCCGACCTCAAGCATATCCATATCCGCCCAGGACTGTCGGCTCTTATGCTGAAACGGGGATATCTCCCTCATCTTGCGGATCATTGTCAGAACACTCACCCCAGCATATCCAGTGTTGAGACAGTACGCCGTCTTGCACACTCCCGACTTATCCTGGGTGAACTGCGCGTGGATGTCTCCCGACATACGATACGAGCCAGCACCAATGGTGTCAGCCCAGTACCAGGGGAATTGGTGACCCCATTGGCAGAGAGAGTAGAAGATATTCCGACCCGAGCTGAGAAGCGCATTGCCCATCGTCTGGAATCGCTCCTGCTGGGTGTACGTTCCCGCATGAAAACCGCCGCAGTTGTCGTACTTGAGATAATCGATACCCCATTTCGCGTATGTTTGGGCATCGAGTTCCTCGTAACCCCAGCTTCCAGGCGTGAAACCGCAGCCAAAGATGCCAGAGTCGCTAGTCGGTTAGGCAAAGACCAACGAGGGCAGAGAACAAAGCTTGTTACCTGTAGAGCCCGAGTTTGAGGCCCAGGTCTTGCACATATCCAGCCAGCGCTGAGCCGCCGGAAGGGAATCGAGAAGCGTTGAACTGCTGTCGGCCATCCGCAGCACGTTCGAGGGCTTGCCATCCTTCGTCCATGACAAGATACCTGTAACCCGCCTGTGCCAGTCCTGTGCTGACCATGGCTTTTGCGGTATCTTCAATGAGAGTCTGGTTTATGTTCTGCTTGAATGTGTTCCAGGAATTCCACCCTGCCAGCTGGTCAGCCCGAGTATCTTCGGCGTTGCTGTCGTTCGACCTACCCATCTGAGGCTTGGACGCCCTGCCCACAGCGAGACCCAAAAACGGAGCAGCAAGAAGAAGGAGATACCAGAGTTGGTGTTTCGCATACATGATGACGGCGACAAGACTGATGGTGAACCAAAACAAAAGAATTCCAGGGGCTGCCCCATCTTGTTGATATGTGCATTCGGCACCGTGGATAAGAGATTTCATCAGAGAAATTCTTCGCCCCCTGATGAGCGTCCGGTTGATCCCCAGCGTCGATCCTCCGTGTCTAGCTCAGATCGGCGGGGGAAAGTCGGGATAGGTGAGCATCACGGGTTCCCGGAATGAGTACCGGTGCGTAATGCCGGACTGAACATGGAAGGTGTACTCGGCAAATGTGGATGTTCTCTACCGGGCATGTTTCTGCCAGAAAGCTGCGAGCCCTTAAATTGAAGCTCTATGACCCGTAACGTAAGATACAAACCATGAGCCAGGGCTTCATATTGCCATCTTATTGAAACCGTGCCTCTCTCTGTACTACTTCAAAGCTACTATGAAGCTGCTCAGCATCTTGAATTTGAACGTGCTCGGGTTCACCTGTGCCGCAAGTGTTTTTGAGAGGACACCGCTCAGCTACGCGCCGAAGCCAGATGGTATCTATACTATCCCAAAGAAGGCAAACGTCACTACGCTCCTGGATTTCGTCAATTCAAGAAGTGACTTGACCGAGTTAGCCCGGATCCTGAACGCATCCTCCGGTACGATAAACGCCTCGGCGCTTGCTGGAACAAGCTGACATGACTTGTAGGCTTTGCTGAAGCCTTTGACACGACCCCTACGTGGGACTTCACCTTCTTCGCCCCATCCAATGAAGCTTTCACCAAGCACACGGGTCAATACTTCAACACCTTCGAGCCAACTCCCAAGGGAAGGTGGTGGCTTGGTAACCTCGTACAGCATCATTACGTACCCAACACGCAGCTCAAGGCGTCGTTGTTCAACGAAACAGCCACTCGCTTACAGACAGGTTCATACCTGTATGTCGGAACTCAAGTCAAGAATGGTCAACTGTGGCTGAACGACGTTGCAATGGTGACGGAGAAGGAACTCAGCGTGACCAAGGTCTGTTGTCGGTATTCGACCCTCAACTTGGAGCTTGACTAAGTATTCGTAGGGAGTCGTTCATATTGTGAATCGGATACTAGACCCCGCGGCTCAGCTTTTCGAGGCAGACCGGCCCAACGCTGGCCAGAAGTTCATTGCTGGGAGTTGCTCTGATACCTCTCTGCCATATTGCTAAACTTTTCTGTCACGAAAATGAGTTATAGACAATGCCACCACGAGAAGTTCTACGAGTAGCTCTCGTTGTGCTCCGATGGATCATTGGCAGGACTCAAGACTGCCAGCCCGGACGATGACTAGACCTGGTTCTGACGCATTACAGAGATATTTCGGCCCCTGTTTGGTGACATATCTCTAGACGCTTGAAGGGAGAAGGTGCAACCAAGTTTGACGCATTAGCCGAGGGCAGCAGAACCTCGTTGGCCATAACCTGCTCAGATTCTAGCTGTCTAGATACTTCCTGTTGACTAACTGAACATTCCCGCGAGCCTGTCTGCCCATATTCCAGCTCCTCAAGTATCGGTACGTCTGTCCACATCCTCTGCCTTTGCACCATGTATAGGACCGATTACGAAGTCAATGATTTAGCACCTCCGGAACCGTGGGAGAGCTCCAGGCAAAGTTTTGTCAAACTTGCCACAGGACTGTCCGTGACAGCATTTTTAAGCCTGAAAGTCAAAGGCTGGTGGAGTGAAGTGAGACGTGATAAAGCAACCCGTTCTGGAACAACTTGAAAGTCAGTCGATAAGCTATCCGTTCGATTCTGGAAACCTATCTTCGTCAACACACACCTTTCTGCGGGGAAACCCTGTAGCGTGTTTCTCGGTCTCATGGAACAGTCCGAACAATTTTGCCAAAAGCGTGGCATCAAAACACGTGTGTGTAAGAAGAATAATGTGAAGAATGAAAAGAATCCGCCCAGCTGATGCTAGTGGGAGATAAATGGGTCAATTCTAGTGGAATCCGCGCAGTCACAGGAAGGAAGGAGTGGTGACACAATTGAAATGACAGAACAGATTTACTTTGTGATTCTCAGTTAGTCAAACCAAGCGATGCAGAATTGAACGAGACACTAGATAAGCTCATTGGTTCGGCTTCAATGATATTGCATGAGATACCGAGCGATCGATAGGCTAGATTCTGACGCTGAGCTTGCAAGATGATGTTGTCACTGACTGTGTTTCGACCTTTTTGTATAAGAAACCCAGTTGAGACCCAGCTGTTTCGCGCTTTTCATAAGTCAGTCACGGGAGAAAGAACATGGAAGGCTGGCCTCAAGAATTGCTTGCGCGAAGTTGCGTTGTCGCAGTTAATGCAAAGAGTCGATGCCTGTCTGCCACATGGCTCATATGTCCAGGGAAGGCTTCAGTTTCTCAACGCATCCGTAGATGTTTTCAACCGCCTCATCCAGTATTTCAAACAACCGCGTCTGTGACGACATAGAGCAGCGGCAAATGCCGGTAACGTTGAACAGCAAACTAGGGAAAGGCAACAACGGCGGAAACTGTCTGGAAAAGCTAAGCTATCATAGTAGTTCGGCCAAGCTGTAAGCCATGATGTTATGTTTGACATATCCGCGTACCTAGGGGAGAGACCAGGTAGTCTCACGCCGTACAGATTTGTCGACGACACTAAAACCCAGCTGGACAGGCAGGCGGGCCCAGAGCTGTGGAGCAGTCGTCTCACAGGAACGCGAAAACGCGACGCGCGAAGTGGAGGCGCAAGAGTGACCAGCTACATAAGGAAGTGAGCACAAAGTCTCAATGAGAGACTCTTTAACGAGGAAAGGTGTGAAAGGTAAAGGATCACCTGCAGTGTGGTTTGGGTGGAAGCTGCTGGAGAAACGCGAAGCTGGCGGCGTCGAAACGAGTATGAGCTTAGTTAGCAGTGAGAGTTGAAGAGCAATCATCATCTCGTGTCGACCGTCTGCGATGACCGCACAATTGAACGCAAGCCCCAGCTTCGTGAGCTGCTCTCCCAGAAGCGTCATTTAGGCTACAAACACTATTTTCCTCCGAAACTGCCATATCCGCCGCAGCAATTCAACCCACACGAGTACCCTGAGTCTCCGCAAAGACTACAATAAGATAGTTATCAACAAGCCATAGTGGCGATTGCAGTGTGATTGAGTTCATGCAGCTTCAGAATAGTGAGGGGAAAGAGGAAGAGCCTTGTTAACATTAAACAGTCGTTTGTGGATTGATGTCAGGAACGACGCCCAGACAACCAGGCAATTAATTACCTACCATCACCTGCCATCAAGCCATAGTGCTGATGAATAGCAGCAGTGGCAAGAGCACAGGCGAGGCCGAAGCGTCGGGAGTCGGATCCAGGACAGACAGCAAAAGGTATACTTGTGATCGCAGGAAGTGTTGAAAGGCTAGCCTGGCAAATCGTGTGTGCTAGACAGGGATGGGCGGAGGATGAGGAGATGATGGTTTGAATCAAGCACAGGCTCTTCCACCCTTGTGACTGACACAGCAGCACACCGGGTGTCGTGAGGGACGCGTCGCTGCACCGTATTGTGGACTTGTTAACTTGCTACCCGTCACCACAGCAGCCAGGTGACGAAGGCCAGGTATCGCGCCTCTTCATTCACACTATCCGTACATACTTGGCATGATATGCTGATGAGCAGGTCACGTGTTCAACTGAGATGATGGATCCCTCTGCTGGTCACCCGACGAGTGAGTGTACTGCTGCGCACTGTGGTAGTATCAGTACTTCGGGTACAGGTTATGAGCACGTACTGCTCAGCAAGTAGATACCCCCAGTCCCCAAGCCCCGGTTCCGGCCCCGGTCCCGGAAAATGTATGGGAAGGGACGTGGATCTGATCGCCGGGGCTGGCGCTAATTGCACTGCTGCTCCGTCGACATCGCTGTCGCCGTCGCCGTCGCCGAGATCTTGATACACATCGACATGGTTTCACGACTGACAGTTTAAATGGCGAACAGTATTCAGCGGTACAGGACACAACTAACTGAAGAGATAAGGAATTCCCTACTCACCACTGGTAGCACATCCGGCGCCTTTCCCAAGGGCACCTTTATCGTCTCCAACCACGCCGACAAGCTGACGCCGTGGACGCCCATCCTGGTCTAGCACAGCGGAGGCAAAAAAAAAGAAAAATGTCGCCAGTGCATTTCAAATTGCACAAATGAGAAGTGTCTCCTCTCACCAAAGCACTCACGTGCTTGTAGGCTCTTTACTTGTACTGCGCATTGTGGCATCCTCTGTCGGGCATCCCCTGTTTAGGCCCATTTTGACGCTGGATCCTCAGGCGCACCTCACCTACTTGTAGATCCCCACACATTGTATACTTGTGTAACCTTTGACACCAAAAGCTGTTCTCCAAGATAACAGCACTGAGGAGTTCCCGACGACATGGGAGTTCAAGGTCTGTAATGTACGCGTACCTGCTGGACATTGCACGTCGCACGGTAGATGCCGACATCGTCAATGCTTACTTCGCCGAGCAGTAGCAGCAAAATGAACGGTATTCTGGTATATCTTGTGCGCGAAAACCACACGTAGCAGCAGTCCCGGCGCGTATTGCTCATATCCGTCACTGTTGTAATTAATAACCATCACTGGTAGGTCGGTCGAGGCTGGGATATGGTGACTGCTGTCAGGGGCCAGGAGGCATCCATCCGCCTGCTGGGAACACTGTGTATGCAATGGGAGAGAAGACTATATTCAGCCCGAAGATGGAGAGCGATACAGGGGCTGAGTGGAACCAAGCGGGGACCAAGGGGGCCGAGATTGGGCCAAACCCATACAGGAAGAGATAGAAATCGATATGGGCTAGACATAGAGCAGGGGAGGTGGGAGGTCCCACCTACCTGACTGGGTAGGCAGTAGCCCAGAATGTCCAACGGAGGAAGCACGGGCAGGGTATTGAAATCCTCTTCAGTCGGCCAAGACGGTGTCAATTATCTGCACCTACCACGAGCGCGACTACCTCAGATGACAGTAGCCGCAGAATACTAGTAGTAGGTATACGCAGTAGGCAGGTGCACTCCGTACGCCGTATCCGTACGTGAGATAGGTACCTGTACTCAGCACAGGCACACATGCAAGAACTCGCACCAAGTATGGCCTCACGTAGGGAACCTCGTACGGTTGAAGCCGCTTGGTCGTGTGCACCCCTTATGGAGTGGTCTCAGAAACCGAAAACAATCTCTCCTTTTATATATCCGTACACGCAGGCTGCCAACCACTCGAAACTGTCTGCATCTCCGTATCAAGGGAGGAAATACAAGTACGTGAGGATGCCGACCCAGGCCAGTGTACTAAGTAAGTAGTAAGCACAGCCAGGCTAGGCAAGCTCGAAATTCAGTGCCAATACCCCGGGTCTCCTGTCACGACAACTGTCAGGGACGAATCGAGCCACGTCCCAGATCTCCGTCTCGGGAGCACAAAAGTCAAAATCTATGCGCCTTTCCTTGTCAGGCCTGACCTCTTCAGCCTCCTCAACCTCACTTCGCTTGTTTAACTGTAGGAAAAACATGGTCGTCTGCCTTCCCAACCCAAGCCATCGTTACGCTAACCTCGGTTGGACAGAGCGATCCCTCTTCTTGCGCACGGAATCGTGTCAAATTCAACGTCATTCTTGCCATATCACCAGACACGCTATGGCCTTTTATTTCTCTCGTCTCTCTGTTCGACGTCCGTCCCTACCTCGTACTTGCCTCTGGTTTCTTGCAGCAAGCGAAGCGTTCGCTACCTACAGAGCTCCACGCTCTTGCCACATTGCTTTTCCGACTGGTTTTTGGCGCACGTCTAGTGTATCGCAGTTCACGTGCCCGCATCTTCGTTTCAAAATCTTCTGCGAACCCCGAGCATGGCACGATCCGACCTTGTGCTTCTGCGCAATCTGCATGACTACCTTGTTTCTGCTGTTGCCATCAACCTCATGTCTTCGACGCGGAACTTTCCTCTTCGGGTCTTGGCTAGGTTCCGCACAGCCAAGAAACACTCCCGCGACCCGACGTTTGCCTGCCCTGACCACCAACCCATCCCGCTCCGAAGCTCCGATATGTTTTTCACCATTGGATTGGATCGACCCAGTCTTTTTGATGCGGTCGAGTCGAGTCGCACCCATCAGACAACCAACCCCTGGAAACACCCCGCCCACGACATTTCCTCCGCGCCCGTCGTACTGCGTAGCTCCGCCGTAATCCCAGGCTTGGCTTACCGTGTGTCGCAGGCACCCTTCCCTGGTGTATCTGATCCAGGCATACCCCAAGACCTGTATCCTCCAAGTGTGCCTGGTACGGAGCACAGAGGACCTAGCCATACTGTGTAGTCTATGTACTTCGCCAGTATGGGGCCACGTTTCCATTTGACTCTCGACAGGTGTGGCAACGCTCAGCTAGCTACGTGCTCAGTCGATCCACTATGCCCTCCAAGCCGCCAACCGGCCACCCGCTTGACGAAACTCCCATGCCTGCGTCTTGTCGTATCGCGTCGTTTGTTTTCGGTCGGCGACAGCGTGGGTCACACATCTCGACCGAGCGGACGAACGACCCGCACACCAACATAACGCACATTCAAGTCCACCTCTCAGAGCTGGGCCTGGCCAGACTATCGATCCAGGTGCACGGGAACCCGTCGACGGACGCACAGTATCAGCTCGTGGCTAATTTCCGCCCATCGCTGATAGGCCAGGCTAGCCCTGCGACCATCCCTCTCCAGTATATCGCGAGATGGGAGTCGTCCACTTTACGCGGTATACTGTGCGTCCGGGCTTTTGGACGTACGCTAAACACGCAGCGTAATGCGCTTGAAACCCCTTCATCGTCCTGGCCTAACATTGACAGGCCAAGGCCAGGCTGTCTCTTCCTTGCGGACCGGGAAGGAGTCTGGCAAAAGAACTGCTGGACTGGGGGGGGGGGGGG
>QAPG01000055.1:0-224597 GCA_004366825.1 Colletotrichum spinosum | reverse complement strand
TATTAACTTATATCTAAATTATATTATAATATTTCTTTATCTCCTTATAGTTAGATTCCTAAATTATTTAAAATTTAAGATCTACTATAAAGTAGTTGAAAATCCCCTTAGTTTTAAGAGTGAAGAGTTTAGTACTTATAATTATTTATTAAGTAGTATTTTCTTAGATAAGCTATTCGTTAAAATTAAGTAGATTAATTGTTTTAAGATATTAAGATCTAGTTTAATATCTAGATTAAAATACTTCTAGATATCTTAATTTATTATATAAAATTATAATATAATATACTAATAGTTAAAGTTAGAGTTATTAGATAGCTTTATTATTATATTAAAACTACTAATAGTTAAGTATACTACTTTCAAATAGTTTATTAAAGAACTAATAAGATAGATTAAAAAGGATTTTCTTTATATTAATTAATTAAGAGTAGTTTAGAGATAAATTAAATACAACTAAGCTTATAACTATAATAAATAAATAATATAGTATACAGTCTAAATATAGGTTTTTAAAAAGTATAATCTATTCAAACTAGAGTGAAGCATTCAAACGCGTATAAATAGAACGGTTAGTTTTCATATAAACTAGTATAGCTACATAGTAGCCTTAGTACTATACCTATTCTCACAAATATTAAATATATTAATTTAAATATAGATATCAACTTAGATATTAGTAGAATTAGAAGATATAACTACTATTAAGAATACCGCTTTATCAAAATAAAATAAAAAAAATATTATAAGATTATTATATTTTTTCTAATATTAATAACTTCTTAATTCTAGTTATAAGATTAATAAAGAATAGAATATTAAAGAATATTAAAACTATTAAACTATATAGTATTTCTAAGTTTAAAATAAACTAAGTATTAGTTAATATAAGATATATATTATTTATACTATAATTATTGTAGATTAGCCTATAAATATATTTTAATTTTAATTAGCTTATTTAGATAGAAGAAAGTTTGAAGAAAGGAAAAGTAAAAGTATAACGTTTAAACTATTACTATATTAGACTAATTACTAATTATCAGTTGAAGAAGAAGAAGAATATAAATATTAATAAAGATAATATTTTGATATTTGATATCGCCTAGCTTTTGAATTTAAGAGTTCTTACTATACTAAGATATATAGATAGAAGAATCTAGGATATTAAGATTAGAATAATCCTCTTTAATTCTAGATCTATATATAATATTATTAATTATAGTTTTTTTAAAAAATATAAATTTTTTATTATTAAGATAGAATAATTAATAGTTATTAAGTTAATTAATAGGAAATTAATTACTATTAGATATTTTAATTTATTTAAACTTTTTATAAGAAGAATTGAGAGTATAGTTTAAGCTTATATTTTTAGGTGTTTTAATAAGTAGGATTTATTATTTAAAAAATAGTAATATTAAAGAATAAGTATAGTAGTTAACTATAAGAGAGAAATTAAATATATATATATATATATAGAACTAATAGTAGTAGGTCTAAAGTTTAAATTAAACTCTTACTAAAATTTTTTAAAATTTAAGAAAAAATTAATAAGTATAGTTAAGAATATTATAATAATTAGGAAGATAAAGATTTAAGTAATAATAATAATAAAATAATTATAGAAAAATTTAAATTTCTTTTAAAAACTTAGTATAAGAAGCTATATAAGCTATTCTATAACTTAAAAAACTGATTTTTAGTATAATATCTAGAAAACTATTAAAATAAACTATTACTTTATTAAAAAGATAAACTATAGCTTATTAAAAAGTATATTATTATATTAAGAGAATAATTTTATATATATTATAGATATAATAGATAAGAAAATAAATATTTTTTATTATTAATTATTATTATAAGATAACTAGATAGATTTTAAAAATAACTAGATAAGTAATATTATTTTAGAGTATTATATCTTCTTTATAATATTTAATAAGAAAATAAAGATAAATACTAGATAGTATTATAATAATAATAAACTATATTTAGATATATAATATTTATAAATAGGTAATATAAAAGAAAATCATATAAAACTATAGAAAAATATTATATATATTATAGTTAATAGTAATTATAATAAGTATCTTTATTATATTGTATTATAGTTTGGAAAGATATTTTCTAATTTTCTATTATTAGAATGAAATAATAGCTATTTAAAATCCTTAGAGTATTAAGAGATTATTTTAAAGTAATTATTATTCTAAAATTAATACTTAAGTAAAATTAGTAAGATATACCTAGTAATATTTAAAATAGGAGAGTATTATATTGAATTATATTTAAGTTTAAATAAAGGTCTAACTTGATATTCTAAAGTTTTATATAATATTAATATAAATTATATATAAGTTGTAAAGTAATATATATAGAATATATAGTAGTATAAGAAGTTTGAAGTTAGAGAAAATATTTAGGAAATTATATTTAGAATAGAATATATTAATATTTAAAAAATAAAAGAAAGTAGTAGTTTAAATATAGAAATTAAAATAGAAGTAGAAGGAATATAAGAGTATTAGTTAAAAACTAGAGAGAAAGTTTATAGTTTAATAGAAAATAAATTTATCTTAAGATATTAGATTTTAATTAATAAAAAATATATTTTAGAAATAATAATTTAATTAAGAGAATATTTAATAAATTTATTACTAATTATTAATATTTTTAAAGATTAGGATAATAAGGTTAATAGAAAGTAGAATACTAAGGATAGGAATTTATAAAAATATTTATTTAAAACTAATTAATATAGATAAGATTTTAATTAGATAAATCTAATTAATAATTATAGAATACTTTAGTATAAGAAGAAATATAATATAATACTTTAGAACTAGTTCTAGAGGAAAGTAAAAATAATAAGGAATTAAGAAGTAGATAATAGATTATATTTATAAATTAATAATATTTATACTACTTCTAATAAGAAGAAAGCTAGATTTAATATAACTTATTAGAAGTATAATAATAAATTAGAAAGCTTATAAGTTAATATAATTAATAAAGATATTTTCTTAAGAAAAAATACTAATATTAAAATCTTAGAACTTAAGGATTTAGATTAAATTAAATTTAATTTAGAAGATATTAGTAATTTCTTATTATTAGTAATACAAAATAATTTAAATTTAGATAATTTATAATATATTAAGTAGGAGGAAGGATTTAGTAGATAGCTATTAAGAATTATAATAATACTTATACTATCTATATATAAACTAGACATTTTTAATAACCTATTAGAAAAAGAAAAAATATTTATATTCTAAGAATTAATTAATATAAAAGAAGAGGTTATTAATATTTAGTTTAATATTTTAAATATTTATATTAGTAATATAGTAGAAATACTAAAATAGTAAGTAAAAATTAAGAAATTTTATTATACTTTTAAAAACTATTTTATTAAGATACTTATTAAAATTATATAGATAAATTTCCTTAAGTATACTATTAACTTACTACTTAGGATTATTCTTAAAATCTAAAGATAAATAAAGTATATTAAGATTAAAAAAGTTTTTATAGTAATTACTTTTCTTAAGATAGAAAGAATATTTATTATCTAAAGATTTCAAAAGAATTAAGAATAAAATATAAATATACTATTTTAAAAATATATTAATAAATTAGGAATACTAAAGATTATTTATAATTTCTAACTAATAAATAGTAATATTTTAAAATTTATATATTCTTATTATAATCTAGAGATTAATATAGATTCTATTTTCTATAGGAGGTTAAGGATATATAGTTAAATTAATATATTTAATAAGTTTTAAAGTATATCTATTTGAGAAAGTAATAGATATAAGGCTACTATTATTAGACCTAATAATATATATAAATATATTAGAATAATTTAAAGTTTTATAAGAGCTCTATCTATTTATATTAGGTTTAATAATATTATTTTTAAATACTACTATATTAATAGTAAATATATCTTTTTACTAATAAGATATTTTTTATATTTTAATACTAGTTTATTTATATATATTAATAATTATAACTATACTTTAGAAATTTTTAAAAATTACTTCTACTTTTTTTACTATTACTACTTCCTAAAGATAGTATAAATATTAGTCTTATTATATAAAAAGAAAATAAGACTTTTTACTAATAAGTTTGAGTTAGTAAGATTTAAGATTACTAATAAGAAGATATAATTATTAATATAATATTATAAGAAGTTTATAAAGTAAAAAGAAGAATTTATTAAAATACTACTATAATCCTAGGATAAACTCTTAGGATTTATTTATTTTATATTATTTATATAAAAGTTTATACTTAGTAGAATAAATTTTAAAGTTATTCTTAAGATTATTTTTTTTAAAAAAAACTTAGAAGTAAATAAAGATAGGAAGGAAAAATATATAATATAAATAAACTCTTAGAAAGAAATTATAATAAAAATAAGAGTATTAAGATATATTAAATATATTTTATAATATAATATAAAATAATACAACTTATAAAATAAGTTTAATAATATAATTCTACTTTATGATTAATATAAGTATTTATATAATAAGTATTATTTTGATATAATTCCCTAATAATATCCTAATTAGTATAATAATTATTTATATAAATTTTAAGAAAGTTTTACTAATTATATAGATATCTTTCTAATTTTTAGATTAAGAAAAAAAATACTTAATACTAAAAAAAGAGATATTTATAATTATATAAGTTTTAAAAGAAGTATAATAGTTTATTAATATAAGTTTATATTGAATTATTATTTATACTAATTATTAGAATATTATTTAAATTATAAATAATTATAATAAAATTTATAATAAAGTAGTAAAATAGATTGAGAAGCTTATTAAAAGTAATATTTTATATATTTATAAGCTAAATATAAATAAGGTTATTTATATAGTAAATAGCTTTAGTAGACTACATATATATCTATAAGATAAGCTAAAATTTATTAAGAAGAAGTTTATTTTTAAAGTTAAAATTTATAACTACTAACTAATTCTTAATACTAAAACTTAGTTTAAATTAGATTAATAAGATGTTAGGGGAAAATACTATAATAATATAGAAGAGGAAAAAATTATATTAGAATTATTAAAATTAAACCTAGAAGATAATAGAAATAGGATATAACTCACTATTTAATAGAATTACTCTTAGCTAATCCTATCTTTCTAGAAAGTAAAGATTTATAAGAAAATTAAGAAATTTTAAGATAAAAACTATTATTAAAATAAGAACTATTAAATTAATATAATAATATTATATAAATACTTATTAAGAGAAAAGATATTACTAGGGAATAAATAACAAATTACTAATAATTAGTTAAAAAAATATATATTATTTTATTATATATATAACTTCTAATTAGAATATACTAAAAGAAATAATAGTTTAGTGATATATATTAACTATAGAAATATAATAGAGGTTTTATAGAAAGTTTATAATAAAAGAAGATATTTTAGAAAGTTAATAATAATAGTTGTCTTAAGAGGAAGATCTTATTAGCTATTAAGAATATAAAATATTATAGAATACTTAAGGTTTTATAAAATATACTAATTATATAGACTCTAATTAAGTTATAGTAATTTTTAGAAGATTATAATACTTATATTTTAGTTAATAGTAGTTATTAATTTTATAGGTAAGATTAAACTAACTATTAAAATAGATTAAAGTATATTTTAATTAGAATAAACTACTTTATAAAATATGTTATTTTATAAATTTTTATTTAAGTTAATACTAATTCTATTTATAATATTTAGGAATTTATATAGTTATTATATTTTAGATAGTTTAAAGTAATCTATTTTAATAATAAATCTTATTTTAATAATATAAAGTTCTATATTTTAGTAGAATATTATAGAATCTAAATAATTTATAGACTTATTATATATCTATAGTTAATAGGAATTATTAAGTATATTATTAAGATTTTATTTAATTTAATAAGAAAATAAGTATAGATAATTAATATCTAGAACTAAATAATATAATATAAGAAAATACTAGATTAAATATATACTATTAATTTAAGATTTATATTAAATATTAGAATATTGCTTATTATAACTATAATAAGTTATAATATTTTAAAGCTAGATATAAGAATTAAAAAGATTAACTTAATATTTAAACTTTCTAAAAACCTTAAAAGAGATATTAGATTTATAATATTAAGATAAAAAGTTAGCTTAATAGGAATTAAATTAGAAATTATTATTACTAATTATATTAATATATAAGAAGAAATAAGAAATTAATTATAATATATATATATTAAAATGATAGAACTAATTATAGAATTTTATATTCTACTATAAAATTTCTTCTTAAGTAAGTTTATTTATAAAAAAGAAAATAAAAATAGAAAGAATAAGTTAAAATTTAAAGTTTTATAAAGTAGCTTAAAGCGAGTTATTAATATTATTATAAAAATATCTTATTATATTTTAAATTTTAAAGAAGATAATAAGAATAAAATTAGAAAGATATATATATCCTAATTAAAAAGTTCTATTTATAATTTAAGAGATTTATTAGTTAGTTTTAACCTATTTTAAACTAAATATTTAAAATAATAAAATAGATATATAAATAGAATAAGTAAGCTTATAAGTAGAATTAATACTATATAATTTTAAAAATAAGGATTATAAAACTAAAAGAACTAAGAAAGATATTAATAAAAAATTAGAAGAAGATTATAAGATATTATAAAAATAGGGAAGTTTTAGTATTTTCTAAGATAACTAGGTTAGTTAATTCTAATTCTAGGTAGTTTATAGAGAATAGAAATAACTAAATATACTTAATAAGAATAAACCCCCCTATATATATAGTAGTCCTTTAGTTATATTAGTAATACCTACTGGGCAATATACTTAGAACAATCATAATGTATTTTACACGATTTTCAACCCCCAACGTGGGTTTACGCACGCCAGGGGAAGGAAGAGCTTAAATCTGTGAGTTCTCGATTCTTCTCCTAGGGGTGCGTGCCGGGAGCCGAAGAAGGGGACCCCGCTGCCGCGCGGTGAGTTCCATCAGACGATTGTGAATGCTTGCGCGTTTTGGGGTCGAGGCGCAAGGCAGATGCGTGAGGATATCATGTTCGATCGTTGGTGGTTTGGGAACATGGTGAACTTGCCGTGTGATTGAAGAGAATCGACGGCGTAATGGGCGGTGGTTTGCTACGCGTTTTATGCCTTAGCTACCTTAGCGACAGAATCGTCGACCTCACTCTCACAAAGGAACTATGTTGGTCGATTTTTCTCTTCATCTATTTTTTAAAGTTCAGTCATCTGGAGCTAACGCTGGCCACCACTACCGCCACGAAAAGGGGATGGTTGGAAGCAACTGTGGTGGAAGCAGAGACTGGGTGCCTAGGCCATCCTCCCAGAAACGATGGACCTTGTCTTGTATCTATCTGCGGTGATGGAAAGTGACTCACGGCCGAATTGGAACTGCATCTTCCCTGGCCCGTCGAGGACGAATAACTGGCTGCCTGACGCATCGCCGACGCAGGAATTGACGGACCGGCGTCGATCCTTACTCGGTTCATCCCCGCTCTGCTGGGCTGCCGGTGTCAGGAGATGATGAGGCAGAGAGGAACAGGGAGAGGGATAAGCTCACAAGCTTTTGGCAGGCTCCACGTTCTCATGTTGGCTGGCTATGGACGGGAATACACGACCTCACAGTACTACAAGTCTGCTGGGCTGAGCTACGCAATGGTGCGGGGCGTTTCCTTGTTATTGAGTCCGACGATGCAATTGGACAGAAAGTGACAAGAAGGTGGGGGGGGGCCTTGGCCACAAAAGGATGGGATGGGAGTTGGGGAAAGAAGGGGGGAAGGGGGAATGAATGAATGGGTGTGTGTGTGTGTGTGTGTGTGTGTGTGTGTGTGTGTGTGTGTGTGTGTGTGTGTGTGTGTCCAACACCAACAAGAACCATGCCGATATGGATGCAGAATTTTGCTTGATAGGCCGTGTGTGTGTGTGTGTGTGTGTGTGTGAGATGGGCAAGCACATGGGATGGACGACAGAAGAATATAGTATTTGGGGGTTTGGACGGGTTCATGGAGGGACCATGCAGCTTCTACGCCCGTTTGGAGAACGCGCCATTCCCACTTGTTCACGCTTCGCTCGAGACACACACAGAGAGAGTGTGTCGATACAGGATTGCCTGCTTGCTTGCTTTCGGTCTGGTGAGTGACATTGGGCTTGGGGCGGTGCATGGCTGCTTGGCTTGGTTTTTTTTCCTCACTAGAGGGCGGGAAAATATATAAAGACGCCGTCGACCTGATTCATCTTTTGTATCCGTACTGGTCCATCTTGGCCTGCGTCAGCAATCCATCAGCCTTTCTTCACCACTGGCACTCATCTACTCCTATCAAAAACCACTCATCGCCCACATCACCCGTGTCGCAACAACTCGTCACCACCGCAACAAAATACCACTCTCAATAGACGGATAAAGAAACGCAAACCACCACCACCATGGGCAGAAACTCCGACGCTGCTTCCACCTTCTCCGAGACGTCGACTGTCTGCTCCTTTGACAAGGAGACGTCACCCGAACCCCAGGTCGGCCAGCACAACAAGACGAAGCGCTCCATGAGGCAGAGGGTCAAGAGGGCCCTACGCGATGTCGGGAATCCGCCTACCTACCGCTACGATCTCGAGCATGGCATCGACACCCAGCGGACCGTGCCGGTCGGGCCTACGGGATTCAACGTGCTTAACCAGCCGTCGCGCATGTAGATCGTGCTGTGTGCAGTTGGAAATATGAAGAATTATGAGCGGTATGGGGTATGGCGTCTGATGGAGTTGAAGGGCAGCCCCACGGGGGCCCTTGCTGCGGGCTGATTTTTTTTCTTCGATGCTTCATTTTACTATCATTGGGGTTCGTCAGTGCTCACGCTCTCGGTCAGGGTATCGGTCTCAGCAGGGAAGACATCGGCAATCTGAAGGGATTGAAAGACTGATGCACTCTAGCGGACTTACCGCATTCTGGAGAACGAGTCGATACGCCGTTGCGCGGCAAACCTCACAAGGGATTGTTGGTAGATGCCCCAATCGAATTCAATTGGTTGTCTTTCTCCCAATCTTGGACTGCAGCCTGAGCCATCTGCTTCGCAAGTGATTCAAGGTATTCCGCCAACGCCGTCCGCCTACGGCAAACACCGATAAAGCGGAGCCATTCTTCCCTCGCTGCCGGAACGACCGGCCGAGGGAGCCGGAATATCGGCATATCCACTTTTGCAGACAACGCTTTGACTGCCGGAACTAGCGGGGCTATCGGCTCCGAATGTGGCAGAAATCGCAATCCTTGACAATTCAACAGAAGAAATCCCAGGCTGATGACAAGCATTTCTCCAACGAAAAACTCCCTGACATTCTTATGCCTAGATTCTCCCAAGAATCAGTGTAGCAGTATCCGTTCAAGCTGACACTCATAGCCACTGCTGGTCGTCGGTGTAGATGACTGCACGACCCCACGGCAACAAGCCGAACGGCTCCACGGCTTAGAAATCACGACATCTCCTCGGCGCCGAAGACATTGCGCCAAAATTACTCAGCACAACGCACCCTGTAGTGGTTCTTGCACCAAACATGCTATTCCAAGGGACTTCCCCCCGGAAAGCGACCGGCGATTGGTCTCGAATATATAATACGGGGTGTGTCCCGGCCGTCGACGCGACCATGACATGTACGTCACGCAGCAAGAGTATAAGCCATCACCTCCCTCACTCTTGAACCAGCCTTGAACTCTTCTACCCCTGAAATCGTAACAAAACATACCCACTCTTGCCCTACAACTGGAACGACTCTTCACATCCATCATGGCTGTCCCCCAAACCCACAAGGCCGTCGCAACCCCCGCGCCCCGCGAACCCCTGATCCTCCTCGACAGAGAGACCGAGCTCCCGGGTCCGGGCGAGGTCCTGCTGCACAACGAATGGACCGCCTCATCGCCGCTCGACCTCCACCGCGCGGACGGCGGTCTCCTCTGCACCCACCCAGAGGTCATGGGCGGCGGCGGCGGCGCCGGCACCGTTGTCGCCGTCGGACCGGATGTGACCCGGCTGAAGCCCGGTGACGGCGTCTTCACCTTTGCGTTCCACCACTTCCGCGAGCGCGCGCACCAGGAACTGTCGACGGTGCCCGAGTATCTCGTGTCGAAACTGCCGAGCAATGTCACGCCGCAAGAGGCGGCGACGGTGCCGACGAACTTGATTACAGTTTTCCACGCCGCGACGGCCGATTTGGGGCTGGAGTTTCCCGGGCCGAGACCCGAGGGCTGGGCACCAAAGGAAAAGGACACGCCTATTCTTGTTTGGGGCGCCGCGAGCAGTGTTGGCGTGTACGCGGTGCAGGTCTTTCGGCACTGGGGTTACAGGAACGTGCTGGCCGTGGCGAGCGAGAAGCATCACCCCTACTTGAAGGAACTCGGAGCGCGCGAGACGTTCAGCTACCGTGACGCGGATGTGACAGACCGGCTTCTCGAGTTTGTCGGGGAGCGGGGCGTGCCGTTTGTGCTGGACTGCATCGGATCAGTCGAGGGCACCTTGCGGCCTTTGACGAAAATCGCCGAGAGAGGCGCCAAGGTTGCCGTCATGCTGCCAGTCATTGTCAAGGATGCGACGGACGACGAAGCCCCAGAGTATGAGATGGACGTCAGTCAGGTTCTTGTCGGGGAGTGGGCGGAAGGCGTTGAGCTCAGGGGCGTGAGGACGCATTTCTATCTGAAGGTGAGTCTGCCTCCAAAATCGATCGGCGACGAGGACACTAACGGGAACAGAACGAGTTCTACAAGGAAAAGATGCAGAGGGAGATTGTCCCCAAGCTTCTCGAGGACGGCATCATCAAGCCGAACAAGCAGAAGATTGTCGAGGGTGCCACCATGTTGGAACGCGCGCAAAAGGCCATTGAGTTGTTGAGGAGAAAAGACCCCAGTGGCGAACGTCTTGTCTGGAAGGTGTCGGATCTCACTCTCTGAGACGGGCAGCCAGTTAAATGTGTAGTTGTAGAAGAACAGCGGTCGTAATGAATTCCCTGATCCAACAGATGATACTCACGTCTGCCAAAATGAGGATGGAAATGCTTTCTACTCTGTTCATGCTTTTTGTAATCTGCCGACCATCTGCTGAAAGAAGCTCAAAACTCCGACCGTGGGATGCCTCCTGACCAAATAAACAAAAAAACGCCGTTCGAGTGGTCCCCCGCCATCCCACTCTGAAGATACTTTTCTGACAAATTCTCCCTATACGCAAGTCCGCCGCTGCCAACATTATGCCTTGCGACTCTTCTTGGTCTCCTCGTCGGCGTCCTTTTCGCCCTCGTCCTCGCTCGCAACGTCCCTGCTGCGCTTTAAACCCTTCATCTTGCGCGTCTGGAGGTCGCCGAGGTCCTGGCGACCGACGTGCACGCGACCGACCTTGTCGCCCATGGCGTCGGTGGAGATGTTCTTCTTGGTGCGCTCCTCGGTGCCGCGGGCCTTCTTCATGGCCTCCTTGAGCATGGCCTCGTCGGGCTCGCGCGTGCGGCCGACGCGGAAGTCCATGCGGGGGCCGATCTCCGTCACCTCGACGCGGGGCACCTTTTGGCCGCTGCGCTTCGTGCTGATGGTGTAGGCGCGCAGGCGGATCTGGGGCTTGGCGTCGACGACGTCGGTGCCGGCGGGCTCGTCGGCGGTGATGGAGACGATCCACTGCAGGCCCTCGACGTCGATCTTGTCCGTGTTCTCGCCGCGGAAGAAGTCGATGAAAAAGCTGCGGGCGTGGGTGTACTCGTTGGCGATGGGGCTGTCCCATGCGGTGCCGGAGAAGACGAGCATGGGCTTGAGGCCGATGGGCACCTTTTTGCCCTTGAACTGGGCGAGGGTGCGGAAGGTGTCCGGGTCGAGGTAGAGCTCGAGCATGTCGAGGACCTTGTGGCCGAAGGTGCGGATGAGCGTGAGGGCGTGGGGCCGCTTCTTGGAGGTGTGGCCGAAGACGACGATGGAGGTGTCGTTCTTTTCGGAGAAGAACTCGATCGAGTCGGCGTTGTCAAAAGGGTGGATGTCGTTCTTCTTCACGAAGCGCTTGGCCAACGGCTGGCGCAGCTGGTAGAGCTCGTTGAGCGCATCTTGTGTCACTTGCGAGCAGGAGCTTCCTCGGAGGAAGAGGGCTGTCTTGGGGTTTTCTCTGTTGGAGAAAGCGGATGATTAGCCTGAGTTATTGCGGAGGATGGGGGTTGCGTACTGGGCCTTGGGCTCGCGCTTCTCGAGGGCGCGCTTTGAGCGGGCGTTACGGGGTTTTCTGTTGATCGAGTGTCAGTGTTCTGTTCTAGAGAGGTTTGCGACTTGGTTCTATGCGACAAACATTTGACGAAGCATTGTGCCGTTGGTCGATTGGTCGTTCGTCGAATGTGTGAAGCTTGCGGCTGGGATGCGAATAGGATTGCACTCGAAGGTGGCTATCAAAAAAATTGCTTATCGGATGTCGACGTAAAGTCTTATCTAATCTTATCGTGCCCCGCGACGGCCACACAGCATCCCACGTTATCTGGAGCTGTACGTATCCGTGCATTCCATCTGTATCCAGCAATTTTTCAACTACAAATAAAGCGAAGCTTTACCATCCAGTGAGACTTTTTTTGTCTCTTGAAATCGACATGGTCTGCCCATCTATTCATCAAATCCCACCCGCTCGGAAGACGCGGTAGTGTTGGTGTGCAGCCACTCTTGTGCAATCGCAGAATTTTGCATCCCCCTTTACCCGTAGAAGGTGACACTGTGAACCTCATCGTCGGTGCGGACCACGCTTAAATCCACGACCTTCCTTCATAGCTCCCAGACTAGTGGTGTTTAATTCAACACAGCCTGTAGCTCATATCTCAATGAACTGCGACTTTATTGAACACACCTAAAGTTATTAGCAAAGCTAGGATGCATATCAGCAGTGAAAAGCTCTCAGTTTGTGGAGTGTACAGCAAGGCATGATTTCTCATCACTCCCAGTCCTTTTCCATGTCGCTTGATCGACAAGATGAACGCCATGAATATGGAATTATATTGATAGTGGTATTTTGATTGACCAGGCAACCTGCGTATTGTCTCCCAGTTAGTAAGGGCGTGGTAGCGACAACGTCGACAGGTTAACAACAATCATAGGCAATAGCGAGTGACACACCCGGCATTGGTTTGGAGCATGAGAAGTATCTTCTACCTGCTTGAAAGTTATGGGCTGCCCAGTGTATTGTCAATATGAGCTGATAGACGTTACAGGATGCAAGGTTAACAATACAGACTACTTAGGTTTGATATATAGATCAAAGTCCCAATAAAGACAATCGCCCTCTCCTCTCAGTGAGATTGTGGCCTGTCAGGCTGGGTTCGTACCAAGTGATGGGATCTCTCAATAGGCGTAGGCTACGCTATGTGACTATTCGAACTTGGCCTTCCCCTCACTTAACTGTGGCTCCACACTCGTATTTAAGCCTCGTGTCACCGGAATATCTATTGTTCCGGTGGCCGAGGCCAGCATGCAGGGGCTCCAGTGGCCCCCTGGTGCCCCCCTTCTCTACAGTGGCCTGACATGGCCCCAGTGGTTTCACGAGGACGATATTGGCTGGGGTAGCTTACTCTCTAGCCCCTGGTATTGTGTACGCTTACAGTATCATGGGTCTGTTTCACTTCATTGTTGAGGCCTATTGACCGATAGGAAGAACCTCTCCTATGTTTAGTACTTCTTTCAATTTAGGTATGGTTCTCTCATTCTCAGGTTCCTTCCAATTCAGTAAGTAACGGCCACCGCGCTTCTTCCCTCGATGAGCAAATTACCGAGATATTTCTCGAAGTTGGGGTAGATGTACGCCAACTAGAGAGACAGATGCATACTCGACCTCGCCCAGAAACGGAGTCGCGCGGAGGGTTTTGTGCTCGTCTGAAGTTGTAAGCATGCGATGGGTAGCAAAGAGGGACGGCGCCGATCACAAGAAAAATGGTAGCAGTCGGTCTTGCTCAACACCTAGGATTGACAGAGATAGCAAGTTTGAACTCCCAGACGCCGCTTTCGGAAATATGCCGGTACACATTTGCCAAGAGAAAGCAGGTGGACTACGAAGGGTCAATTCAACAAAAGTAATGTTCAGTGGGTATGTGATATAGAGCCGGCGCCATCGCGCCATCGCGGTGAGATCTTTCAACACGTTCAGTCACAGTGCTGGACGTATATATAAAAGAGAGGTTAGCGTTGGAAGTTTTACTTCAGCCAGTATTCCAAACGTTTGTCAGGTGTTGACATGCCTTCCACCTAGTAGTCTCAGTAAAAACAGCATTTTGCTACAATGGTTCATCCTTCACCACAAACCACTTGGAAACATCGCACCCTCCAAACGGAGTTCAACTCCGAGCCCGCGAGGACGTGAGGCTGGAGCCTAGCAAGTGAACAGGGGCCATCAATACCAGGCCCATCTTACGGTGCTGTGCTGCTGCCTGGAACCTGCACACCGCTCCCTGGCGTTTACCAAAGTTCCAAAGAGACCTGATCCCAACTTTACAAGTATTCAACCCAGTCACGAATAGTGAGTACCTTCACCCCCCCCCCCCCCCCAGGCTCTAGCTGCTTATGAGGAAGGGAACAAAGCAAGAAAGATGAACAGTAAATTATGGGCCGGAGCAACTAGTATGTATATATGATCACTCCGATGATGATGAAGGATAGATGCTGCAAACAACGTGATAACAGATCCCAGTCATAGAGTCCAAAATATACCTGCGGTATTCAGTCATCTGGTGTTGTTCAAAAGCCCTGGCCGAACAGTCTACTGCAGGGTTTTACTGGGGTAATATGCCGGCATCTCAGCCTCTTTCACTGAACGAGGCTACTCGACGGCTTGGAAGCCTGCCGACATGTCGAGTTCTCTCCGCACTCATACGTGATGATGTCGGTAAAGGACGACAGCGAGGTACTCCACAGCTCGCAGCGCAGACGTAACAAGGGTACTGTGGGCAGATGATTTTGACGTCCAAAGTTCCATTCAGCCCAGCGCGAAACCCCGGATCAAAACTGGGGCCTGATCCTCCTCTTACCTGGATTTCCCAGAAAAGAGACTTGTAATCAATAATTTTCAAGACTGGCAAGGCGGCCACGTTGGATGTGCTGGGCATGGAACTGCGGCTACAATCCTTCGTCCCACCGGACCGCATCGTGGGACCGTGGCCCTGTTCTGGACCGTTGAATGTCAGGACAGCCGGAACATATATAAACTGAAGATTGCCGGGAATGCAGACATCCTCAAAAAATAGGTTCCACAAGGCTTCACCAGACCCAGCTCTTGCTCCCTCCATCCCCTCCCCCCCGGGGTTTCCGCACTTCCCAGCAGCAACCATGTTCAACCTCACCCGAGCCCTCGTTGCGACGCTCGCATTCGCCGGCCTCGGCGCAAGCACACCAGTCTCTCTCGACAAGCGCGCCCCCGGACGCGTCGTCAAGGCCGGCGAGCCGGTGGTCATCGACCCCAGCGGCAACTACGCCCGCGTCAGCTTCATGAAGGACGGCAGCCTCATCGGCGGCTACGCGGCCAAGGAGGGCTCGACCAGGATCCTCCGCTTCATCCGCTCCACCGACGGCGCGCAGTCGTGGCAGCGCGTCGGCGAGGTGTTCCGCGGGGACGTCGCCAGGGTCGACGTCGACAACGCGTTCCCGCTGCAGCTCCCCAGCGGACGCATTCTGTACGCCTGGCGCAACCACGAGCGCGGCGCCGACCAGCAGTACACCCACTACCGCATTTCCGTGTCGTACTCGGATGACGGGGGCAGGGAGTTCAAGTACCTCTCGACTGTCGAGGAGCACGTGCCAAAGGGGCTCAACGGGTTGTGGGAACCGTTCCTCCATGTTGCAAACGACGGAACCCTGCAGTGCTACTACTCTGCCGAGAACTCGATCGATGATCAGGATAACTTCATGAAGTATTCCAAGGATGGTGGACAGACATGGTCCAGCTGGGTCCCCGTCTCTGGCGGCGACCGCCTTTCTAGAGATGGCATGGTTGGTGTTGCTCCCATCGACAACAGCGGCAACTTGATGTGAGTATTCTACCTTTCTGAAAGCGTGGTTCAGAACAGCTGACCTTCACAACAGTGCCGTATTCGAGCACACGAGAGAAGGCAAGTTCAACGTTGATTACGTCCTCTCTCACGACGACGGTTACAGCTGGGGCGAGCGCGGCAGCCTCTACACGGCAAGAAACGGCAAGATGTCCGGCGCTCCTCAGGTCTACAACGTCTGGGGCACACTCGTGGCCAGCTTCATGACCAACGAGGACGCCGGCAGAGGCGACGGCTACAACTTTGGGCAGATGAAGGTCATCACCAGCGTGGACGGCGGCAAGTCGTGGAGCGGCAGCGTCGTCACCGGGGATGCCGAGGCGCATTGGCCTGGCGTTTTCAACCGCGACCCTGCGCACTTTCTGGCCTTGTATAACAGAGAGGGGCTCGGTCTCGTCAGTCAACTCTACGAGTTGGCCAACTAAGAAAACCGTGGGGATGCTGCTTGTGTATATTATCCTGAGCGAGTAAGCGGGTGCAATCGTGTCTTATCTTTGTGCGTTTGCCCATGGCCATCACCATAGTTCACTTGATTTCTACGACCATTTGCGAGCTGGGTACAGCTCAGTAGCTCTAATTGCCGTCTGGGCTGACGCTCGATCAGCATCTGGCCAAATTTCGTTCCACATGGCAGTCGTCGAGCACATTGCACTGGTTCGGGAGTGAATAGACGTTGAAGGAAATGGTGAGACATTGCGAAGATTCAGCGTAGGTGAGGCGCCTTTTCTTACACCGAATTGCAGACAACTCTCGTGCGAGTTCCTCGCTTGAAGTGCACAGAGAAGGCAGCATGACGGCACAGAATAGTCACGCTCTATGCGCCATGACCCAGGCAAAATCGCCGCAACATCAGGCTATGGGGAAACGTGGTCGTCCGCAGATTCAATCAACGAGCCGCGGGAAGCATCACATGCGAGGCAGGACAACCAGTTCCCCGCCATTTCATATGTGGATCTTGAGAAATTATCATTCTACATCGTAGAGTATAAACTTGGGCAGTCCAGCAGTAATACACAGTATTTCAAGCAAAAGCAGAGAGAGATAGAGTTGAATATGACATGCTGAAGATAGTATCGAAGTTGCAGGGAACGACTGCTTGTCTGTGTTTGTTTACATATATGTGAGCTAGCAGAAATGACGAAAAATAACTAGCAAAGTATGAAGACCTGCAGTCTAGACTCTGATTCCTTCAAAATAATTCATTGTAGAGCTCAGTTGACTGCACTAATCGCGCCAACAAGGTTTCAGTCTGAACCTCCCTAGGATCAACCGGGAAAAACAAGATGTTGGCTACTAGCGCCGCGGCCCGCCTATGAAATATTCTGAAGAGAACACCCAAAACCGCAAACAGCAGGCGTGACGAATATCGAGATACACGATCTTATGTGACCTATAGGTTGAAGTTCAGGAGGTCAAGGGAATACGACATTCCACATAAAAGTTTCCCTCGTGATAGTATCAACTTCCACTTCACTCTGCACAAATGAAACTACCAGGGTATATATTCTCACTTAGTGATTCTTAAAACTTCATACTTTCGAGGGATTGTAACACGATGGTAAGTAAGCATCTCCTGCATTCTCTGGGGTTACCAGACCTAACATTAAGTGCAACAACAAGGGTATACACACACACACACACACACACACACAGACACATACGTATGAAGATCATGCAGCACTAATCAAGAGTAAGCCCCCCTAAGAAACTTTAGGAGCCGTAATTTCGATCAGGCTAGCAATTTCAATGACAGGCCCTTAGATGCTTGGCTTGTTTTGCAGCCATGATGAGTATGCTTGCCTTTGTCATACGCGTAGTGCCTATGCCGTATTCAGAGCAATCCGACGATGGAGCGTGACGGACGATGACAAGTTGCGATGCAACTATTACCTCTTGCATTACATTACGATTTCTGCGGCATATATTGCTGATTGAAATAAATCACCTTGGTGATACTGCTAGTTAAGTCGTAGTTGGATGGGTTCAAGAAAGAGGCTTGATGGATAATGATATGGCATGGAGTGCCTATGGATATCTTCCGTTGTTTAAAGGACTCTGCTTCAAAGTTCTCTAGCAAATCTTGCTGATGACGTTAAGTTTGGGCAATTTCTTCAATTGCATGTAGATTCAATCATTCGAAATCCAAAATCGTCGTCCATGAATACTGACATGCCGAGCTTGCTGTTTATTGACCCGGGTCTAAATACTAATCCCCTATTCACGCTGTCGCCACAGCTGGTTGAAGCCCGGTATGACACCCTTGAACAGCGAAGGGGTCCCACTTTGCATCCGTCAGGTACTCACTCATGCAGAGGGATCGTGCACAGACGCGACAGCAAATACCAACATGATAGAAAACAAAAGAACATGCAACCGGTATCCCCGTATCAGCTGATTTCCTGAAAAACGCCTCAACTCCTGTCCCTATTTATCCCTGAGCGGAGGGTCAAAGACCCCGCAGTCTCCGATGCCATACCTCCATACGATGGATGTTGACCAAGGAGAATGATGTTGCGTAGACCCAACCCCCGGTCTATCCAGAAAACCAGTTCCCATCCGTATGTCCGTCCTTGGGTTTTCTTCTAATGAAATGCTCGAAGTTCCCTTTGCCGTGGTCCGAGAGGCTGAAATATTGTGACAAAACGAGGTTTTTAGTCCGAGGCCCGTAATTTTTCTGTCTATTGGCGGCCGTAGTGATGGTTTACGCATACAGCTTGCCGCTGCTGTTGCGTGGCTTGAAAACGCTCCGAAGTCCCCACCGGAATGACATGATCGCTGGGGCACTGCGAGCAGACGATGGGAACAGTGAAATAACGGCGTGGCGTGGTGCGACACAGGCGTTGAAGTGTGGCTGAGGATGTCCAACTCTCTGCAAGCCAAGCGAGAGAGCCGGCGGTGGCCGTGCAATCATTGCAGCAGGTCCTTGACGTTTTCCTTGACATTGAGCGCCCACTTCAACCTCGCCAACGTTGACCTCGTCTCCTCGAGAAGCTTCTCCTGCTCCGCTTCCCTCGCTGCCGCATTGGTCTTGATGTCCTTGAGGGCCTCTTCTTGCTGTGTCTTGTAGTCGGAAAATTTGTTCTCAATGTCGTCCTTTTGGCGCCGCAGCTCCTTGACATTGCCGTCCTGCTGGTCGCACAAGTCCCGCAGCGCCATGATCCTGTCGTCGTCCCGCCTCCGCTCCTCCACGAGGCCGGCAATCTCGGCGCGCAGCTTCAGGTGCGCGCGCTTGACCTCGTCACCCTGGTCCTTCCAGTGCGAGCTGATGGCGTTGTATCGGCCCTCCATCATGGCGGCGTGGGTGTTTGCGTCCTCGACCTGCTTGGTGGTGCTCTGGCGCATTTTCTCCATCTCGTCTCGCCAGGATCGCTCTCGTTCTTGCGCATCGGCGGTTCGCTTCTTCTCGAGTTCGACGGTCGCGTTGAGGGTCTCTACCTGTCGTTCCTTACGGCTAAGGAGAGTTTTTGTGACGTTGGCCTCGAGCAGACGGCTCTCGTAGTCGCTGATCATGCGCTCCATCTTGTCCTCGACCAGCTTCGCGGCCTGTTTGGCCTCTTCGGCTTTTAACCGCTCGATCTGGATGTCGCGCTTGAGGGCCTCGTTGTCGCTGACGAGCTTGTTGATGACCCGACCCGTCTTTCCGAGTCCTGCTTTGCCGATTGTCGAATCCCAGCCGGGATTCTGGGCCTCGGGGACGGCCACGGCATTCTCATCGTCGACTGGTGGCGTGGCTTCCCTTGCTTTTGTCTTGGCATCCGAGGCGCCGTTTGTGTTGCCGTTGGCCCTTTCTGATTTTAGCTTGACGCTGGCCGATCTGTCCTGGTGGTTCGAGGCCATGCTGTCGCCGCTCGCGTTGCTGTGGCCGGAGCTGGAAAAGGCAGAGTTTTGCGAGTTGGTATCGGAGCTCGAGTCGCTCTCGGCTTCGAAACTGGGTACTGTGCGGATGGTCTGCACCATATTTTGTGCGGCTCGGGGAGACGGGGAGGGGCTCGTCATCGACTGGAGCGTGTTGTTCCGGTCGAGTCGAGTGCTCGTGCTACTGGGGTCAGGGCCTTAGGCGGGTGGTACGAAGTTGCTGTCGGCCTCAGTACCATGCGGTGTGGGGGTCGTCGTCGGCGATGTGCTGGCGAAAGTCTTGTTGCGAGGAGTCAGCAAAGAAGGAGAATTTGGCAAGATCAACCCCGGTCCGTCGAAAGCAGGGGCGCAGTTCACAGACGGGGAAGACGTCGATCTCGAGGCTAGAAGAAATGGGTGGGCGGTGGAGGCCTGGTTTCAAGCAGAAAGCAGCTTGATCGGGGACCCTTACCGACAGCAGAGTCTTGATGAAGGTCGAAGTCAGGTCCTCGTGGTGCGCTAGAGGGAAACGGGTTGGATTATCGTTGGCTTTGTGTGAATTTTACGGTCTGCAGCGCGCAACCTTGGATCGAATGCTTAGGTCGTGATAAGGTTGCCTAGTCTTGGTCGGTCAGTCGGGGCGGCTCGTCGGTTTGAGGTTGGTGGTGGTGGTGGTGTTTTTGGTGGTGGTGTTGGTAAAGTAGCGTGTGTAGGCGAGCGGATGGATAGTTCTGACAGTAAAGAGACAACCTGGGGGGCGCGTGTTCGTCTCGGCTTGACGCTTGACGCTTGACGCTTGACGTTTTACTGGGTCGAGGTGGACTGGGCTATCGGTATGGGTACTCCGTAGGGATATAGAGTACTAAAAGTACGTCTGATCTCGGCCAAGGTGTGGCTGAGGTTGGATGGATTTTGCTTCGCGCCAGGACTTTTGGGACGAGGACGAGGATGGGGAATTGATTTCGGGATCGTTGGACTGGAATGGAGATGAGTTAATCGTTTTGGGAGCGCATGTCCGACGCGCAAATGGGATGAGAACGGCGGGAATCTCGGTTGCGTCGGTCGGATCGTGGATGAAAGTTACAAGCAATATGTCCGTGAAGTACAGTGCAACCGGTATCCGCAATGCGAACGGAGCGAGAGTGACCAAGAGAAAAGATTAATAGTGCTGGGAGAAACTTGGGTGGCTCGGTCGGCGATGATGGAAGTTCCCAAGCGTTTGTCGAGTCAAGCCAGGGCCGTGCTAGATGCAGCACAGTGCAGTGCTGTCGGCAATAGGCATGTATGGTAAGGTGAGTGAGCTACGTCAGTCAGGTCAAGTCATATTCTTCTGACAAGGAAGAGGGTCGAGCGAGAAGGGAACAGCCCAGATAAAAACCGATGGCCGAGACGAGCACGAGCACGAGCATGAGCATGTATATCTAGTACACTATGTACATACCTACCGCAAGTAAGGTAATTAGTATGTATAGATGGACCAACAGACGAGAATAAGGTATCTGAGCAGCATCATTCGCCTTTGCCTTGTTCTGTTTAGCGAGACAGGCACACGGCTAACCGAGCGAGATGAGAGAAGGCTGTGTCTTTCATCTCGGCCCCAGGTTGTTGGTGTGGCTGTGGACTTGTGCCAGGATTTGGACCCATTTCTATTGCTTTTCTTAGCTGTTGTTCGTTTATCACAAAGTACGCTGGAAACCGCACTGAGTGTCGTCAAGTCAGGCACGCACCACGAGGGACACAAAGCAGCAGTAGCCAACCATTCCACTATCAAACAACAACATCAACACAACGGATAGCGGACGATGCATCCGGCTTCCTGCATTGCCGGACCTTCCAACGCGCTGGGCAGACGAATCATCGCGAGCCACGACCGGACGCGGCACACTTGACACTTGATCACGCCCGCTGTGATTCGGTACTTGCGTCCCACCAGAGACTCCCTGTTCCCCAGCAACGAACATCGCTGCTGCGTCACTAGCTGGCCCTGTCTAGATCTCGCCCACGGTGCCAGCCCTCTTCGTGATAGCTTTTGTCACTCCGGAGTTACCTTTCATAGGCTACGCCTAATGTGTTGCTGATGTAAGGAGCAACGACCTGCTTGTAAATGACCACAGCCTGTCGATGCTACACATCTCTCATTACTTCACATCGTTCTTTCTTAGGTATGCAATAAGACACCCGTAGCCTGACAAGCCATTAACCTCAGATGCCCCAAACCCCTGATTTTTCACATCCAATACCAGCACACCCAAAGCAAGAGGATGAACCACGGTTGATTCAACACTCAAAGTATATGTATTTCAAGCAACACAACGAGTCCACGAACAGCAGACAAAACCCCTACTCCTTGCATGAACTCTGCCTCACTCCCCCCTCCCCGGTTTGAGACCAACACCTTGAGAAAGAAAAGCAAAGTCGCCCTTCGTCATTGACTATCCCGTTCCATGCGACACTTGCTCATTCTCATCCCCTAGTAAAGCGATTGACTCTTGCCATGTCCAGCGATCCAATCCCATGTTCCTCCCATCCTCGGTCCGTCGCAGATGTCGGGGCACTCCCGCTCCTCGAAAGTCAACCCACTCGGTCCAAACCTGCGACATGGTCCTGGCCCTTCTTCTATATAGTATATGATCCGTCTGCTATTCCACAATTTACATCAGACCACCCCTTTTTTCTTCAAGCTCGCTCGCGAATCAAATCTCCTTTGACTCCCTTGACCAGGCATTCAAGCATGAATTTTCTCCGACGCGTGGCAATCTCCCGACTACGACGGGCTTGGCTTCGCCGAGGCTGAACCCTACTCAGATGGACCGCGACACCACCGCAAAGCCTAAATTCATCTCAAGCTCAACATGTAAAGCATGTCACGATCAATCCCACACGATAGCTGGCTACCGTGCCCTGCCAGCACTCAACGTGCCCTATTCGAATGTTCGGCTCCTTCGACTTTCACTCTGCGGCTTCTCATCGCACGCACGATGCCGTTCCCGCGTCAGCCCGATCACCGGTCGACGCCCCTACGCTGCCAGTCCTCGAACGTACTCTGATCGCCCAAGCATCACACCGCGCTTGCCTTTGGGCCTAGGCGGTCGTCATGAGAGGGAAAACGGCCGGTAGTGACTCTGCAGGGCGTGTAGCGCTGATCTCCATCTACGGACGAAACGTGCCACCCACTTTTGCTATCCTATTCTCGCGAGTGTAAAATGTCCAACATAACAGCAATGATTGAAAGTTGTTCCTTGCTTTGCGAAAACTATCCAAGTAACTGCCGCGTCCCTTGTAACGGCATTACCCTCCGTCCGCCGTCGGAATATCGCGGGGGAGATAGTACAGGCTAAATGATTGCTGGTGTCTCAAGGTCTTATCAAAAACAGTCATGAAGAGCTTTTCATGTGAGATGATGCGTGATAGGGTGGATTATGTAGTTCATTAGAATCGACCCAAGAAGGGACAAAACATCATGTTGCTTGGTAGCCCGACTCGGTAGGCGTCGAGTATGGTTACAGCAAGTCGGTTCGTCCTAGTTCAACCGCATTTCCCATTTGGCCTCCGGCTAGTGCCCCCCACTATGACAACATCACACGATGTCTGGGGACAGACTGGGTCATGAGACCTAAGGAAAAGCGAACTCGGGCTGGACGAGTCAGGGGCAATGTGAGCTCGCTTATCCTCAGGTCTCATGACCTAGTTTGTCTTTCAGACA
Source organism: Colletotrichum spinosum (assembly GCA_004366825.1). NCBI lineage: Eukaryota > Fungi > Ascomycota > Sordariomycetes > Glomerellales > Glomerellaceae > Colletotrichum > Colletotrichum spinosum. Next base: position 200,936 of record QAPG01000055.1, on the reverse strand, counting down.
ATGCATGATGTTGGTGTGATTAGTACAACTCATCACTTAGACGCCATCAAACGCCAGACCCATGTGTGCCATCTTCTTGTTCCACCGTCCAAAATTTTCTTCAAGGGTATATTGAGGAACCCGTTCAAGTTCGAGTTCCCTGTTCCAACCACTGTGCCTTGTCATCGCCATATTTCCTGTTTGAATCAACTATTCTTCATAATCCCAGCTTGTTGTGAAGTGCCTATGGCTGGGTATCATCCATCTCATACAAGCAACCGACATCACGTAGCAATCGCGGCCGTGTTACTCGTCGCCGTGACAGCGCCATTCTCCGCGTCGTTCTTGGCCGCCTCCAAAAAGGCCGGCCGGAACTTGACCAGGTACTTGGCTGCCAGTGACCTCGCATCCTCGACTGAAAGACTATTAGTATCCACCCAGCAGCGCAACATGCAGTTTGACTTACACTCTGTCCAGATGTCCTGGACCGTATCCAGAGCGAGCTCTTTGGCCGGCGGCCGCATCATGACCAGGTACAACAGACTCGTCAACGCGAGCGGCACCACCAACGGGTCGCGGCACATGCGCTTAACGCGAGACAGGATGGCAGGCGTCAGCTCGGGTATTTCACCCAAGAACCGCGTCAGCACCTTGTCCTGGGCGTTCAAGTATTGCGAGAAGCCGTCGATGAGCTTGAGCGCCCACTTCTCGTAGTGTTGAGGGTGATCCCCCTCTTGCTTCTTCTGTAGCTGATCGTTATACCACTCCTCCGTCAGCCATGTGATCGCCACGTCGATCCGTCTCCTGAAGTCCTCGAGTACATATGTGTACAGCGAGTCTCTGATACTATCGCCGAGACCCAAGCCAGGCGTGGAACTGCTGCCCTCATCCTTGATGCTAACCTCTTCCAGGCCAGCTCCAGACCGACTCGCCAGACGGGTGATGATGGCGATCCATGATTCCCGGTCGTTGCTGCTGGCCGCTAGTCGGTTGATTCCGGACTTGGACTTCTTGGCGGGGTCCTCCAATGTCTTTACGAACTGGAAGAGGGACATGACCGAACCTTGACCGGCGCTGAGCGCTGTTTCAGGGGTCAACGCCGGCGGGGGAGGTAACCTGAACGTTTTCAGTCCAAGCTCCCCATCCTCAGGCCTAGGAGCGGAATCGCTGTCCAGCTTGTTGAGGATCTGCTCGTTGTCTTCTGCGGCAAAGAAATCCGGCTCGTAGTCGTCATCCTCCTCTTCAACACCGAGGGGAGCGGTTTCAGGGTTGATGGCCGGTGGCGATTGCGCAGCCAACGCACTCAGTCGTGCCCGAATACCCTTTGCTTGTTAGAAGCGGTCGTCACAAGAAACCAAAGCTCGACTTACATCAATGGCCTTGGCCAGTAATTGTGCATCAGTACGCACGAGCGTGGTGATGCTAATCTTGGCAGCAACCGAAGCAGGGAGTGTACCGACGTCAAAAGCCTTGAGGCCTTCGCTACCTGTAAGAGTAAAAACGTCACTCAGGCTATGTGGACCCGGTGGCAGGGGCGTAATCTGGATCTGTGGTGTTGTTGATACTTGAGGCGCTAGTCTCTGGCGCTTTTGTTCCATAGCTTCGTGCTGCTGAGCCTCGAGGGCTCGTTTCCTTCCGGCCTCGTCAAAAATCTCATTTCGCATGCGCATCAGCCTCTCAACGTGCTGTTGGATACGGGGCACGATGGGGTTGTGAGGATCGCTGCATGTTGTGTCAGTAGGTAGCAGGGTCATTGTCGAGGGTGAAAAGCGATACCGTTTGCACAGATGGATCAAGAACATACGAGTGGTCTTCTCCATGGACTTGACCATCACACGGGTTTTGGGAGTCATTGGCGAGTTGGCAAGCTTCAGTGGGTTGAAGTTGAGCACAGCGTTCAGGATCCTGTTGGCCGTGCCAGGCCGTGCGCGAATCAAGATGGAAAGGCAGTTGAGAGTGGCATCAACAATCAGAACATCACTGTTATGAGAGACCTGCTGTCAGCTTTGATCGCGCCCCTATGTCGGTGTCATTCTTACCTGCTGTTCTCCTGGAGCACGCTCAGCATTCTGTCCAAAAGACCAGCTCCTTCAGCATCGAGGGTCCTAGCATCGAGCATCTGATGGCTTGGAGGAATCTTGTCAAGCGATACGTCAAGCGAGTCACCACGCTAAGGGTCTGTCAACATCATCCAAATATCAAAGCATCGAGCGGAGCCTACCCTTGGTTCCTGGGGGTTAGCTGCCGACTGTGCCAGAACAACCCGCTGCGCAAACTTGATGCAGCATATCCGCACCGTGGGCGGCGCGTCCTCCCAAATCCTTAGAATCCTAGTCTTGATGGCGACCATTCGCTCCCACGTAAAGGTGTCGTATCCGTTGTTAATGCTACCGACAAGGTCAGCCTTCACCTCTCGCATCCAACATCCTCTGGCCAGGGCCGTACGTACGTCCATTTCAGAGCGAACGGGTAAATACTGGCGGCTGTCTGTATCGCGCTTCGCAAAACGTGAGGGTCCTCGTTCGGGTTCTCGACCATGGTCTGGAGGGTATCCAAGACGAAGAGCAGCATCGTCTCTTTGTCGCCGCCTGGCAGGGCTGGTGTCGAAAAAGCCTCGGCGAGAAAATCGGCACCCCATCTTCGTAACTCGACGCGCGCGGATGGGTCGACAATCGGGAGAATGCTCTTGATAACATTCGGGTAGTATTTCACCTCGCCAAGAACGAGCTTGCGGGCGTCGTTGAGCTGGCGTAGCTGGTCGCTCACCGACGCCTGCGGGGCGGCAGACGCCATGGTTGCGAGATCGTCAAATACAGTGACAGTCGCTACGAGTCGAGAAAATGTTGCTCAAGCCAATAGAGAGCGGATGTGGATGTTGGCGTGACGGCAGACGGCAAAGCGACAGACGGTCAGAAATCACGAGGGCAGGGGCTGTCGCGGATTGTCGAAATACGGATAGCTCAAGCTTTTCCACACAACCATCCTCCAACGCGCCGACCAATACGTGACCGCAATTGGATGAAGTCGCCCTCCTCTGGTCTGGATAGAGGGGGGAGTGAGTCGGATAGACGGTTGACGACTCTCTGAAAACCAATATGGAATGCTGAATGCGATTGCTTGTTTTCCCTGCACTAAAGAATTTGATGGCTGCCCAGCAGGGTAACAGTCAGTGCTCTTGAAGGTCGAAAGGCTGTCTGTAGGCGTGACAAGCGACGCGGGTTATTATGACGGGGCGTGTCGCCCGATGCTTCCTCTTCTGGTTTAGTGCAAGGAGCCTCAGCTTCTCCACTGAGAGTTCAGGTACCTGCACGGAAGGTACTGGGAAATGAGACGGAGGAAAGAAGCCTGTGTCGGGTAGTTGAATGTGTGGGAGCGTCGGGGTGTTGGAGAACAGCGGGTGAGGAGGAGCTACCTTCGTTGTGACGATCGAAGACCAAACTTCTTGTCGAGTTTGTATCGTGATTGACTTATTGGATATTAGAGCACACCGTGGCAGCTTCCTTTACCTCAACAGTCTGCAGAGTGTCTTTGCTGAAGCTACGGCGGACGACGCCGTGACCTTGGTCCTAGAAAAAAACAGCACCGCAGGGACCCCCTGCTTATCACATCCCACGACGTCACTATCGGTTTAGCCGACGTTTAGCCAACTTATCGATAGCAATCAGCGGCGATGCCATGCTCGGCTCGTGATTTTACTGTGTAGTTTGTTCATCGTTTGCGACAACCGATATATCGAACCCTCCCAACGGCGCAACTCATCGATAGCCCCCCGGGCCGAGAGCACGATACCTATCTCCTCGATACTCCCGAATACACAACCTCTCAGAAGTTCTCTCCAGAGGCATAGATAGTCGCAATGGCCATGTATGTCGTTGGAGATCCCGCCCGCCCCGGGAGAGTGGTCTGACGAGCACAACAGCCCCAAGAAGTCCTCCTACTATGATCGCAACCTCCGCCAGGGCCCCGCCCTGATTCGAGCCCGCAAGCCCTACCTCGCCAAGAACCTTGCCGTTGGTGCTGGACTCTGGTGCTTCGCCGGTGCAGTCTGTACGTGTAGACTCATCGTCCGGGTCATTCGCGGCTGCGTAGCTGACTACCGACTTAATAGACTGGTACACTCTCCGCGCAGTTGGCCAGGACGAGTTTGAGGATGTCAAGGTCCCTGATACGCCCAGGCAACCCGCGAAGTCCAACTAAGCAACGTCATTAATGCGAGGTGATACGATGTAAAATTGAAGTATTGTTGAAAGGAAGAAGACCACGAAGACGAACCACTTTGGCATAGCACCCCTTAACTATTTCATCACCGTGACAGCGGTGCTGGGTGGTGCTGGTGACGCTGTCAAGTTTGTACAATATATACCAGCGAGTCAATTCGCTTCCTACCCGAGGTACACTGTAGAATACCAATCCTCTTTCAACCACTCTGTACATGACTCATAAATTACATGAGCAAACCAGTCCGTTACAATGCAAATGAGGCATATCGTTGAAGCCATCCCATTTTACCAGTAAGGACTCCGCCATACCATGATGAACCCAGGAAAAGCCGGCGCATGCGTACCGCCGGTATAAACGTTGAAAGGAAAAAAAAGGGGCATACGCCCGTGCCGTCGTGGGGTATCATAACAGTAGAGTAAGCTTCGAAAAACGCCATCAGCCGCCATGCGATGCCTATGCCGCCTTAACTTGCCATTGCCGAAACAGGTTCTTGTTTAGGGGCTGTGTCCTTTGCTGCTTTTGATGCACGGCTTCCTGCACGCTTCATTTGGGCGCTTTGGGTGAGAACGTTGGCTGTCCGTACCATGTCTGGTGATGCCGAAGCAAATGCATTGGCATGCGGCGCCGGTGGATGAGGGTGGCCGTTTGACAAGGCGGGTGGGGGTTGTGCGACAGGCAGTCCTGAAGCTTTGGCTCCCTGCATGGGGCTATTGACCCGAGCTCCTGGTACAGCAGACGCGGTATTCATCTTGTGTGAAATGTGGTTCGGGTTCGCCCACGGTGTTTCCTTGATGAATTGTTCGCCCGCAGGACCAAGGCTTACCCCGAATGCGACTGCTTGAAAATCATCGAGGGGCTGCATGATCGATCGCTGACGAGGTTTTGTGTTGCGCTTGAAGACGGTCAATAAAAGCCTGGCAAAAGGGGCGAATCATCGGCTTACCTTCATGGCCTCCAGGTCGTCTTCGATTTCTGAAATATTCGCACCTCGCATGGCTGGCACAGCAGGGAAGCCCTCGTGCTTGGCTAGTCCTGCTAAGAAAGACACCTCCGAGTTGTACGCGACAGCATTCCGCGTGCGCTGCGTAGGGTTTGTCGGGAAGAGCAGGCCATAGTCTGGCAGGCTATGGGCGCTGCGCCTTGCATTCTGGGCCTCGTACCACTCTCTGTTCAAGCTTTCGAGCATCTTGGACCTCTGCTCACGCACTCCTTGATAGAATTGGTTCCATATTTGTGCGCGGCGCGCTACTGCCAGTCGTTCAAGAGCCTCGACTGATAGCTCGTACTCTTTCTCCATATGATGAAGCTTCTTTTCAAGCCTTTCGTCTAGGCATTGCTTCATGTTGAGATATTCAGGGTGGTTAGGAGGTTCGGCTTGCAGAGACTGCTCTTCGTGTTCGAGGCGCTCCAGTCGATCTTTGTACAACCTGAGGAGCGCCGTCAGCACGTACAGACAGCGGTGAGTACCGAGGATGGCTTACCTCTCGCGGAAGACCACAAATTTCTCTTCTAGGTCGGTCCATTCTTCTACAGCGGCGCGTTTCTTCTCAACTAGAATGTCTGGTCAGCCTAGCAACGATGAATCGTAGGGTGTACCTCACGCTCTTCATCATGTGTCACGTCGCCCTCGTCGTCACCTTCGTGTTCAACGTGATCATCATCGTGCGGTCCCAGTTCTTCGTCAGCGCGACCGTCGTCCCGGGCTTCGTCATCGTGATCGTGGTTCTCAGCAGCGTTGCCTTTCCGCTTGCTGCCGTTGCGGGTGATCTTCTTCGTGATTGTGGAGTCCTTGACTGGACTATGCGAGTCGCGCGAGACGCCACGCTTGACGGGCGGGATGTCGGGGATGTTGTCGTCGGTCGCAGAGAGATCGCCGTTGCGAGAATTTGTGGATGGGACTTCGTCGTCACGCATCTCCGCGTCGGCCTTGTGCTGATCCTGATCTTGGGGCACGACGGAGCCGGTGCGCTTCCTCGAGGGCTGACCTGGCTCAGACGACTCGGCGACGGGCGACCGCTTCCTTTTTTTGCTGTCAAGGACGTCGGCAGCGCCTTCTGAAGACGGTAGCTCAGTGGACTTCTTGGGCTTGCTGGGTGAAGCGACATCGGCGTGGCTGGAGACCATGGACACGTCGTCACGGTCGGATAGACTATCGTCGTCGTCACCGTCCTCGACGCGGTCGACAGAAAAGGTCTTTTGGAGCTTGCTCGGGGTACGCTCAAAAACCTGTCCGTCGTTGAACTGATTGACAACCACGTCCTTGTGCCGCTGGGCTTGCGGGGTGTCGTAAAGGCGCTCAGTCTCCGCCTCGGTATCGTTCGCCTCAGACAGGTTGCTGTCGGAGTCGAGCGCATCGTCGTGGTTCGACCGAGGAGGATCTAGCTGCATTCCGTCGAGAGACTCACCCTCACCGTCCTTGTCCTCGACGTCGCTCAGGGGACTGGAGATGTTGCTGTCGTCATGATCGAGCGGCGCCTGCCCTGGGGAGAGGGCAGGCGGCGCTGACGCCGTAGCTGCCATTGAAGCAAAGGGTTGATACCGGGCTATGCAAAATCGAGTCGGGTAGGCCAGAGGCCAGAGGGGTCGGGGAAAGGTGCAATTCGGGTGGACGAGTTTTCGTGGGAGCGACAACGACGGGTCGCGGAGGGACGGCCAGCAGAAGCGGGTTGGAAAGGTGGGCTGGGTATTGTGGAAAGAAAACAGAGCGTTTTCCGGTACGGGGAGGTAAATGAAAGCTGACAGAGAGCAGCATGAACGACTCGGGAACCTATAGAATTCTAAGAACAAGGTGTGAGGAGAGCGCGGGTAGGTGGTGTTGTGGTGGTGGGTTTCTCGGAGGTGGGAAGAGAAGAAGAATGAGCGTTAGTGACCTGCTGCCAGTCCATGAGAGTAGAGTAGAGAGAGTATGCGCTCACATCCCTCCTCTCTGTGTGTGCTGGTGCTGCTGTACCTCTGTGCCTGTCTGTGCCTTTCCCGGCTGCTTAGGTGCCCTGTATGCTACGCTACAAGGTGCGCTGCCCGGGCAGTTACCCAGTGCGGGAAAGAAATCCAGCCTACGAGCGAAAGCGGTGAAGGGCGGCATAACGGTGGGCACGGGGCATTTGTTCTCGGCAAATGGCGGCCTGCTGACGTTTTACGCCAATGGAGATTTGTTCCGATCTCTTATCAGGCTCCGACCCACCGGAATCTTGCTTATCGGCCGGCGCAGATACCAACTGATAGAGGACGGGAGCTGCTATCCGATTTTATTTTTTCGATGGGCGAAGGAGACCTTGGGGCGTCGGCGCATTCCTAGTAGGCTCGTTGCAGAGAAACACCATATCTGGAAATCGAACAGGCAAAGAAATATCGCAACTATGGGCAAGGGGTATGTCACATTATGTCTGAGAAGTCGGATGATTAAATTAAGCTAACCCATCTCTTCTAGTAATAAAATCATTCCTTCTAGCAAGGCCATCGACCCCACCCTCGATGCGCTCTTTGCATCCAGTGCAAGTCCCCAATGATGCTTCGATCAATTGATCTTGAAAAGCCTAACAAAATTACAGGCTGGTCCAGTGAAGCCACCCCCCAAGTCAAGATACACCGAACCCCCTCCGCCGAAGCCTGAGTCTGAAGCCGCCGACTCGGACGAGGAACTGCCCGATGCCGACGAAGAGGATGACGAGGAACTATCCGAGCTGGAGCAAGACTCCGAGGGTGAGGACGTCGAAGACGCAGAGGAGAACGAAGATGAAGGAGAGTCAGAGTCAGAGTCAGAAACAGCCCCAGAACCGGTGAAACCCAAGAAGGAGCGCAAACGCAAGCGGGACGAGGACGACATCGAGGGCAAGTATCTGAGCAAACTCGCCGAGGCCGAGGAAAAGGAGAAGCCAGTCGGCAAGCGTAGCAAGCAGGAAGCTGAGGGCGACGACAAGGACGCTGCCGCATCAACAACATCCTCCGATGAGGAAGAGGAGGAAGGTTCCGACGCCGAGATCCCTGTCCACGAGTCCCTCGCGGCGGACAGCAAGACCAAGGCTCAAGACACCGAACTCGACAAGGCCAACCGCACCGTCTTCCTATCCAACGTCGCCTCCAACGCCGCGTCCAGCAAATCCGCCCGCCGCACCCTCGACGCCCACCTAGCCAGCGTCTTGGACAAGGACGCGAAGCCAGCGCAGAAGATCGAGTCCATCCGCTTCCGCTCCCTCGCCTTCTCCGGCGGCGCCCTGCCCAAGCGCGCTGCCTACATCACCAAGTCCCTGATGCAGGAGACGACAAAGTCCGCCAATGCCTACGTCGTCTTCTCCACCCCGGCCGCCGCGCGCAAGGTCGTCACCGAGCTCAACGGCACCATTGTGCTCGACCGCCACCTGCGCGTCGACAGCGTCGCTCACCCCGCGCCGACCGACCACCGCCGCTGCGTCTTCGTCGGCAACCTCGGCTTCGTCGATGACGAGACCATCGTCACCACCGGCGAGGACGGCGAAACCGTGGAGAAGAAGCGCACAAAGATCCCCGCCGACATCGAGGAGGGTCTCTGGAGGACGTTCGGCAAGAACGTCGGTAAGATTGAGAACGTGCGTGTCGTGCGGGACCCCAAAACCAGAGTAGGCAAGGGTTTCGCCTACGTTCAATTCTACGTGAGTTTCCCCATACCTGTACAACCCAAACCCTGCATTTCTTTCATGACTGACAGCAACCTATAGGACGGCAACCACGTCGAGGCCGCCCTTCTCCTTGACGGAAAGAAATTCCCCCCCATGCTTCCCCGCATCCTGCGCGTCACCCGCGCCAAGGCCCCTCACAAAACCGCTCTCGCCATGGAGCGCGCAAAGAAGGGCAAGGCCACCGGCCCCGGTGCTCCCGGTGGTAGCACAAAGTACAAGGCCAAGATCACCCCGGAGCAGCAGTCCATGGCCGGCCGCGCGAGCCGTCTCCTCGGCCGCTCCGGCGCCTTCCGCGAGCGCAAGGGCGGAAAGGACAGAGAACCGTCTCGCCCTGCCAACGGCTCTGGCGCCGTCCCAAAGGACGAGATGAGGGCGCCCGAGGACTTCATTTTTGAGGGTCGCCGCGCCAGCGCGAAGGACGGCAGGCCCAAGGACCTCAAGTTCGGCAAGCGGACCAAGGTTAAGGGTCGCGTGCAAAAGTCCAAGCCGACTGGACGAGGCGCGAAACGTGCCCAGGAGTGGAAGAAGAATAAGTCTGCATGAGCGCGGTCGTGGCATAGTCGTGGTTGTGCGGAGGGTTCACATGTATACCAAGGTGGTGATAATTGTTGGTAAAAGGCACGGGAAAAGGCGTCCAAAATCATCCATACATACAATCTGCGCGGTCGCGTCCTCATGCTTGCTGCGCTGTGGATTTGTTCGGTCATCACTGTGTATTGACGTGAGTAACTCACTTAGGTAGCAAACGTAAAGCCAATCCAGTTACAATTTACTACGGCAAAAGGTCCCAGTAATTCTCTTTTGAGAGTGGGAATCCGAAAGACAACGAGTATGTACTTGTGTGGAGAAGAAAAAGACTTGGTCTCGTCTATTATCACTCGAGCTTGACTCCGAATATCCATCGTGTGTCATGGGGTAATCCAGTGCCTCGCGTTCATGTCCGTCCGGCGAGGACGAGAACAGAGAAATCTACCGTACCAGACACTGCAACGGTTGCCAAGCAAGCTTTTCATGCATTCGTTTCGACGGTGGCCACCCGGGAATCATCGTTCAATGGCGGCAACTGACTGACCGCACAACGAACAAACGGCCTCTCAACAGTCGCTTAGTACTCGGCCTCACCCTCGTCGCCCTCGTACGAGTCGGCAGCAACCTCCTCGTAATCCTTCTCGAGCGCGGCGAGGTCCTCACGAGCCTCGCTGAACTCGCCCTCCTCCATACCCTCACCGACGTACCAGTGAACGAAGGCACGCTTGCTGTACATGAGGTCGAACTTGTGGTCGAGTCTCGACCAAGCCTCGGCAATGGCAGTGGTGTTGGACAGCATAGAGACGGAGCGGTCGACGGGGGCGAGACCACCATCGCCGGGGGCGGCAGGAACAGCCATGGGCTTCTGGTAGTTGATTCCCAGCTTGAAACCGGTAGGGCACCACTCGACGAGGTTGAACGAGGACTTGGCCTTGAGGGCGGCAATGGCGGCGTTGCAGTCGCGGGGAACAGCGTCACCGCGGTAGAGCAGGGCGACGGCCATGTACTTTCCGTTGCGCGGGTCACACACGACCATTTGGTTGTTGGGCTCGAAGCCTGCGGACTGTCAGTGTCTGGGTTGGTGATACATTCAAGGACATGCCACGTACACTGGAAGGTAAGCTCCTGGACCTTGAAGCTCTCGTGGGCGCTCTTGGAGGCAGAAATGACGGGAGCGTAACTGATGAGAGGGTAGTGGATACGAGGGTAAGGAACGAGGTTGGTCTGGAACTCGTTCAGGTCGACGTTGAGGGCACCATCGAAGCGGAGAGAAGAGGTGATGGAGCTGACAACCTGGGCGATCAGGCGGTTCAGGTGGTCGTACGAGGGGCGGGGAATGTCGAGGTTGCGGCGGCAAATATCGTAAACAGCCTCGTTGTCGACCAGGAAGGTACAGTCCGAGTTCTCGATGGTGCTGTGGGTGGACAGGACAGCGTTGTAAGGCTCAACAACGGCAGTCGAGACACGGGGGGCAGGGTAGACGGCGAACTCGAGCTTCGACTTCTTGCCGTATTCGGTAGAAAGACGCTCGAGCAGGAGAGCACCGAAACCGGAGCCGGTACCACCGCCAAAGGAGTGGAAGATGAGGAAACCCTGAAGGGAGTGGCAGTTGTCTATTGTAGAGTCGGTCAGTTCGGGCGCTCGCAGAAGGATGTGCAGGCGGCGAGTATGGACGAACCAGCGACACGGCGGATACGGTCAATGACGTTGTCAACCATCTCTTTGCCAATGGTGTAGTGACCACGAGCGTAGTTGTTGGCGGCATCCTCCTTGCCGCTGATCAGGAGCTCGGGGTGGAACAGCTGGCGGTAGCCACCGGTTCTGATCTCGTCAATGGGCGAGGGGTCGAGGTCGACGAAAAGGGATCGAGGGACGTATTTGCCATTGCTAGTCTCGGTAAAAAACGTCTCGTAGGAACCGCCATCGACGACGTCCTTGGCGCTAGGGTCAGGACGACCATCGTGGCCGAGGCCGTGCTCGAGGAGGTAACTACGCGCGGGTGGTCAGTCCATAAGACGTCTTTCGGACAAGGACGATGTTGAGACGAAGACGCTCGACGTACAGCTCCCAAGCAGAGTTACCCAGCTGGGTACCGGCCTGGCCGAGGTGAAGGTGAAGAATCTAGAGAAAATTCCTGTTAGTACTGGAGGCCATACACCGAGGTCAAATCAAGGTGAGGTAGGAGGATCTCGAGAGTGGGATGTCGTCCAGGGGTCGCAATACCACGGCCAAAGTGGACAGCGAAGCCGCGATGGAGACCCCTAGAGCAAATCGACCAAAAATAAGATGATGAAACAGAAGCACTGAGAACTTACCTCTCCCTTCATGATGGAATACTAGCTCAACGAAGCTGGAAAGATACTGCGACGCAAGTTGGATTGAGAAAAGGGAATATTTTCACGCGCGCAGCGCAAGTGGGTGAGGTTCGGAAGAGCTAGGGGGTTGAGGAGACTGACGACTGTGGTGATGGTTTTCAGAGGTTTGGAGGGTCCACGACTCTTGTTGTGGGCAAGGTGGGGCAAGAATCAACATAGACAACCAGTAGCGCGACACGTCTTGAGCCAAAGGGTGCTCCAGTGAGTTTCCCCCCTGCTCTAAGAGGCTTAGTGCCTGCTATCAGTGCTGCCCACTGTTAGCTTGGTGTGCTGGGACTCCAGTACTGCCTGCTTGTGAGGCTGTTGCCAGCCAATCAAGCAGGTGCGACCCTCTCACCGCTACATGGTCCATGCGCTTTTTAGCCTTCTACAAGTATTCATTGGGTTTATTCAGGGGTGCATGAAGATGTTGCTGTCACCTCACCTGCCACCTGCCAGCTGCTCAGGCTGTGGCAGGTGCGACTGATGCTGGCACATCAGGAGTCAGTTGAAGGAAGTTGCTTCCCCAGGCTTGCCTAATTACCTACCTAGTCCAAGCCACCAGACTTCACCTGGCCAATGCCCTATGTTCCCTCTTTCTCTTTGGCAGATGCCCTATACTGAATTAGGGTCTGTGCACTAAAGCCAAGGGTCTCAGTGACAATCTTGCCTGAAACTGCCCAACTACCGTGTCTTCTAATTGTAAGACACCCTCTCTTCTACAAGGCACTCTCTCTTGGGATACCCAGAAACATGTTTCTCATGGATGACAACCTTTGCAGACAAAAGACCATCAGTTCTTCGTTTCAAGGAAGGGCCTAGCCCACAGCTGACTTGGTCATTTGATAGCCGGGGTAGCATTGTCCCGAAGGAAAATCCTCGCGGCGTTGGTGGGCTCGGAGCGATCCTAGGAGGGCCCGAGCCGGACACGGCCCCACTCCCCGGATTGGTCTACAGTGTATTACAACGACTTCGGAACCTGCGATGTATGTTTTTTTGCAGAGAATTGCTCATCAACTTGTGTTTGCCAAATCTTTGAAACGATGCCAGTCGTCCGGAGACTGGCATGTCGATCCTTTTCTCGGTCGGTTGGTCGCACAGACATGTCACCATCTGCCTCCACCGTGGCACCGACCTTCTCTGGCTGGCTGTATGTTGACCATTGATGAGCATTCTCAATCATCGTCTTTCGTCCTGGTACTCTTCAGTACGCAGTATGAGCATCTCATATGCATGCATCGATTGTTGGTGCAATAATTATCAACAGTGTAGCTCAATGGACCGACGTTACAGGCATGCTTCAAGATGGTTAGCCAGAAGATCCAACTTTGAACACTCGACTTACACAATACCAGACCCATCGTTTTAACTTCCTCTCCTTTCCAGGAAAGCCTGGAATAGTATCGCTAAAAATCTCATATCTGCTGGTATTACTTCGCCGAGGATACCCAGGAGTTGAACCCAAATCGGAATTTGAGTACTCCTCAGTAGGAAGCTGATCTTGAAGCGCCGACAAACCGCCTCCAGAATGTGGGCCAGAATTCTTGTCTTGGAGATTCATATCTCTCAGTTGATCCACCATGCTCATGACTGCCTCTGCTTCGCCTAGTACTAACGCTTCCCGCATTTCGCTGCTCGAGGATGGCGCAAAGCTCTCCTCAGCGATGTCGCCATCGATCCTGACCGGCCTCAGTCTCGAATCTCGCTTGAAGTGAAGACTGGCAATATGGTCCGGTATGGAACCCGCTGCTAGTTGGTGCAAATGCTCCGCTAAGTGGCGCGAGGCCAGATCTGGATGTTTCCACTTCGTGTCTTCGGACGTCCATCCATCACAAAAAGGGCACATTGTGTAGGGGAAGCCGTCGAATGACCTCTTTCCTACTCCGAGGATGATGGAAAGTTGATTTGTCGTCACCTCACTAGGGTGAGATGTTGTGATGTGTCGTTTTAACTCGTCCGAGCTGCTCAATATCTTCGTCGAGGGGCTACATAATACGCAAAACCAAGATGACCGGTGTATTTCCTGTCCATGCTGTATCCATGCGTTCTGGGTCCTGAACAGAGCATTTGGCTGGCTGCAGTCTTCAAAGAGACAGACGTATGGTCTCAAGTCCGCAAAAGCTTGCTGCCTATATTTGTCTTTGTGGTATGCTTGGTTGATCCTCGTTTTTTGTAGCGTACGTCGCCGCTGTGTAATAGCGTTTCCCAAACGATTCCATAGCCATGGCTCTTTTTGGACCCGAGGAAACTGTTTCCAACGTAAGCGATGTCGGCCAATTTGTCTCCCTCTTCGAAATAAAAATTGGTAAACCGAGCTTTTATCGTCATTCTCCGGAGAAGTATCGAGATCTCAAATAGGTGATCGACGGCAGAACCGTCGTTCAAGAGCAGTTCTTGAAGCTAATCGTGCTTCGGCCCCAGGTCAAGATTCGCGGGGAACTCCGTCCTATTTTTCTTTTCGCCTTTGACAATACGAGTCGCTAGACTTGTCAGCTTGTGTCGCAGCAACTTTGAGCTACCGTCGTCGTCAACCAACATTAAACTCACCAGCCCGGGCGGATTTCTCCACCCTGCTCATCCCGGAAAACATGTTTGATACCAGGCCTTTGGCTGGACTTCCAAAAGTTTTCATATTGTCTTCAGATTTCGTGGACAGTAATGCCTCACTGTTTGCCGACCATACTCGAAACCTGCCCCTGATAACCTCCGCGCAATCTTCTCGGTCATTCTTTGACTCATTGGGCTTGGTGCAGAGTTCTTCCAGTATTGATGTGCACAAACGTGCCGCCTTCAATATCTTCGTCTCCTTGGTCTCTTGGCTCATCATGAAATTCTGTAGCATACTCACCGGAAGTCGGCATTGTCGGGTCTATCGTCTACTTGCTCACTGGCAAGCGTGGGGGAGCCAGTGCTAAAGACCAAAGTTGGGCTTCGGCCAGGTCATGTGGTTGGGCCGCCTGATGATAATGCATGTCATCAATGCCATCGCTGATTCCACCAACCGATAGCATGGGATTAGTCACGTTAGATGATAATTTGTAGCGAACGACGACTTGAACGCTATCCAGACAATTTAGCAGCTTACCTGCATCAGCCGCCATTGACTATTTCACGGTGGTTCTCCTGTCTTCTCTTGACGGCCATTGACGACTAGCAGCGCACATACGTTTCAGTGAGCTTTCGGCGCATTCCATGTCGGGATTTCGAGATTGCCGGAATAGTCCTTGGTGCTTTTCCCATCTTGTTGGGGGGTGCTAAGGAGATCCAGGGAATTGCCGCGAAGTTCGGTTTCTATTGGCACTTTCGGCGGAGCTTCGAGTCCTTTCTCGATACTGTCGAGTTTTAACGCATATCCTATGATTTGAATATTGAGCTTCTGCTGAATGAATACTCTTGATATTTCGGGCGAGGACCGCATTAGGCTCCTGAGTGCGACCGAGCCTGAGCTTTGGCGCGCGCTTGGAATCGAACAAGAGCTTCGTCGAAAAGTTAGCCAGAAACATTACAACTGGTTCATTACTCAGGTTGAAGGCATTGCGAGCTGTCTCAGAGATCTCCGTGAGCTGCTACCCCTCGAGAAGGTAACTTGATGGCTCTCCTTCTACCCTCCCAATAGCCTGACTTGACAGCTGGTGGAACTGAACAACATGTCTACATGCCCGCATTTTCACTTCCCATGACAAAGAGAGCGAGATCCTACGCCTAGCTCTCAGTTTTTTGGAGCGAAAGGATGAGCTTCTCGGAAAACCGAAGACTGGAAACGACCACATCTATGCATATCTCGACAAATCAGGTCGGTTAAGCGCACCGCTGCTTTCACTCCCCGACGAGCCTCAACATAAGTAGTCCCAATGCGCAAGATTACGTCTATTGCAGGCCCAGTCACGCAACATCTTTGAGTGTCTGCGCAAGCAACTGTCGTGTGACTGCTCTGCTGGTCATCCATGCTGAAATACCATTCAGGAAGTACCAGGGAAGGGCCATGATGAAACGAACATCGTGGTCATTTTGGATCCTCTGACAAAGTCTTTCCAGAAAAGACTTCGTATACATAAGACCCAAGAGGCTGAAGTGGGCCTGGGTAATGAATCAAGCCAGTCTCCGGATACTGACGACGTAGACCGTGTGAGACAACAAGTGATGACGATAAATGATCGAAAGAGGATGAAGAGACGGCAGCCTGCGTTGCAGACTCTTCTGCAATCAACCATGGATGTGTGTGATAAGTTCAGAGATCAACTACTTGGAGTTAACAAGGCATTTGAAAAAGCCAGAGAAATTTGAACAAAGTCCGCCTGTAGTTAATACTCAAACTACTATACCACCTCTGCGGCAGAAAAACAAGGCCAACATCGAGCTGAGCAACAAGAATTTGTGAGTATTGGATCTCCATGATCGACATTATTGTATTCGCCGACACGGAAATTGAGAAACCCAATTCCGTCTTCGTCCAGGGATCCCATCAATCCGCGGGCTTTCTCAACCACTGACGTTTCCTCAGTCGACAAAAGCTCCTCTCCGACCACGGACATGTGCCACTTTATATCTCAGAGCTTCTTGGGATCGCGTCTCGGTTACTTGGATGTGGAGAGCAGCCAACAGCTTCATTTACGCATTGAATCATTTGGATTCTCGGCTCAGTTCGATGAACTACTGAGTCTGGAATCCTTTGTGCAGAAACAACCCTCCCGTGAAAAGAGGCTTCGGGTCGGACTTTCGATAGTTTTCCTCGTATATGGCATCGGCCCGTCGAAGTGGCTTTCGTCCGAATGGACGCCAGCGGAAATCAGCTTGATGCAGTCTCCCGGATCGTTGGTACCGCAACCTTACGTCTTTCATCCTTCGCTCATTGAGACGATCAGGCGGGCTTCAGCAAAGCCTACCGATCATCAACGACGTTCAAGCTTCTTCAACACTGGAATAATGCTACTTGAACTCTTGTTCGGGATGAAGTTGAACGACCACCCGGATCGACGGTCCATGCTGGACGATGACGGCAATCCCAATAAGATGACAGATTTCTGCACAGCAATGAAATGGAACGCAGAAACAGAGGAGAAATTCGGCGACTTAATTGCCAATGCAATACAGTGGTGTCTTGCATGCTTCCTCGGCTTTGGAATCAGCATTGATAGTCTTGCTTTCCTCGACGAGCTGTGGGAACACGTTGTTGTTCCTCTCGAGAGGTTCTTGGCTTTGTGGTCAAAGAGTCCCATCACATAGCTGAGTTTCACCGAGGATTTAGAGCGGCTAGTCGAAGGGTTTTGGATATTTCCAGCAATGGGGCAGACTGTGAATAGTTTCATCGTACTGGGCAGCTTTCAATCGTCTCCATATTTGTGAGAGACCACTGAGACTTGCGTTTTGACCATGATGCCTCGCTCGATGTCTGAACTGCCCTTGCTTTCAGTTGCATGACTTGAAGACGCATCGCCTCCTTTGATGGTGCATGTCAGCTCAACCTCATCATCGTCTATCCTCGACTTCCTCGCGTTGCTATGAGCTCCCCCGAAACCGCCCCCGCGGTTCCCACGAACGCCGATGGTCCGAACACCTGCTTCGGATATGCCGCCGCTTCTGTCACCTACATAGGGGTAAGTGCTTCTTCGGGAAGAACCCTTACGTCCCATGCGGAAAAGAGGCGCAAACGTCGGCAGACAAGCGGAGATGACGGCAATCGAAGGCTCGAGGCTTGACCACGCAAACACGGGACCCATCCACCAGGTGGTGTCGATGCTCCGGAAAAACCCATGCAGATAATAGATTCGCACAATACTTGCAATGCATACACTACGTTCCAAATCAGACTTGTTGTGTAAAGGGTGCAAAGGCTCATATAATGACTTACAAGCCGCCCAGTAGCATAATGCCAAAGATTGAGAACTTGGTCCTCTTGTTCATCTGCAGCTCCCAGATGCGCGGCACCGGAACGAGGAGAATGACAATATCGTCGAGCATGTTGACAATGCCGGAGGTGAAGAAGAAGAGACCGCCGTTGATACAGCTCCCTCTGGCGCCCAGGTACCGGTTCCAGAAGTACGAAACAGGGCTGCAAGACAAGGCCGTGCCTACCCACTGGATGATTGGATATATCATTGTCAGAAAGGTCGCTGTCCAGAATAAGGCGGTATAGAGACGACTAAGTCCCGTTTTTGCATCGAACAAGCGTCGATAAAGCAAGAGAATACTGATCTTGGTAGAGGTAACAGCGGCGGCGTATATGAAGGGCTCGGCAAATACAATCTGAGAAAACCACAGTCAGTCCTGTGTCCCAAACCGTCATAACAACTCGCCATAAGCTAACTTGCCTTCAATAGGATGAGGAACCGAGGCATATTGGTTGCCCAGACGTGTTCTCCGGCGCCGTATGCTCCAGCTAGTTGGAATGTGTCAGTAGTTTCGCCGACGGACATATGGAAACCAGTCGAGGTAGAAATTTTGTTACCTAGAACCGTCATGAACGTCGTCAAGATACAGAAGAACTGGTCCCGTGAGCGGTGATGCTGACTGATGAAGGTGGGTGATGATACTCACTACGCTTATCAATATAACATAGTCGTCATGCCAGATCTTCGCGCCCTTGATGCTGCGCACGTAGAAGCGAAGCGCGACTGAAATTGCAGCCAGACCTAGCACCACGCACACAGAGGCGTTGTACCCGATCACCTTGTGCTCTCCCAGATCGACGCCCGCGGGGACCTCTCCGAAGATGGCTATGATGCTCGGATCGAGGGCCATTTCGACTGGAAGATGGTGGACAGGGAAAATTTTGAAATGGGAAGCCGTCGACCGCTGACGATGGACACACGACACGTGGAGGGAAGAGACGGAGACTTCGGACCTGCATGATTCTGCACGATGACACGAACACCGGCTGCTATTTGAATAACAGATGGAGGAAGCATCCGGAATTAATCGCGGAAGACCGCAAGAGGAACGCCACGCGCCAGGCGCCAGGCAGAGACTTTGACCAGGTCCGTTACGTGCGGCGTACATCATAATGAATTGGCTGCTGACAAGTCTTTGGAAATAAACCCAGCATCTCATTTCGTTGCGACTCAGCTTCCAACGAGCCCATGTCAATCAGAATGTTTGCTTCAATGTTGGAATTGATGCCCCTGTTCCTCTGTCATCCGAGCCCCGTGATTCAGCAAATCGGGGGAAAGGATCCAACGAACAGTTTGATGAGGAAACCTCCATTGGTCGTCAGACTGGCTGTGCCGCACGCTAGGAGAGAGATGGTCTTGCAGGATTCCAGGTCCTCGGTGAGCCTCGGGTAATCCGGTTGCTCCATACATACTTGTGCTGGCGAATTTTGTCTTGAAGTTCTCATGGGTTGTGACCAGACTGACGATGGAGTGGATAAATAGTGCCCTCAGCAACGAATGTGAGCCGAAGCTAAACGACTTGTTCAGGCAATGTTTAGTACATCGAATAAGGTATTGACCATGACGAGGCTCGTTGATCCACGCTGGTCAAGGGGTGTCAGATATCGTATCTAAAGATCGGTCATTCACGTTACACTTGATCCATCAACCGTATCTCTGGTATTTTGACCGTCACACCCTGCGGTAGAAGCACTCTTCATGCCGAGACAATGGCTGTTCGGATTCGGACTGCATTCCGCGGAGTCTCCACCACAACGCCTGACGTTCCCCGACTGGTGAAGCGCCTGAACCACATACGTAACCGTCGAGCAAACAACGAGCAACCAACAAGAGATAAGTAGAACCCCCGAGGACCCCACAATGTTACAGTGGCGTCGAATGTTCCTTCGTAGAGCCGGGCCTCTCTTTTCTTGAAGTTTTCCGATGGTCTGGGCAAGATGATGCCTGAGATTTGACACTGTCCTTACACATTCCTACCATGGTCCGCAGCCTCCGTGAGAATCCTCGCTTCTTTTTCCTTTTCGCAAACGTTTCCGTAGTCGGTGAGCTTACGCCGTGGAAGATGTGACGTATTCGTGAGGAAACATTCCGCTAAGCAGACTTCCTCGCAAGCGGCATCCTCAACGAATGACCCATGGGGTAAATAATTCTTAAACTTCGTCCATTTCTACGTTCAGCAGTTAAGTCTCTTACTTCCGGCTCTGTGTTAAAGTCATATCACGCTCAGTCAAAACTCCCGTGGGACTCCGCCTGATCTTTCCATCTTGGCATCAGGGAACAAGCATCGCATCAGCTTAGCTCCAACAGCAAGCAAGACACATGTCGTCTTGTACCCACACGCACATGCATGAAAGTCCACGATATCACTCGAGCATTCGGCGCCAAGGTAAAACCAGCTGCCTTAAACAGCAAGTCAAACCGTAGTCCTCAACAATCCGTGGCGAAAAAGTCTCCCTGAAACGTGCATCAAGACAAGTCTGCAGTCAGCCATCTACTCACTGTACCAAATCTCGTCAGAAACTTGGACGTTGCGTTCTCAACCACAGATAAGCTGATTACCTGGTAGGCAACCTTTAGACTCTCTCAAGCAATCAAGGAAAATATTTAGTCAGCCACCATTACCGAGCTTACGAACGATACGCAGGAAAACGCCTTAGGCAATTCACCCATGTGCACTCAGCTAGACTTGGCAACTCCTCTACTTCCCGTTGACCAGGTTGTGTAGAGGGATGGGCTCGCAGCATCTACCGCTTCGAGCTAACCGAAGAATCTGACACATCCCATCTTACCACCCTCCCAAAGAGAGACTACAAGGCGTTGAACAACCGCGTTCCCATCGCCAGCTACGAAGGCCTTGGCCGTCGACAGCTTTACACAAGCTGGTCCTGTGCAGCTCCCAACAGGGGCTGAATCGAGGACATCAGCGCGAAAGACTCCAGAAAAGACAAATCAAACCCTCAGCTTCTCGGAGCTCAAGATCCACGCCTCGGCTCTCGTCCAAGCCATAAACTGCTGCCGTGGTCTCGACGAGGGGCGGGCCCCGGAAGCTGCTGCTGAACACGCTTTTAATCAACGTTTACTGGCGTCCCGAACAACCCGTCGTTGCTCATTCACCACGGCCACGTCGCCTACCTCTCTCCCGAGGCACCGACCGCCCTCAAAGCGGAAGCATCACCGGCTAACGCCATACTTTTCAAGGGAAATTACGGCATTTCTTCGTGAATTTACATCAAACATGCCATCATAGCGCTCATTCGGGGTTGCGCCATGTCTGCCCCTCGGGCTACTAGTAGCGGTTCCAAAAATGAGACACGCGACTGTATGATAACGAGCCTTGGATGACTATACAGATAGGAGAGTATCATGGGGTCTTCTCTCTCTTTGATTGCAGTCCATGACTGTCTCGGTCTACTTGAATGCTTGAATGTATATGGCAATGACCATAATGTTGATTTTCAGCTGAGAACGGTGGTATTTTTGTGGAGAGCGACTGCTGAACTTGCCATAAATCAACTAGCAAGGCAAATGAGCTGCCATTCCGTTTCGGTAACGAGTTGCTTGAGTCAGGCTTTTCAGGCGAAATGACCATTGCGGGAAACTGAATATAAGAAGCAATTAAAGACGGGGTGACTTGAGATCAAACACGCCCGAATCCCGCTTTCTCGTTGTCGTTGGGGTGTGTTCTGCCAGACTTGGCTGTCGGGAATGCCGACGGAAGAGCCAAGT
The DNA here is from genome assembly GCA_004366825.1 of Colletotrichum spinosum. NCBI lineage: Eukaryota > Fungi > Ascomycota > Sordariomycetes > Glomerellales > Glomerellaceae > Colletotrichum > Colletotrichum spinosum. Next base: position 179,588 of record QAPG01000055.1, on the reverse strand, counting down.
AATGTACAAGAGACGAGGAGAAAGGGGAGATAGATTGTTGTCAACGGACTCTACCTGTCAAGGGAGAAAATCCGTTGAGGTGGTGGCACAATAGAGCGGTAGTCGACTCAAGTCAACTGATCGACGATGTGATTTCTAGAAATGACTGCTAATATGGTAGTGCGGCAGCAACGCTAGACTCAGCCATGGGGTATGCGGTCTGTCAGTTCAACCCGAGTCTCAACAGTATATATGGTCCCTTGGTCCTGCAAGTCAAGTTCCCTTCCATTCTCTTAGACATTCCAACTACCTACTCGCCTTCCTTACTCACCTTTCCAAAGTGATAATGTTCAGCCTCAAGACCGTCATCGCCCTCATGTTCGTCACTCATAGACTATCTCCTGGCCTATCCGACTAACACGCATAGGGGCCTCGCCTCCATCGTCGCCGCCGCCCCGCCCGGGCGCGACGACACCAAGAGCTGCTACTGCGGCTACGAACAAAAAGGAGTTCGTATGAGCGACCCCCTCGTCACCAAGGAGGCCTGCGGTGACCTCGGCACACTTGGTATGTTGAGCTTCTCCTCCCCACGGTGTCGGATCAGGCTGACTTCTGGGGTCCCGTACCTCCACGGTGTTAGTCAACGGCCCGACCAAATGTCTGATTACCATTGACATCAACGAGCCCATCTTCATTGACAGATGCAAGAAGCCCAATGGCTCCGACGTTGGTTACTGCGAAAAATGAGCCGCTGTGTCGGATGAAAGCAGCTGCCGATCGCGAACTTGATTCAAGTGTAGAAAACTGTACTACAAGTATGGCCGAGGATTAATTGATTCATTCACTGAATGACCACTGCTCTTGATTGATGAGACTGTCAAAAGCTGCGTAAGAAAGACTGCCAGTTAGTAGTAGGCCATGCAGGCCTCTTGTAGGCCTATTGACAAAGACTCAAACTCGGTTTTGAACCCTCTGTTGACAGTCTTGGAGATGCCGACTTGGCAGCTCGGACGCAATAACACACTGCACGACACAAAAGCTAGCACTAATCTTGTCTGGTAGCGAAGCCATGATTACGGGCATGTATGTAATGATGCCTGTGGAGTATGGAGATCTCTCGGCATCTAGTCACCACATCACACCTCCGAACCCAGCAACCAATCGCGATGCCCTAAACAGTTCCCAACCTGCCCGAAACGTGACTTCTCCATATACCGAACATCGATGACGTCCCGAACCCGGAAGACTTACATGAGCATGTTGACAGCCTACCATCACCAAACTGCCGACACCCGTGACGTCAAACATGTGCCGTGTAAACCGGACGGTCCCTGACGATCGGAATAAAAGACCATGAGTATAAGAATCCGTGCTTGGCATCAGTCATGCGAAGAAGAAGAAAACACCGGCAAAGCAAGCAAGCAGAAAAGCCGCGACAGTCTCACGCCGCAAGCATGTCATCGAAGAAACCGGTCCTCGCCGTCATCGGTTCCGGCTGGGGCGGCTTCACCCTCACCCAGAAAGCCTCCCTCTCCAAGTACGACATCAAGGTGATCTCCCCCGTGCGCACCATCCAGTACACGCCGCTCCTCGCCAGCGCGGCCTGCGGCCTCTTCAACTTCCGCCTCGCCGAGGAGCCCGTCCGCCGCAAACACCGCGCCGACCTGCAGTACTTCAAGGCCGCGGCGGAGTCCATCGACTTTGACGCGCGCGTGATCCGGTGCCGCGCGGCCGCCGACACCACCGCCGACGGCGCCACTTTTGCCGCCGCCGCGGCCGCCGAGAAGCAGCAACCGGAAACCTTCGACGTGGCGTACGACAAACTGTGCATCGCGCCGGGCTGCGCGGTCCAGGATTTCGGCACGCCCGGCGCCAAGCAGCACGCGCTGTTCCTGCGGACGACGGACGACGCGCGGCGGATCCAGCAGCGCGTGCTCGAGATGCTGGACCGCGCGTCGCTGCCGACGGCGACCGAGGCGGAGCAGCGCGACGTGCTCAACATCCGCATCGTGGGCGGCGGGGCCATTGGCATCGAGGCCGCGGCCGAGCTGTGGGATCTGTGGTACGAGGACCTGCGCTTCCTGGTGCCGCACCTCGACGGGAAAATGACCATCACGATCCACGACGTGGCGCCGACGATCCTGTCGACGTTTGACGCGCGGCTGAGCGAGTACGCGACGAGTTCGCTCAAAGGAAAGGACGTGCAGATCAAGACCGGTTCGCACATCCAGCGCGTCGAGGCGGATGCGATCCACACCAAGGAGGACGGGCGGTTGCCGTTCGGGTTGCTGATCTGGGCCACCGGGAACAAGGCGAGCCCCCTGGTGGAGCAGTTGGACGTCAAGAAGCCCGAAAAGGGATTGCCGAGAATCCTGACGGACAAGTACCTGAGGGTGCTGCGGCCTGACGGGAGTCCGATGGAGGATGTGTACGCGCTGGGTGACGCGGCCGATATTGACGGCGAGTCGCTGCCGACGCTGGCCGAGGTCGCTCTTCAAAAGGGGGAGTATCTCACCGACGTGCTGAACTCGGACAGCGAGGATGTGCAGCACTTTCACTACAAGCAGAGGTCTCTGCTGGCGTACTTGGGGCGTCACGATGGTGTCATTGGCGGCCGTCAGGATTGGACGGGTGTCAGCGCGTGGCTGGCGTGGCGGTCCGGCAGTCTTGGGTGGACGAGAAGCTGGAGGAGAAAGATTTCGATCGCCATCAGTTGGGCTTTCATTTGGCTGGGCGGAAGAGATATTGCGAGATACTGAAGCGAGTGCTTTGCCGTCAGCCGCGCTTCTACAGAAGGAGACCGCACCATGAGGCTCCCGACTCCTGTCCTTTGATATCCATGTAGAGGGATAGTATAAGAAGCATGGTTATGATGATCCGCAGAGGAGGTTAACTGATGAATGTCTGCCATCGCCACGTGGTGCCTAGAGACATGTAATGTCGCCCGTTGAATTGGTAGAGAGGCGCATCAACTCTTACTAATTATATGTGATAGCCCCCTTATGTCTGATAAACTTACTACTGTCTATTCAGGCACACTTCTGTTAAGGCGCGTCGGTGATAGCACCAGGGGCTGTAACTACGAAGCTCGGAAGAACTCGAGGAAACTGAAGCCTTGGAATTGGAAGCTTCCATAAAGCATCATAGCCCAGAGTCACGCGCAACCCTCGTTCAATACAAAAAGGGCACGGCTACGCCGAGAGTCATGGCTCGGAGGCAGGTTTTTTCTAGAACACGAGCCAGAGCGCGTCAAGGCATACGCCGACGGGCAAAACGCACGCGCGGAGGCACGCCGAGTTTGTAATAGCGCATACTTCCCCTTGAAGGCAGAGGTTGGCTCGAACGGAAGTTGTGACTCCAGAATGCACGCAGAGCAACGCGTGCCACATGGTTCGTCCTGTCAGCCACAGGCGTTGGACGCGGCTGAGACAGCCTGTGTGGTCTGACTATGTACACAGACCTGCGCAAGCGATCGTCCGCATCCTCCCAACTTCGGCTGCGCGGCGGCCCGGTAACCTTAAGGTTCTGACACAAGGTCCCGTCGGCGGTCGCTGCATGTCTCAAGCCCAAGGTGGAGGAGACGGGGCTCCAAGGGGAAAAGGAACCTTTGCGAAGATTACACAGTAATCTGCCAATCAGCACGAACGATGCGATGCCCAACTCCCGCACTCCAGCGGACAAGGCGGGACGGCCCCGCCCTCGGTTTCGGCTGTTCACCGACCGGCTGCCGCTCTTCCAATGACGCCTTGTCAGCGTTCCAGGGTGGACGGATGGTTCGCGGTGCACAGAAGACGACGTGTAAGCCGAACATGCACAGATTCGCACTCGGCCAGTGGGAATGTACGTGAACTCGTTCAGATGAGACCGAACGTCTGTTTCCGACAAGGCGGGACTCAACAACCAGTTGCAACCTCCCGAGAGGCAACGTGGTGTGGTGTCGTAACGCAATCGGTACTGATGGTGTTCCCAGGCCTGGGGAGGCGTAGACACTTCTTATACACCATGAACCATCACCGATTGACGGTATGGGCGCATTTCCCTTCAATGAGCACATCCAGTCTAATCATTCGTGTTCGCAGCCGTGCTTCATTCTGTTTCGCACTCTTCACGAGCGCCGAGCGGAGTGGGGTGCTCGCCAACCCCAATCCTCTGCTTCGTACGGAGTGTTAGCGCATTGACCGATTGAGGTGCCGGGGTGCCTTGAGATGTCGGCCATTAAAACGCTCTGGTTTCCCCCTCCTTAGCGTTGCGTCATGGAAAACAAGCTTCTCCCACAATACCGTTTTCTTAGTCGACGTCAAACCCCGATACTTTGGACAAGTTTGTTGGCTTAGCCACGCGGATAACCTGAACCCGGGCGAACTGCCGCTGAAAGATATCATGCTGGAATCATGGGTCGTCAGGGCCGTTCTCGGTTTGGCCACGGCGCTGGTGGCATACTTGTGGAAGATCAACAAGAGCATGACAACAACACCACCCGAGGGTCTCAGGCTATCACCCTACCGATGGATGCCAGAACAAACCAAGTATCAATACCAACGACTAGAGAAGAACCCCATCGACTGGACCCCTCATTTGCCGCCGAAACTGGACAGACGATATGTCGTTGTAGGCGGTTCAGGTAAGTCAGCCATTGCGGTTTTCGGCGCATCCTTCCTGACAAACTTGCCGCATAGGTTTGGTCGGAGGGCAAATTGTCATTCAACTGATCGCACGCGGACACCCTCCCGAGGCAATTCGCATTGTCGACTTCCGCAAGCCTGGCCGAGATGACATGATCGAGGGTCCCATCTCGCAAGTCGACTTTGTCAAAGCCGACATATCTTCCGAGCCATCAACGTCCGTTGCCTTTGCGAAGCCGTGGCCTTCGTCGGTTGCCCACCTTCCACTGACCGTCTTTCATACCGCCGCTGTGATCCGACCCTCGGAACGCAACCCGTTGGTATACGACCGCTGCTCTCGTGTCAACACCACTGGCACCGCCCACGTCCTGTCCGCAGCCAAAACAGCCGGCGCCAGCGTCTTCGTCTTCACGTCTTCGTGCAGCGTGGCTCTGCGACCTGTCAAGTTTTTCAACGCACCGTGGAAGAAGTGGCCCGATCATTTCTTCCAGGTTCTGGACGAGTCCGACTTTCAGAAGCCCCTGGTTCGCGACGACGACTTCTTCGCAAACTATGCCAAAAGCAAGGCCGTGGCAGAGCGTCTGGTCTGCGGCGTAAACAGCATACCAGACAATCCGCTGCAGGAAGGCGGCTTCCGCACCGGTTCGCTCCGACCTGGCAACGTTATTTACGGCCACAACGACGACTTCCTCATCGGAGCGACTGTGAGAATGGCGAGCTTCCCGACCTTCACCGCGCCCTTTATGCAGAACTGGGTACATGCGGCCAACGTGGCGTTGGCGCACTTGCAGTACGAGGCTGCTCTCCTGGGCCCACACGCGCACAAGGTAGCGGCGAGACCGTTCGCGATCACAGACGGAGGCCCTCCTCTGGTGTTCAAGGACTTCTACACCCTCGTGCAGTCAGTCAGCGTGACGCCTTTCCACGTGCAGTATCCTCCGCCCGTGTTGCTCCTCCTCCTCGCACACTGCATCGAAGCCTACTGCATGTTGCTCTGGCGCGTTCCGGCGTTGCAGAAGCTCTTGTCGGAGCCGCCGATGCCATTGTATATGATGCAGCCACCAAGCGTATCCGGCGCCATAACTTCCATCGTCAACGACTCTGAAGCGCGAAAGCGAGTGGAAGACGGGGGCCTGGGCTACAAACCCGTGTGTACGACGTTGCAAGGCATGTCTATGCAGATGGTCGCTTGGAATCGATGGGTGCAAAGCGGAGGCGAGACGGTGAGGAAAGAGAAGGGGATCCTGAAGGATACCATTGAGGTTGGTGTGGAGCCTGTTGCGAGAAGAGCATAAGCCACGTTCAAGATGACGGGTGTGGATAGAGTCAGACTTTGCTTGTAGATGAAAGAGTAGCCTGATAACCTAGCTGAACTATACATAGTCGAGCCGACAACGGCGACATTTGACATCGGAAGAGGCTGAAAACTGTCTCTGGCTCTGTGATTTGCAGCAAAAGTGCACATGAAGTTTGAACAAGAGGCTTTTGGTGATGCGGCTGGCGATTAGAACTCCGGATGCGACAGGTTGATGATTGGGTAACTACTTACGGGAGTCCAGTCCGATGCAAGAATCCCCGTCCCGGTCTGCCCCACCTAGACGGCCCGCCAAGTTGGCGGCGCTGGGGGCGGCTGCATGGCGCTTCGAAGATCCATCCTGGTCTTGGGCGTTTTGGCCTTCAAGGAAGATGAGGTTCTGAAGTCCCATATCTAGTGTAAGGTACTGTAGTGCTCCAGGTCGCCTTTGGACGTTGGTGGTTTAGCTCATATCGCTCTGCAAGCGAGAAGGCCTAAAGTCATGCATGCCATGGTCGGTAGCCACAAGGTTTCGTAAGCTCGGAGGCTGGTCGTACCAACGGCAACGACCGACCTTTGCAGATTTCGTATCGGCTGATGTTCACACTGGGATGGTACTGCTAGCAGCGACTGACCCGCTGCAGGTATGCGTACGGTCACTCGGCTGGCTGGATGGTGGGTGGGATGGATGCAGCTGGATGATCCGGAGATACTGCAGGAGACTCTACTAGGCCCGAACAGTTGATGGAGATGGACCGATAGTAGAAACTTGGGCTCGGCGAGTCAGTAAGACATTGGCAGCATTCCATCCCAGACGACGTGGAATCCCAGCGCGAAATAATGTCGCATTGGAAACCAAACACGGGCTTTGTGCCCATCTTTTGCCAGACACCAGCCGAAGCGTGCATTGATGACTCTTGTCGTAAAAGGCAGCCGTCGTTGCCGCGGAAAACGACACTGAAAGGAGTGAAGTGGTATCTTTTTTCCAGACGTTGGGAGTACCAACCCCTCAGAGGACATGCCAGGCCAGGCCAGGCACACCGGCTCCGAGCAGCTTGTCGATGACGATCGCTAAGGAGGCTCGGCAAGCAATTGGAGCTGTTGATTGGACAGAAAGGTCGCGGGAGCTTCGCGCCCAAGCCCGTGGGAGGCAGCTCACCATGGTGTGGCACAGGTGCGTACGGATACAGAAAACATACTTGTAGTACGGATGCAGCGTGAAGGCATGGAGTACACAGGCGGTGGTGCCCACGGCGGTACTACGTGGGACGCGCTGGAAAACTACTGCAATAGCGTGCTTGCAGGTGGACAAGGACGTCGCCGCCTTGCCCCTTTGAGAACATCGTGTCTTGATTTCCACCGTCCAGGTCCGATTTTCGACAAAGGCGGCCTCTCTTTGACGGCGTAGGTACAGACCGATGACGGGTAACTGGTCGCCAACGGCCAGGAAGCTTTGGGCAAAAACGGACGTCCTTGGCCATTCAAGGACTATCGGCCGATAGGTGGCATATCCGCAGACTCTCCGGTTTTAAGGTAGGTTCGCGGAGTGGACGATAAGGCCCAGGAACCTCTGCGTACCTAGCAGGATGTATGGGCAGCATTCGAATAAACTGGAGTCTGAAGCCGGGTTCAACGGAAATGTGATTACTCTGTAGCGAGCAATGACATATGCCGCGACGTGATCGCATGCTGGGGGCCGATTTGTTGGAGAAACTTGTAGTGTAGTCTGTATAAGTCCAGGGAACGGTAGCGACAACATGGGCTGCAGCTGGGATGTGGCAGGGATGAAGATGAGCGGGAGCAACGCTCAGAGACGCCAAGAAGAGAAAATGGTGGTTGCGGTGTGCGAAGGAAAGACGAGGAGCTGTTTCGAATGCTGAGACCTTGCGTCCTCGTTGCGCACGAGTGGAAGTTGGCGAAGCGGTAATTAGGCATCATCAGGTCGTGCACATTGCGCATGCGAAGGCAGAGCGTATGCTGCGTTGTGCATGAGATACACATCGTATCCAGCGGGTGGCATCTGCTGTGTGTGAGCGTGAAGTTCAATGACAGATGCACGGCGGGCGGGGACGAAGCCCACGGCCAACACCTCACAGTACTCAGTAAGGTACATGGCAGGTAAGAACCTACAGGGTAGGTGGTCCGAGTTTGTTGGGCGCGTGGGCAAATCATCGACGCAGAGGTTGAAAGCCCGAAGAGAGAAGACCAGGGGAAAGGTAGAAAAGCACCGCTGCGAGCAGCCTCGCGAGCAGAGGAAAATGGATTGCGCCGAGTTGATTGGCAATAGATATCCATGTGCCCCACCCAATGTCACCTGCTGCAGGTGTCGACGGGATGCACGTCTGTGGCTGATGGTTCTGCCATGTCTAGACCGCTTCGGGAATAGAGCTGTCTTCACAGACGATAGACCGAGCTGAGCAAGCACGGAGAATCTGTGCACTTATGTACTCAGTAAACTGTGAAAGGATGGGTTGGGGTCACAAAGAAGAAAAGGCCGGGTGGACCTCTGTTGGGAAATGCTGGACCGAGATGAGATCGACGCCTGACGGTGTTTTGCTGCTATCGCGTACATGTATAAATTCCGGGGATAATTAGTGCTGAGGGAGGAAAAGAGAAAAAAAACATGGACAAATTTTTTAAGCTGTGATGAGACAGAGACCTCAGACACGACACGGCTTCGGGGAATGCGATGGCAATGGATAGGGTCCCTTGGCGCTGTGGCCATTTCCTGAGCAATTAACAACGTCCCATCCCATCCCATCCCAGCCCGTCCGATCGACTTCCCTTGGCTTTTGCTTCTATCGTTGTCACTGTTGTGGTGTACAGAAAGATTGACTTCAATCGTACATTGCCAGGAACACCACCGACTTCGGACTGTTGCGGAAAGGGCTCGCCCACTATCCAGGCCATGCATCGTCAGCTTCACGTCGCCTTGGCGCAGCCAGGCGCCTCTTCTCACCAGTGGCTCATGTGTGTCTGCAGTAAATTTGGGAGAGGCGCTGAACATGCGACGACGCGAATGAGGCCATCACGAGGGGCCGAGGAAAGTTTCAAATGTCCCTGTCTGAGGCGACCAGGACCAGGTATACGCTCGCTGGCTATCGGCATCGGGCACCTACGCAGTAGCGACCACCGCCGGCGAGCCAGTCAAGGCCTGTCCGTCTCTCCAGCGCAGGTCCTGCTACTCAGTATACACAGTATAGACTTGTACAGGGAGCCAGGGGGCCAGGGACGGCCGCGATGATACTATGCTCACCAATGGCGGCCGAGTCCGTGTTATGAGACGCAGGGATTCGATTGCTGCACGAAAGCGTGTGAGATTGCGCTGCAAATTTCCAGTTGATGTTTTTTTTTCCTCGTCGCGAGCCAAACTTCGGGATGGCGCCGCCTAGCGCATTCTCCGCAAGGTACAAGACCATACGCAGGCGAAGGGTACCTTTTGGCCAGCTGTTGCTTCTCTCCTCCCCTCGGGTCAAGCGCCATCTCGACCAAAGATTAGATACCCCCCGGCCAGTCGGTTGACCGCCCGCCCCTGCCGATAAGAACCTCAGTCCGTCTGTGCCGCGCAGTGCAGCACCTCACGCCGACGACCTGCCCGCTTGCCTTGTAGCTCGGTATCGCGTCACTATCTGCAAGAAAGAAGAGATGACAGCGGGTTTAGCCCGAACTCAACCATAGAACTCACCGCGAAGAGCCCGCAGCAACAACTACAGCTCGAGAAGTCCGGAGCAGGGAAACATTTGACAAAAGCGTTGGAGCAACAGCATCTCAGTAAGATAGATGCCTTGGCAATAGTGCTATGATAGCAAGTAGAAGGTAGCTTCGGTGCATACTTGTATATATACGTATGTGTACACCAGGACTAAGGCGACGCTACGAAGCGGACCTTCCTGACCCTGGTCCCGGTCATTCTGCTTTCTGTGTGCTCTTCCCCTCTCCCCCACTCGATTCCATTGTGTGGTGTGGATACCAGCCACACACACGCTCTCACACCTTCCAGGTTGTAGGTTGTTCGTATGGCCAGCCAAGACCGGACTAAGACGCATCGTATGAAGACGAGGCAAGGGAAAGAGGGAAAAAAAAGCAGCACAACATGAGAGGAGACAAGGTGAGCGGGCGAGTACAAGTCAGATATGTATATCAGTGAACACTGATCGCGGGCCACCCACGGTTTGATTGCGGTGCCTGCCCGGCCTGCCTGCCATTCTGACACTCGCAAGAGGAAAGGTGCGGCTTCTGTTCCACCAGGACACCCTGCAAACCGACCTCCATGTCTGTCTCCGTTCTTTCCCTCTCTCTCGCGTCCCTCGTCCGCTCGCGCAGCTTTGGTCTCTGTCTCTAGTGCTGCATTGCCTTGCGCTACCTGAGAGATCAAGTTTTTTTCTTTTTTTTTATTAGTGTAGATACCACAGACCAGCCATAATGGCCTATGCTATTCTTCTCCATTGCGCTTACCGCATGCGATTGGACAAGCGGGCACTGGCACGGAGAGAACGTGGGACTTTGGAACGGTTGCCGCCACTGCTGCCGATGTGATGGGAAGGTGCGAGGTGAGATACATCGTTCCATGTACCTTTCCACACAGGCAGGTACGGATACTGCGCATCTCTATCCGTACTGAGTATGCGGTTGCCCCATCGTCCCTACCTTACCTGACATGCGTGCTTGCCTCGAAAGCAATAAAACCACATCGTTGCCCACGTCCCCCATCTTGCTGACTGACCTTCTTCTCTTTTTCCCGCCCACGTTCGTTAAACATCAACACGAAGCAGTTCAGGCAGAAAAACATCTTCACCGCCGTCTACAATTCTTTGGACCGAATATTGCTTCATTGCTCAACAGACCCGCTTCTGTACGTCTGACAACGAAGAGAAAAAACCTCTCTTCGCATCACAACATCACTTTCCACTTATCCCGAGCCGCATCACCTCTGTCGACCCGGACACCCCAACCAAAAACAGCAACATGCGTACCTCTTTTGCTGTCCTGGCCCTGTCGGCCATTGCTGCCGTCTCTGCCCAGCGCAAGGTCTTCTCCAACGCCGACATCAATGTTGCCGCCGTCAGCATTACTGACAGAGGTACGTTCACGACCGAGGATCCTCATACACAAGCAGTACTGACAAATTGTATAGCCAACTGGTGCACCGGACAGCGTAACGTCTGCAACGTCCTCTGTGGCCGCACCAGCGCCAACGACTGTGACCCGGTAGGATCTCCTCGTTTTTTGTTTCCCTCTTCTTTCCCACAAGGCCGTTTGAGCCGGACCGCACCCCCCCGTCCAGCTTCTATGTAGGCCAAGGCCTCGCATCACACGCGGTCACCATGTCATCTCTTGCGTCCTTTTCCGTCCTTACTAACTGCATGCTCACAGTCCACCCTCAACTACTCTTGCACCTGCGCCAGCAACAGCAGTGCTCCCGCCCTCGAATACTACCGCCAGACCCTGCCCACTTTGATCTGCGAACAGGCCTTCAACGACTGCATTACCGCCAACGTCGGCAACGCCCGCGGCCAGGAGAACTGCACAACCACCATCCAGGCCCAGTGCGGCACCATTGATGCTCAGGCCGATTACGCTGCTTCCAGAACCAGTGCCGCTACCTCGGCTACCAGCACCCCTTCTGGCACTTCCAACACTGGCAGCGGCTCCCAAGCTACCGAGACACCTGCCTCTTCCAGCTCCAGTGCCTTCGCCGCTCCCACAGCTGCCCCTGCCCGCTACGGCAACGCCGCTGCTGTGGCCGCTATTGGCCTCTTCGCCTACATGCGCTAAGATGCCTCTATCCTATTACACCACAGCCTAGGGGTGTCGATCGCGTCGAGCCGCGGCTTCGCTCGCAATCGCCCACTCACGGCAGCATTTCGCTTCTCTGTATTCACCTTCCCTACTACCCAACCCCGCGTGTGAAGCACCCGGCACCCTAATCATTTTGACGAGGAATACGTGGAAATTATGCGATTGAGACGATGGATATTCCCACCCGCATGCTATTATTGAGGTTTGAGGAGGAGTCAGTGCGTTCAGGATGGGCGGCATCGCCCAGAGTCTACTTATGGCTCTGCATTTTGCGTTTAGGCATGATCAAAGACAGTCAACACGACAAAGAAATGAAGAATTTGTTCTGCAATCCCCTGTTCATCTCAACCCTTCCCTGACCTAATGCTTCGGTTACAAATGACAAGTTTTTGTTCAAAATGGATGTGCCCGGAAGACGTTACGCTTCTTTCAGATCAGTGACAGCTTGCTGACTACGATGGCAGCCTCTGTGTAGGAACGCTCAAAGGCTGTCTGGAATCGTCTTAGCTGTTCGTCTCCCGTTTCGTGCTCGGCAGCAGCTTGTTTCGACAACAAGGTCCACCTCCCTCTGCCAGTCTGAGAACAGACTTACTGTCCACGGCTGAGGAACTGGATAAAATGCCGCCAACAAAATGACAGTTGCACCTTCACGCCATCAAAACTTCCAACAGCTAACACGAGCACTGCATCATTGACTGATTGCAGCTACGCAAACGAACCACAACCGCCCACCAGAAAGCATCACCACCTCTCACACAACACAATGACGTCGAACATTGCAGCGACGCCTCCGCGCGTGTCCTTCGGTATCGAGCTCGAGTTTCTCGTCGCATGTGTGGACCAGGGCGAGCCTGACCCTGACGAGCAGCACAAAGCCCGGCTACAGCCACTAGTTGTCATTCCATCCGATGATGGGGAGTCATCATTCACTACTTCCATGTCTAGCAGTAGCGAGGCAACGTCGAGTGAGAGCTTTATGAAGCGAGCATCGTTTGTCCAGCAGGAGATGACAACCGCCTTGGCCAAAGCTGGCCTTCCCGTGTGGGCTGAGGATGCCACCGAAGAAGTTGCGGACATTTTGACGCCAGGATCCGTCCAGCAGCGACATGGCAGTAAGTACATGTCGTCTTTCAAGTTCACTCAAGATTTCAGCATCGCCCAGGCTCACGTGGACGGATACCGCTTTGTGAGCGTTGAGATGGTCTCGCCAGCCATGTACGACATGGACATCTCGTTCGACCTCATCCGATTGGCTGTAAGTACAATCACGAGCAACTTCCGCTGTCGCGTCAATCCGTCGTGCGGGTTTCACGTCCATGTTGGGGTGGGACCGACGCAAAGGATCGATGCCCGGACGCTGCGCAATTTTGCGGCACTGCTGTGGGCTGCTGATCCCCTCATCAGCAGACTACACGCACCGTGGCGCGCTACCAGCACTTATAGCCAGTCTGGACGTGTCGTTTTGGCGACGGGCGTCGGATACACCCATGGGCCGGGGGATGCAATAGTAAGGGCATTGACAAGCAACGGAGGCCGGGGTCGCCGTGACACTAACTACAGTCAGAAGTCGCGAGGATTCAGACAGTATTCGCTGAGCGAGGCAGAGTTCAAGAAAGTGAAGTACTTTGGTCGAGACCGTCGCATCGGTGAATCTGTCGAACCCGACCGCGCGCCCACGAAAGTCATGGAAGAGATTGCGATGGATCAGGTGGACAACATTGGGCTTTTGAATGGGGAGCCATGGGCTCACCGTGCTAACCTGCCGCCCATCCAAGGAGGAAGACCATCCCAGCCCGAGCCGTTGGAGCGACCGATGCCCATGTCAGACTACGAGTCTCCACCCCGGCCGAAAAACTACAATGACCAGACCGCCGGCTCCGCTGATCGCCCGCCGCGCCCCCGGCCGCCTCCGATCACCCGAAAATACCCCCGTGTGCCGGGCACCATGCGCCGCAACCCCGACGAAGACCCCCGGCGTAGGCCCTACCGCACCGACATAATGTCCGGCGTCAGGGACCTTCTAGGCGCGGACCTAACGGCCGCACAGGTCGGGGAGTTGATGGTCAACCCAAGCATAACCAAGCACATCAACTACCGTTTTGACGGGTATCACCTGCCGTCTTTCGGGGGGATTGGTCTTTCGGGGGAGAAGGGTAGCGCCAAGTTGGACAGCTCGGCGACGATGACGGATACCAAAATGAACACGATCGAGTTCCGCGAGGCGGCGGGGACATTGGACATGGAATGGATCGCTACCTGGTCGCGGATCTGCTGCAGGCTCTTGGAATGGAGTCGCGACGTGGGACCGGCCGAGTACATGGCCGTCCTCAGACTTGTGATCTGGGCGCAGGAAGAGGAGGAGGCCGAGTACAAGTACGACGTGATTGACTTTCTCATCGACGTGGGCCTGATTACGGAGGCGAGGTACTGCGAGGAGAGATTACACAAGGGGGAGAAGGCTTGGTGGGAGTGTCTGAACGTGACGCCGCACACGGAGGATGAGCCACTGACGCCGCACCAGACGCCTGAGGAGATTGAACTACGGAGGAGAAATAGGTGTGAAGACATCACGGAGAGAACCGTGGGGTTGGCGGAGACGGGCAATGGCGTCGTCAGCAAGGAGAATGCGGCAGGCATACAGAGGGCCATCGAGGATGCGATGAACGATGCCATGTGAGATGGGGGAAGGTAAGTAAGATTTGTGGAGGAAGCGGAAGGGTGGAAGATTGGGTTTTGATTTAGCCTGGCGTTGATGTCGTTGGTGTGGCGTTCTGATGAGGTGTCTTTCGATTTTGGGAAAACATAGAATTTGGCTTCCATGAGTTTGACTGACATTGTCTGATCTCTTTGGGACTTGTTTGCCCGATCTTTTTCAGTGTAGGTGTGGGATCTTAAGTAAAAGGGCTATGGAGCTGTTCCAAAGTTTCATGTGGCACTAGAAACAGGAGAAATAGACAGCTTAATGTTGATTTCCTAAGCAATCAGCCTAGGCTTTTACAACGAGGAATTTTTGGGAGGGGAGATGGGTTGAATCGAGTTATATCCAGAGCACTTGTGCTAGCTGGTGAGATGACCTGGATGCTAGAATGGAGCAATCATGACTGCACCCCTGAGCTGCTTTATTTTATATTGTTGCAAGCTATAGCGCCATGACATGCCGAGTAGCATTGGCATACTGTACAGTAAATCGGCGTGTCAAGTGGCTTCAAGATGTTTGTGCCCTTGGCTATGAAGTTGCCTATGGGGTAAGGACAACCTATGAATAATCCAGCTACCATGTATAGTTGCTTAAAGTGATATATAGTACTTATCTCTGCACGTCTATTAAGGAGTATCCAGCTAATGACAAAGAGTAGGTAGTTGACATGTCCAAGGACAGCAATGATAGACAACAGTTTGGTTGTTAGAATTGCTTTGGGACCCTACTAGTCTATACCTCCATCCCTTTGATACGTCTATCTTAGGCCCAAATAGAGGTAGGTTAGGATGAAAAGGGAAGAGTGAGGTGGTATTGGAGGTCTGTGAATACATATGAGGTATTGAAAGCTTTGAGAAAGATATTACATCTTTATCCTCTCATTGTAACTGAGATGGAATATGCCACAGGAGATAGCAACGACAGACAGCATGTTTAGTCCTAGTGGGGCCTATGTGAATGTTTTATTAAAGCTAGTCGGCACGATTAGTACTGTTGTTTCACAATGCCAGAGAAGGAAGCTGTAAAAGCTGCTTGTTAGAGACTTCTGATCTTAAAACCTTTCTACTAGGTGATGTATAATATCTGATGGAATACAATACCAGTTTTTACTTGGATAGAAACAGCAACATTCCTCACAGAAGTCAGTAGCAATAGATTCTACTCTAATACAGGCTGGAGGTGCTTCTTGTGTATTCAGAGACTGTATACGCATCTGAAGACAGTAGTGACGGACGGACCGACAGTGTACAGACTCACATTAAAATAGAAGTATCAAATATCTAAGAGGTGAAAATCTTTAATACTGAAGTTACTCACGCTCGCAAGCGTCAGATCTACAACATGTTAAGAACAGTATGTAGCTGCTGTGTGTCATATAGATTCCTAAGCTCGAGCTTTAAATAGAGACGTGCTTTCCCTACACTGCTGGACTCCTTATCATGAGTGACGAGCTACAATCTTAAGGGGTTGGTGGTAGTTCTGCCGAAAGATGTGAGTAAGATCATTATCAGCTTCCTGAAAACGAAAATTCATGAAGTTCATGCTATTTAGTGAAAGTTGAAGGAAGATACGGCTTCTTATTTAACTAAGACTGGATTACCTTACTGATGCAATAGTAGAATTTCTTTGTATGTTGGGGTGGAATACATGTCTACTAAGGGGTAGTAGTGACAGATGATAGTCATGCTAGCTGTATAAACATGCATATCTAAAGATGTACGATGACTTGATCCAACAGAGATCCTCAGGTATGGGTTTGCTCTTTTGAATCTCAAGACGAGCATCTTATTACTTGGTCTGTCTTCTCCTTGCGTATTAAGGATAGAATATGCAACTAATAGTGTGCAGTGACGATGAATGTAACCTGGCTTCCCGTTTCTCCATTCTCAGTCAAATATCACTGCTCTGTGTTTTCCAACCAACATTTTCACACAAGCTGCTCTCCATTGGATTGAGTTTGCTGCTTCCTCATCAATGTCTAAGTGTAGAACCAGTACTTATTTAAATATCAGCAATTGAAATATACAATTTTCCTCATACTCTGAAGTCTTTGTTGTCTCTTGATGGCGATGTTTGGCTCTAAAGAGCCTCAGTTGTCTTCCTCAAAACTTGATAGGCAGCCGCGGTCATCTTTCAGGTAGGTATATCAACACCTTGTCCTTTTGACCGCTGGGAAACCCCTCTAATGAGACATTGGCCTTGGCCCTGACTATCAATGCAGGAACGCCTCTTCGCCAGCCAACCCCAACCTTGATGATGATGGGCGTGTCAGTGTTTCAGGCCAGGGATAGAGTCCCATTGGTTTCCAATGGCATGGCTCATTGCTCTTGAGCTCTCTTCGACGGCCTCGAACTCGGACCTCTTTGAATGCCGTTGTTCTCTTCCCCCGGATGCGGCCCGTTGACGAAACAGGGGTGTCGAACAAAGACACTCTACTTGTTCGGGTATTGTGATGTTGGACACAATAGCCCTTTAGATATGAAGGCGCCAGCCACATATATGACGTTCGACATTCTCACATTACGACCCCATAGACGTAGCTTACAGCCCGACGACGTCTCGTAGTCGAAACCAACTCTTCTGTCCGACTGTACCGCATGCTAACCATGACCTCTCACCACACAGAAACAGCAGCCCTGCTGGCCCGCCTGGCCAACCTCCCCGTGGAGCTGCAGCACCAAGTCCTCCTCGAGCTGCTCTCCGAAACGGGCCCCTGCGCCCTCGCGCTCTTCGTGCCGGAATGGGGCGTCTGCGCGCACGGCGCCGACCCCGTCAACATGGCGTACGACCTGCAGCGGACGGACGTCTACGTCAAGGGCGACGCCTACACCGAGGGAACCTTTCTCGCGGGCGCGCGCCATGGCGACGACGACCACCTCGTTTTCCGCCGGAGGAGGACCAGCGGCAGCAGCAGCAGCAGCAGCAACAACAACAATGACGCTAACCCGCACGAAATGTGTTTACTGACCGAGCAGCTCCGGCGGCACTTCCCCTACGCCGTGACGTGGGTTCTCGACACGCTGCGCCGCACGCAGCTGCACCGCTTCGCGCAGATTTGGCCGTGGGCACCGGGTGACGCGGTTGGTAGGTACATGTCCACGGGCGCACTGATTTTCTGCCAGAATACGGAGACGAACGCAGGTGGTGGCGGCGGCGGCGGTACCGACGGAGACATGCGGCATCTCATGTTCAACAGTGTTGCCCCGAATCCCCTCCTCCAGCTCCGCGTCCGACGGAACCCCACGACGCAAGCCGGGTTCGCGCTGCGTTTGTTCGTGAAACTTGGCATCGAGAGCGGCGGCGGCGGCGGCGGCGGTGGCGGTGGATTGCTCGAGGTCGACTGGGCGTCCATGCCGCGCCTCGAGAGCGTGTTCCTCGACCTGCGCACGTACGGGGCCGGGACGCCGGTGGAAGAGGAAGGTATCAGGCGCGGCGCGGCGGGGATGGTGGCGGCCGGATGCCTGAAGTTGCGGTACCTCGCCATCGCGGGGTTGCGGACGGGCAACGGGCGATATGTGAGGCCCGACGGGTGGGAGACGTGTGACTGGGAGGCAGACGAGACCGAGGTCGACGGCGGGGTGAACTGGGTCAAGGTGTTCTGCGGCGCGGTGCGCGAGGGCGGGAGGTTGGTGTTTGTGGACCGGAGGGTGGTGAATATCGAATGGGAGATGTGGAGGATGAGGGCCCGGACGGAGGGGATTCTACCGGTGGCGGAGGACATGGTAGAAGGAGAGGAGAGGTATGTGAGGCATGTTGAGCGAATGTTGGGCAACGAAGACAGGTAAGTTTGGTGTGATGATGCTTTGATTAGACGTCATGAGCTGCTCTAGTTTGAACTCCATGGCCCGGCGCATGCCATTCCTCGATATGAGTGGTGCTCGCCTCCTCTTTCAAGCCATTCAACCCCTTCGTCACAGCCTCAAAGATGGGTGATGTGTCGTAAAAGTCCGGTAACCGCATAAGCCAATGAAGTAACAATAAGCTGAGAGATGCGCGCAGAGCGCCGAAAGGTAGCAGGCGTGCTGTGAACCGCCGCTTGACTGCCAATACCCCATTCCCCTCCGTCCAAGACCTTGGTCGGCCTCGCAACCCGAAAACCTTTGGCCCCCTTCATAATTCATGTCCACTTTGTCTACGCTGACCAGTCAGCTCGCCCAGGTGACTGCCGTTGAGAGACTTACAGTTCATCAGTCTCGTAAAATTGCCAATTACAGAGCAATAGGCCATCGACTCCGGTTGTGCCCGCCACCAGGCGGACGCTGCTTCGTCCCGCCACTCAAACAAAGAGCGGCAACAGATTCACTCCGCGGCGGGTTCGGGCTCGGCGAGCACCCGCAGCTGCGATGCGTCCTCCTCAGAGTCGCCCGGCGGCGGCTTGTTGGGCTTGATGCCCTCCATCTGCAGGTAACGGACGAGCGTCTTGATGGCGCAGGTGAGGCCGGCGTCCCGCTTGAGGTCGGCGTAGGAGATGGCGGGCTTCTCCTTGAGAATGCGCACGACGTTCTTGACGTCGCGGTCGGAGAGGATGCGGGGACGCCCGGGGCGAGGGCGGTCGCGGCCGGCCTGCTGCAGGCGGTAGCGCGTGACGATGCCCTTGATGGACGACACGGGCACGTCCTCCTTGACCGAGATCTCCTTGAGCGACATGCCCAGCTCCGAGAGCACGGCGATGCGGGCGCGCTTCTCGGGCGAGTACTGCGGCTTGCGCGGCTTGGGTTCCAGGGCGGCGCGTCGGGGCATGGTGGGCGTTTGGTGAGCACACGTCAGGAGAGGCGTGAGACTGATGGATGGCACAGAGGGTCGTTGAGCGACGACGATGTGCGGTGATTGCGACGGTGGTGATGGACGGTGACGAGCCTCGTGACGTGACGTGACGAACGACGACGCGACGACGACGACGACGACACGGGGAGGTGGCTGATGAGAGGGCTTTTGTTGAGATGAGAAGTGAGATGGAAGTGAAGAACGGAAGTCGCGAACGGCGATGTCCAATATTTTTTTTTCTTTCGCGGTCCGGTGGGGGCCCACTTTCTCGGGGTGGATCAGGGGGTATCCAAGTGCCTGAGTGCCCAAGTACCTAAGCACCCAGGTTCCGTTGAGCAGTCGGGGTAACTAGTGGGCTGGCCTTTGCGGACCCATACAATGGGGTTGATGCTACTCTGCTGATCTGATATCGTAGGGGAAAGAAGCAAGTGCAACTGCGCAAGAAGCAGTGTTCCCAGTGTTCTTTTTTGAATGTTCTTGCTTCTTCCACGCGAAGGAGTCGCAGCTTGCAAATGGATTTCGATGGCACGTGTTTCCCTACCCCATTCCTTTCCGGCGCTCCTTCAAGGAGGGGATCAAAGCACCGCATTCGGAAGAGGTCGGTTAAACCCCGTATCAGTCGAAAAGTCCGGCGATAACTCTATTCAGCATGCGTGTCGTATTACGTAAGGAACTTGGAGATGTCACTCCCATTCGTAGAACACATCACCCATCATCGTCTACGTACACGGAATGGAGACAATCTCATTACAGGTCACCTAACCGTCTTCTCTTGATATTCCTTCTCCCAGGCTACTACATACAGTGGTACCGTCCTGCTGCAAGTAGCACAGAGCCAATGACGAATGCAACGCTTTCCTAGACAATGGGCTATGAAAAGAAACGGATTCCCGCACAACACTTCTGTCATTCATTATCTGACACCAAATCTGGTCGGCTGCAGCGAACACGCTCTTCCACCTTTTACTTTGTTTTGCTCTATTGCTTTTTGCGACCACATCTGACGAAATACCCATGAACAAACAGTGATACAACTTTACTTTTTGAATCCGTGTCCCAGGTCTTCGGCTGTCTCAACACATTGCTTTTTCCGCCGAGTCCCATCTCGCCTGCAAGAGCCTCCGGCCGCTGGGCGAACGAGCAAGTAATTCATACAAAGCAAGACTACCGGCACCAGCTGGCACTGGCAGGCACTTCTGCCACTGCTGGCATCTGCTTGTAGCTTGATCATCTGGCACCTGGCAGGTACACTGCGGAGGAAGACTTGCACAGGCGCGGTCACGTATTCGTCACGACTGTGTTCCTCGTTCGGTCAGGTCACATTTACAACGTTTTCCATCTTGTTTACTTGTTCGCACGTAGAAATTGCATACACCAGCTTGCAAGTAGACTGAAAGTGCGACTTGTTCATAATACAAAACTCGCTAGGCATTCCTTTAACTCAACACGCTTCTCCGGAACCCATCCGCCACTATTTCCAGGCGCCTGACTTTGCTTCTGTCGTTTTTGGCTCCTTGCATCCGTCCCCGTCGCCGGTATTGTCTGTCTTGTTTTGCTTGGACTCGTCCTCTTCGCCGGTATTGTCTGTCGTTTTGTGCTTCTTGGATTTGTCCTCATCGCTGGCTTTATCCTTGTCTTTGTCTTCGGCCTTGCGTTTACGCTCCCCGTCGGTCGGGGGCCTCGCGTCCCGCCTGTCATTTTCTGCGGATGCGTCGTCGTCCTGGGGTGGTACTCGCTCGATGAGTGCCGAGCGCGGGCGGGCCCTGAGCTGGGCTTCATTGGGTGGTGTCCAAGACATGGTTTGACGGAGTGTAGTGTAGAGGGTAAGTGTGTAGTTTGCTCAAAGAATAACGGGGTCCAATGATAATGATTTGTGTTGGGGTTGATGACTTTGATGTTTTGCGTATCGTGTGAAGCTATGTGAAGGTGTGGAAGATGGAGTAAAGTGAAGTAAAGGTAGCGCCTGCAGAAGTAGGAGAGGACATGGAAGGACGATTGACGAACAGCTCACAGGAGCAGCCTGCTTGAGAGGTTGCGAGAAAGAGCCATCCATGTTAGGACGAGGTGATGGTGGAGGAAAGTGCGGCCGCTGTTGGACAGGGAAGTCGTGAGGCTCTGTCAAGACGTGTTGCTGCCATGAAAGTTGCGACGCCAGACGTGGTCAAGAGTACGACGTGGGGGCTGCCTTGCTAGACTCATCTCTCACGGCGACTGTGTGATGTCCGCACACGTCCATTGAGGCGAAAGCAGGGAGCAACGTAGACTCAGGAGGTGTCTAGCACCATTCATTTCTATAGAAATTATGTTACCGACCATACCACGTCAGGATAGACGGACGACAACAAGGACGGACGACAATGAGCGACAGAGATGGAAGTGGCCGACGATGGTAAATAAGCCAATGACGGAGCCAGCAGCAGAACAAGATAGTACACGAGCAAGACAATGACGGGCGATGGAGACGCAACCGACGAACGACAGTGTTCAAGTTATCTGAGCGTGAAGCAGTGCAGGGCATTACAAGTGTTTGAGATATGGATGATTGACGTCTGTTCATAGAACAGGAAATGAAATTGCAGAACTTTTACTCTACCGTCTCCTCGTCGTATTCACGTTTGGCGTTTGGGCGCCACAAGTATGCACAAGAGAACCGTCACCAACACCCCGAGTCCCCCATTCTCATCACGCCTTCTTCGCCTGCTGCTCGGCCATGAACTTCTCGTAATCGGCCTGCCTCTCCGCCGAAACTTTCATGAAGGGAATGTCATCCCCCAGAACCTGCCCGTTCACCTCGACGGCCTTGGCAGGGTTCAGGCAGAAAACCACCCTCGCCCACTTGTCCGTCGCGTTGCGCCAGCCGTGCATGGTCCCGCGCTGGATCATAATCTCGCCCTCCTTCAGCGTCCGCACGGCGCCGTCGTCGAGGTGGCACTCGACCTCGCCCTTGAGCACGATGCCGTAGTCGAGCGACTCGGTGCGGTGCATCATGGGACCCGCGTCCGGGCCGAAGTCGACGACGCGCAGGACGGAACCCGAGGGCAGGTGCAGCGAGGGCATGCGCGGGTGGTTCGGGCCGTAGGCGGCGAGGTCGCGCTCGTCGTCCATGTTGGCGGGGGACTCGGAGGTGGTGAAGCAGGTGTGGAAGAACATGTTGGGCAACGGGTCCGGGGTGACGTGGACGGGGTAGGCGTCGGAGAAGACGGCCCGCCCGTTGGCGTCATGGGTCGTGATGTGCCGGGACACGGGGCCGAGGGGGACGTCGGGCTGTTCGGGTGCGGAGGCGGGGCCGAAGGACGACATTGTGGGCGGCTTTGTGTGTGATGAGACGGAGGACGAGAGAGGGGGGTGAGAGAGCGTGTGTGTATGTGCGCGTGTGTGTGCGTGCGCGGGAGTCTTGGACGAAAAGGGAGCGAGTTGCGAATGCAATCCACGCAGTGGTTGGAAGGATTGTGGTCTGTGAGGGTTTTGTAGTTGAGGAACACAGCTGTAGGTTATCGGGAAGTCGATGCGCTTAAGCGGAGTCAAAGCGGAGTTCGCGTTCTAGAAGAAGCGATTGGAGGAAACGTGTGAGAGTGACAGATGATGGATGGAAGGGTTGTTGTCTTCTTATGAACCAACGTCAGTAGAATTTACGGCCGGTCGACTCGTAGGAAAGCGCATGGGATGTCGGGGTTCACGGCCGACGGAACGATTGCTATAGGCAGCTACTCCTTGAGAGCTGTTGATTAACGTCAGCGGGGTCCATGTCAAAGTCGACATGGAACATGGGATAGCCTCAACCTGCATGTACATTATTACTGTGTGCTACGTACGGCCTACTGCTTTGTTGGTTGGACTTGACATCGTGGGATGTGACCTAACGGACCTGCGTAGTATACTGTATGTAGTACCTCCTCGTCCATCAGTGACACAGCCAAAGCCTCGTCGCGACAATGCCGCGCCACGCGCGGGAACCGACGGACTCTTTCCATAACTTGAACTTCGTCCCAAGTGGTCGGTAGTCGCGAGGATCAGCAGGCTTCGCCTCGCATTCGCTGCCGACTCCGAGTGGTGCAGCTGCAGCAAGTTACCACAGCACGTTGTATTCGTCTACTGTGTAAGTTGTACGAGAGACGTGACACAGGGTCAAGGCTTCATGCGGCTGACCGCCATCCTACTTGGTACGGCACGGTACCGCTATCCCAACAGTTCCGGCACTTGAGTCGACAGACAGCAGGGTTGGTGGCTCCAACGGGGAGGGGGAGAGCTCGCAAATGGTATTGAAACGGGACATGGGGAGCTTTGAGGCGACGGCTTGGCGTCCGAGAGTCAGTTCCGCCATTCCATCGTCGGGGACCTGAGCGAGCTGTCATTAACTATTACCACGTTCCAGTGATTGACGCGGTTCATCACCAAAGGGTAGATAAACTTTTGTTCTTCATATGACGAGTCCCTTGGCAGTGGATACGGCTCGCCGAATCATCCGACTCGGGGAAGAATTACTAAATCCTGTTGGGACGGCGAAGGGACTCCGGTGGTGGAGGCCACATGGTGATGGTGAGCCTACCAGTCTTTGTGTTCATTCCCGACATCTCAATGCGCCAGCCTTCTCGAATTGCTGGGATTGCAGCTTCGTGTCTGCTGCCAAATATGGTATTCGCGAATGATACATTCACATTCCATCAGCCTCCAACCCGTACGTCATCGCTCTGTCTTGGTGAGAGCGAGTCATTTGGCTAAGCCTGCCAGCTGCCATGTAAGTTGGATCGAACTAATCACCGTCTGAAGGTCGGGGAGTTGCCGACTTCACAGTCTCGTCGTCAGATTTTGCAACTGCACTCGCAACGCAACATATACGGCACACTCATGACTGTAAAAGCCTTGGCCCTAAAGAAATCACTGGCCCGCAAAGTCTTTCAGAAGCGGCGACACCCGTCTGTGTCTGGCTTCCACTTTGAACGGGGAGACAGACACCGGCGGGGACATTGTTAGATTGTCCAACGTGAATGAGATGTCGCTTCAACGACTTCATTGACGAGATTCACCTTGCTGTCCCCGGCGGCTACCTCCCCGTTGCGAGTCGCTGTCGGATATCAAACCGGTTGCGAACAGAGGTAGCTCTGCTCGTCTTTCATCGTTGGACGTTGCAAGAAGAAAGGCTTGACGCGGAACCGCCGACGGGGAGGTTCTTGTGGAACAACAGCGAGATGGCCGTCGAGTAGATTGGCCGACGACGGGGAGCCGCCGCGCCTTGACGAGGACGGCCTCGCGGTCATCAGTAAGCCGGACCATCATCGCCGCAGATGCGGCTAAGCCATGTGGCAACCAAGCCAGAGCTTCGGCCAAGCTTTTCCCAACGGCTGTCATTGTAGATGGGGTGGCATTCGCGAGCTTGCCGTGCCTCAAGGGGTTCGGCGGTGACATGGGGGGTTCGACAAAGTCCGACTGGTGACTCGACATGGGATGACTTTGTCGGCAAGTTTGGCCGGTGAAGCGAATTTGCCAGTTTCGAGGGTTTCGCCACATCCACAACTCGGCAATCACACAGTAATCATCGCTAGATTGACTGCACAGTTTCCAGAGTTTGAGTGTAAAGCATTCGGGAAGGCCCCGTCGGGAACAGGCCCCGAAGCGATGAAGCCATTTCAACATTGACATCTCCAGATTGCTGTCTGTCCAAACATCGGGGACTCGTACGAAAGCCCATCGTAAGGTATGAGTCCCCGAAGAGTGACTTCAATTTCTTCTCCCCGATTTGTGTCTTACGGGGACGAACCGACGGGGAAGCCAGAAAGAAATCATCGCGCCGAACCGCCAGCGAACCGGCACGAAAGAGTCATTTCATCCGCTGCCGGCATTCCCAGCTTTGCTCGACCACCATTCTCCCCAGTCAACCACCTTCTTGCCCGTCCTCGCCTCTTCCGCAGCAAACACCATGGCGTGGGACCGAATGACTTCGTCAAGCGAACAGCCGATGAACTCGTTCTGGGCCCTCTCAGCCCTCCAGCCGTGGTTCTTTACTCGATCAACCGCCAAAATGAATTGCCGTGCCAGGCCCTTGTCGCCACCGCCATGTCCCACATCCTCAATGGTTGGGCGATGCGTGTTTGTGTCGCCCGTGTTGAAGTCTTCGACGGTGATGATACGGGAGTCGGCATAGATCTCGCCGTCGACGCCGTAAATGTGGGTGTACCTCTCGCATATCTTCGTCGTTTGCGCAACCATGTGTAGAGTGGCTGACTTAGACTGCTTGATTTCTCCCGTGTCGTCTGAGACGTCGTCCCAGGTCAGGGTGACTGTTTGGTCGTCGCAAACGTTGTTGTCTGCCTCGAAGACGCAACGGCCGAACCAGTTGCGTGACGACACGACGTCCCTGGGCGTCGAGTCGCTGTAGTCTTCTGCGAGTTTCGAAGCCAGGACCTTGTTCCTCTCGGCCGGTGTGGGAAAGTCTTCGATCTCGGGGAGGACGATGCTGACGGGCCAGTCGGTGTTTCCCGTTCCCAGTCCCTTGAGTTCCGGTCCCAGATACACCTTCTTGGCCGAGAATTTGCATCCCTGATCGCCCAAAGGACAGCTCAGACAGTTTGTGGCGCCTCCAGCCGCCGCTGGTTTACGGGCCTTCCTGAACAGCTGGAGGAATCCGGACGAAGAAACAGTGGATGGAAGATGCGGCGTCCCTTGGCCAGCCTTGACGGGCGAGCTGAGGAGCCAGAGCAGCAGGTCAATGTCATGGCAGCTCTTGGTGAGTAAGCTTGGGGCGGTGGTCTTTTCACTTCGCCAGTTCCCGCGCACATACGAGTGGGTAAAGTGCCACCATCCAACGGGCTCCGTGTGCACAATTTTGAGAATGTCGCCAATCACACGTTCTTCGAGGAGAAGCTTTCGGAGGAGCATGTTGTGCGGACTGTAGCGGAGGACGTGGCCGATGGAGAAGACCGTCTTTTGTTCCTGGCCGGCAGGAGGCTTGAGGGCGTCATACATGTCGAGACAGTCGGTCAAGGACGTTGCCAAGGGCTTTTCGCACATGACATGCAGTCCCAGAGGCGCGAGACCCACGACGACGTCGCGGTGCATCTCGTCTAGGACACAGACAAAGACGGCATCGACGCCGGGCGGCACCGTCTCTCCGGCGGCCCCACGCTCACGGCGTTGCGTCTCGTACGTCACGAATTCGGTCCAGTCACTGAAGTGCTGGCCCTCCTCTGGAGTTTTGGAACCCCAGATGAATGCCTTGCCGAACGTTTGGCGCTTGTAGGCGATGGGCTCGGCCACAGCGGTCACGATGCCATTACTGGACGTTTCAGTCGCGCGAGCGTACGCTTGGCCTCGCGATCCAGCTCCAATGATGAGAATGCGAGGCGGCGAAGCGGACAATGACGGTTTCTCTGGTGGCACAGTCGTGGGCTCTGGGGACACCGCCACAGGCGAGCCTGACTTCTTCATGGATGACATGGTCGTACGTCGCCGGACACGGGGCCAAGACGTCCAGACGGTCGTGCTTCGAGTCGTCCTAGAGTCTTTCTTGCACTTGGAATCTGCACACTGTCCCGAGTTTCTTTGACTTGCGATATTTGAATGACTTCGCGACTGATTTTGCCAGATAGAACACAGGACCTGTGAACCCCCAGCAAGCAGTGAGTCCGCGAATACTTGAATGACGATGGTGGTTTACAGGAGGACGTGATACAGGGGCCATGCCAGAGCGGGGAATCAGAACGAGAATGTCCAATCATGGAAGTTCTATTTGATTCTAGTGCTGTTTGGCCTATCTTATCATACATGTGATAAGATAGGTGTCTTATCATATCTTATCGGCATCCTCTGACCACACCCTCCCGTTTTCCACAGCCACCTCCTTGACTGAAGCTTGCGAGCAAAGGACAATGCACTGGCGGTGAGAAATCCGTGGAGAGCTTCTGTCCGATCACCAAATGCCTCGTGCGCCACCTTCTACTGCAACGCATTGCTGGTGATGTAACGAGAATTTGTGTGAGAAGCCACAGATGGAGGGGAAGCTGGCCACCCCCACCTTCTCTGCGCATGCACTACCGCAGCGGAGCCACGAGTAGAAGAAATTGAAGCTGCTTTTGTCTGCTTCGCGAATAACGTCGACCTACCTAGACATAAACCGAGATCGCCTACGCCCAATCAAGCCCCGAACAAGCCAAGACTCTCCGAATGTTTGCTAGCATGGATTTCCTCAAGCCCGCAACCGCCGCGCCTAAGCTGGAGTCAGCCTCAGACGGCCCTCTTGTCTGGATCGACTGCGAGGTGAGTGGCGGATGCCTGCAGTGGCTGGACCCGTCTAACACAGATCCAGATGACCGGTCTCGACCCGGACAGGGAGGAGATTATTGAAATATTTTGTATCATCACCACGGGCAACCTCGAAGTCATCGACCCCGAGGGCTGGGGTTGCGTCGTCCACCAGTCGGAGGAGCGCATGGCACAGATGGACGAGTGGTGCACCAAGACGCACGGCGAGAGCGGCCTGACCGCAGCCGTCATCAAGTCGACGACGACGCCCGAGGATGCGGCGGACGGGCTGCTGGCGTACATCAAGCGGCACGTCCCGAAGCCGAAGGCGGCGCTGCTGGCTGGCAACAGCGTGCATGCCGACCGGTCGTTTCTCAACAAGCCACCGTACCGCCAGGTGACGGACCATCTTCACCACCGCATCATCGACGTTAGCACGCTCAAGGAGGCGGCGAGACGGTGGGCGCCGACTCATATCCTGGACAAGGCCCCGGTGAAGCAGGGCCTGCACCAGGCAAAGGAGGACATTCTCGAAAGCATCGCCGAGGCAAAGTACTACAGAGAGGCCATCTTTGGACCAACCTGGACACGGGGCAGTGCCGGCGCCCAGGACACGCCGGTCAGTGAGCGCGACGAAGACGAGGCATGGGCGGACAACCTGCTGTAGGAGGCATTATGGAAGTGGCAGCTGATGCAATCTTTGGATGCAGAGCACCTTCAAGGGGCGGTGGACAAGTATATGTAAGATGAATATCGATGAACATCCGTCTACCTCAACGTGTAGCGGCAACGAAGAGAAAGTCCCGTCCAGAGCAGCCGACATGCAGTTGACAGTGTTCGACGAGCAATTGAGACAGGATCGTTGCTCTTTTTCCTCCGCATTCCAGCCATTGTGTACAATACCTATCTCAACTGCTCCATCAGCAGCAGTACGTAATACCCAGCTCCGATTTGCCAGCTGCTCCCTAGCATTGAAGTGCCTGCCCCCCCTAAAGAAGTTGTTCAAGCCCCTGTAAGGTGGTGACGCTGCGGGGCTCCCAGCGAGCTGCCCCTCCTCAACTATTAGGTGACCCCGCCCACGTCTAGCCTAACTATGATATCACTGGCCAAGCTACCCCCCCACCTCGGCCACAGCTCCCAGCGGACGCCACTCAGTACGACGAACCCCCGGGAGGTACCCAGGCCTATCAAGAGGCGCTATCGAGGCTGCTGGCACTCACCGCAGGACGGTGAAGCTCCCGCCTGTTTACCGCAAAACACAGCAAGCCCCGCGCCCCGCCCCTCCTGAACCAGAGGCGGGACGGGACCCCTGTCCAGTGGTCTGGCCCGTTGCTGCTTGCTGCTTGCTGCTTGTTGCCATGCCATGGCGTGGTTCTTTGCGTCCTGCTCTCCACGCAAAGTGCAATAATTGTTGCTCTTCTTCGTCCTCAACATCTTGCTCTCTCTTCGCTCCTGAGTTCCTTCACATATCTTACCATCGTTGCTTGACATCCTCTCGATCGAATAGCCATCATGGACGTCAAGACTGTCGAGTTCAAGCCCTTCCAGGACCAGAAGCCCGGAACGTACGTACTCTCCAAGGAAAACCCCCCTCTTCTGACGCCATTCCCGAATCTCCAACGCCTTCTTTTCCTGTTTCGATCACTCCGCCATGAGCTACATGCTTAGGTTAAGCTTCATCACGATGCGATCATTGAGCTGACAACAGTGGTTCAGTTCTGGTCTTCGCAAGAAGGTCACCGTCTTCCAGCAAGCCCACTACAGCGAGTCGTTCGTTACGAGCATCCTGCTTTCCATCCCCGAGGGTGTCGAGGGTAAATACCACCCCGCTCATCAGAGTCTGCCGTCCTAGACTGACCAGACCCTCTCCAGGCTCTTTCCTCGTTATCGGCGGTGACGGCCGCTACTGGAACCCCGAGGTCGTCCAATTGATCGCCAAGATCGGTGCTGCCTACGGCGTCAAGAAGCTCCTCATCGGACAGAACGGCATTCTTTCCACCCCCGCTGCCAGCCATGTCATCCGCAAGCGCAAGGCCACTGGTGGTATTCTCCTGACGGCCAGCCACAACCCTGGCGGTAAGACTGTACCAGTGACGTCTTCGTCTGCAACCAAGCTAACACCCGGTACCCAGGCCCCAAGGAGGACTTCGGTATCAAGTACAACCTTGCCAACGGTGGCCCGGCCCCCGAGTCCGTCACCAACAAGATCTACGAGGCTTCCAAGACTCTCACTTCCTACAAGATCGCCTCCATCCCCGATGTCGACCTTTCCACCATTGGCACCAAGACCTACGGCTCCCTCGAGGTCGAGATCATCGACAGCACCACCGACTACGTCGAGATGCTCAAGGACATCTTCGACTTTGACCTGATCCGCAAGTTCTTCCAGACCCATCCCGACTTCAAGGTTCTCTTTGACGGTCTCTCTGGTGTCACTGGCCCCTACGGAACCGCCATCTTCGAGAAGGAGTTTGGCCTCAAGGGCGCCACTCAGAACTGCATCTCTAGCCCCGACTTCAACGGCGGCCACCCCGACCCCAACCTGACCTACGCCCACTCCCTCGTCGAGGTCGTCGACAAGAACAACATTCCTTTCGGCGCTGCCTCCGACGGTGACGGCGACCGTAACATGATTTACGGCGCCAACGCCTTCGTCTCTCCCGGCGACTCCTTGGCCATCATTGCCCACCACGCCAAGTTGATTCCCTACTTCAAGAAGAACGGCGTCTACGGTCTCGCCCGTTCCATGCCCACCTCGGGCGCCGTCGACCTGGTCGCCAAGAAGCAGGGCCTGAACTGCTACGAGGTCCCCACTGGCTGGAAGTTCTTCTGCGCCCTCTTCGACGCCGACAAGCTGTCCATCTGCGGTGAGGAGAGTTTCGGCACGGGCAGCAACCACATCCGTGAGAAGGACGGTCTCTGGGCCATCGTCGCCTGGTTGAACATTATCGCAGGCATTGGCCTTGAGAACCCCGATGTCACCCCCTCCATCAAGAAGATCCAGGAGGACTTCTGGAACGAGTACGGCCGCACCTTCTTCACCCGCTACGACTACGAGAACGTCGATAGCGACGGTGCCAACAAGGTTGTGGGTGTCCTCAAGGACCTCGTTGCCGACTCCAACTTTGTTGGCAGCAAGATCGGAGGTGAGTATTTCGACCTGCATACCCAAAAGCACAGGTGAGCTAACCAAAGCAGACCGCACCGTCACCGGCGCCGGCGACTTCTCCTACACCGACCTTGACGGCTCTGTCTCTTCCAACCAGGGCCTGTACGCCACCTTCTCTTCCGGCAGCCGTATTATTGTTCGTCTGTCCGGTACCGGCTCCTCTGGCGCCACCATCCGCCTCTACCTCGAGCAGCACAGCAGCGACCCCAGCACCTATGGCCAGGATGCGCAGGACTTCCTTAAGCCCGAGATTAAGATGGCCACCGACCTGCTCAAGTTCAAGGAGTTTATCGGCCGTGACGAGCCTGACGTCAAGACCTAAGTGCGCAGCTGCTGTATGATTGTTGGATACGAAGAGAGGACGGTAAAAAGACACGCTTCAGTATAGAGAAGCCAGCATCAGGTTGCTGTAGACGATGTTACGATGGTACACGATGACATAAATTGAATCAATCACCTAATACCAGAGTCTTTTTCTTTCTTGCAGGCGCGTGATATTTGAGTGATCATTACTGTTTTGACAATTTTTCCAACACGTCGCAGACTTTCGCAATGCTACAATGACACAATGGCAAGCACATCCCCAGGTAAAAAACAAAGAAGCCCCACGCTGGAATTTCGTCAAGTACAGTAAATAACAGGAATAGTACACTGCATGCAATCTTGGGATAGATAGTGTGGTGTATTTCCTCCGAGATCAGACCAGCTTACACAGTACTCCTCCCTCCACCCCTCGGAGAAGACGTACCCTAGACCGAGTATTCACGGCAGAGAAGCGGTCTGGTCTCGCGGACGTGCATAGAAGACTGCGGAATTGTCGATAAAGTGGATGGGATGGGTCTAGCCAGTACTATGACCCCTCGTGCATTATTTTTGGAAGACCCACGCCGTGGTGGGACGTGATACGAGGACTCCACGCCGGAGACTGGGATGATCGGAGGAGCGAAGATGGAGGACGGATACAGAAAACAACGGCCTGCCGACAGCCTGATGCGGAGGACCGACGGTGCCGGCCGGCGGGACGAGATCACGGATGGTGCTTACGCATTGGGCTTCGGCCCGGCTTTCAGTCCTTCGTCTCCCCGGTCCCGGACTCGGAAGGCGCTTCAGAGGATGCAGGGTAAAATACCTCCTTGAACTTGGTGGCACCCTGGTCCGAGACGAAGTTGATCTCAAAGGCGCCGGCCTGGCCATTGCGCTGGTTCGCCTGCCGGTAGCGCCGGCAGAAGACGTAGAGCTGGACGTCCTTGAGCCAGACGCGGTGTTTGGACTTTCGATGGAGCCAGGTCCGGGAAGCAGATTGATGGGTTACTTCCGTTTTCATCAGCTGGACATACAGAGGAAGAGATGGACACGACGCGGCAGACGTACCGAAAGCCGTCCAGACTGGGCACTGGCGAAGTTCGCCGTCCCAGACGGCAGCGTGTAGGCGGAGGCCCTTTGTCGCTAGGTCGCGGTAGACAATGAGGGAGTGCTTGAAGCCGTCGTCTATAATCTGACTGTTCCCCGTGTTAGATATCTTTGCCGTTTCGAGAGATGCCGGACAGGACTTGTCTTACGCTTGAAAGAGCCGCTCCTCGCCCGATAACTTGTACTCTCCCGCGTTCATATTGACTGTCAACGTATTCCTG
Organism: Colletotrichum spinosum; assembly: GCA_004366825.1. Lineage (NCBI taxonomy): Eukaryota > Fungi > Ascomycota > Sordariomycetes > Glomerellales > Glomerellaceae > Colletotrichum > Colletotrichum spinosum. The sequence goes on along the minus strand of QAPG01000055.1, from coordinate 147,397 downwards.
GCTTTGAGGGAGACAAAGGTGCAGTTAAATAAGACTAGTTCTACGCAGTCCAACGTCAGCTAGATAGCAAGGTGTGTGTGATCGCGGTCGCAACGCCATCCAATGCGACGCACCTTCCCACGTCTTGAAACAGAGAACAGCCCACATCTTGGGTCTGTTGTCTGCCTTGCTCCAGCGGTTGAGGTGAAGCGCGCTGCCTTCGCGGTGTATGACAAGCTCGTGGGTGCCGCGGAGGGAAAACCACGGGGCACCTTGATGGTAGTTTCGGAGGAGGACGTATGGCGTCTGGTTGACCAGGTTGAGGTACATCATCAACGCCAGACGGTCTTCGTCGAAAGGCCTGGGGGGGATCAGCTCTGGTCGAAGCTGCAATTGGGCTGGTGTTCTCACCGTTTGAATAGCATCTTGACTTCTTTCGGTATATTGAGATGACTGCCCTGATGAAAGGGACCACTTGCCAGTGAAGGCTTATTATACTTCAGGGCTGTTCGTGATGGCAAGGGAAGGGAAAAGATCTGCTCCGCCCAATGTATCAACTAGGCCACACCATCAGTGCCATGCTTTGGACGCTTCGGGCATGGAACATACCGGATCTTGCACGGCCGGCATCATCATCATCATCTCTGGCAAGAGAACGGCCCCTTGTTTGGTTGGCGGTGCTGAGTGGTGTTAGTTCTGGTGTGTGGCTGCTTCGCGCCTTCGATCGCAACATACGAAGGCCTCTGGCCTCTCGCAGACCAATGATTCGCATTCTGAGAGTTTCCAGGCCATTAAGGTCAAAATTTGGCGATCTGCTCCGCCGTTAGCATCCCGTCCATCACCCGAGGATATTCGAACATGGCCGACCTCGTAAGCAGCTGCTTTAGGCACGTCAAGAAGTGGTTGTACAGAACAAATCGTTGAGGCAGCGGCAGGCCGCTGACCTCCTGCGTCATTGCGTGGTACATCTTGCGCCATCGCATCTCTTTGCTAACGGTGCGGTTCTCGTAGTTGCTGATGATGTCGCGGAGCGTTCTCGATAGACACGGCAGGACAATGTTGAGGTAGTTGAGCAGGATGGGCACGCGGCTGATGTGCATCTGCGACAGGTCGGCCAGGTCTCGGAGTATCTTCGCACAGCTCCGCATCTCCTCGACCAACGCCGCAAGATGGCCGCTATAGGTCTCCGGGAGGGACTGCCGGAGACCTTCCAGGTTCACGGCGACGAGTTCCGCACGTTCTGCCTCCAGACAGCAGCCCTGAAGCAGGCGGAGGTCGACCTTCTGGAGGCTCATTTCCATGTTGACGATATGTCGACTAACGACTCTGGCCGAATTGGCGTCGCTGGTAGTGGCTCAAGTTGTCATGATCTGCCGGGTGATGATTGGCGATAGGATTCGTGCGTCGAGTCTGGAATGTCCACACACTCCAACTTCGTTTCCCTTTTCGACTGATGCCTTGAGAAGTTCTGATGAAGTCGGAGTAGATGCAAATATGTATCGAGCGGTTGAAGCAGTGTGACGATATGCGATCCAGCAATCGTGACAGCGTACCGACTCATAAGAGGGACGAGAGGGGGGGAGATGACCCGCTTTCTCTGCTCGGCACGATATCTCGTTCCTCTGGTGTGGCGGCAACATGTTGGTCACAGCCGGAAAAAAAAAGAGAGAGAAAGATAGGCGCTCAGTGGACGGAAAGCGTCTGCAGTTGCAATTCGGAGCTGCAGGTCTCGATTCTGACGGCCAGCTCGGGAAACACACACCACCACACCCTGTTAATGTCGAAGCCAGCGACCCAGTCTCGTCTCGTCTTGTTTCTGAGCTGGCGGTACGAACCGAGTCTGGACTAAGAGCATGTTGCGTTGCTCACATCTGACGTGTCCAGCATTCCGTGGCCGCCAGTGTACGTGTTCTTATTTGTGTGATACCTACTTAGGCCGTTTATTGATTATGTATGCCCTCGACTTTGGAGAACCCTAGCAAGACTTGTGCCTTGGGAACCGGAGATGAAAGACGTCCGGGTAGGCGGAGGTGGACGAAGTCGGATTTGGCTTTCGGTGGCTTGTCTCTCAACTGTCGCCAAGGTGCAATAGACGTTGTCCATCCGGTCCGCCGAGTCGAATGAACGGTACGGGCAACAATGTCGAGCAATAGTAAACTACTACATTGCGACGGTCCCCCAAATAATCAGCCAAACCGTTGGATTCGGCCCCGAAAACCATAGCAATGAGACAAAACACACAGCGGAGATGGGCGTAGCTTAGGCAAGTCAGATTGCTAACAAGGGAACTGGTGCGGGCTTCCATACATATCGACCTGACGACCGACTAGCCAGAGCATGCCACGACTGCTGAGCATGACCCCATGGAGCTGTATGCTTGCGCTTCTGCATGCATTAGGGAAATCCAAGACGGTGCGGCGAGCGAATGGGGCCGGTCCGGCGCCGGCGGGGATGAGGCACGGGCTAATAACGCTTGCTTACGTGGTAAGTGATGCCGCGATGGGCAAGTTGAGCTGATTCCAACCCAGTGAAGACCTGCCAGAGCTGAAGACAGGGGACGGCATTCAATGGTATATCTTTTCACAATGCAGCAACTGGCTGGTCATTTTTGGCGACAATTCGAAGACGGGCGGATGGCGGAAGAAAGGTGCCTTACCCAGATGTCTTCGATGTGTCGTTGACGACGCTCGTCGCGAGAGGGCCCAGGGCAAACTGCGCCCGAAAGATGGAATGACACCCAAGAAAGAGCACTGTGGTAACGCAAGGAGATTGACGGTGGGGCTTGTCGACATGTTTGCGAATCAAACTCCACCAAATGTCTAGTACTTTCAGCAGCACTAACGTATCGTTGGTGACGATAGGTGTGAGTAATGGCATACGCATGGTGAGATGCGCTGCCACGTTCTTCCATATTGGTCCGCCCGCATCGCCCCGATGTTGGTGATGCACGAGGTGTTAGGCAGTGCTTCCGCTCCCCACCCCGAGCATTTTTGTCATGTGTCGCCGACCCTTCTTCAGTTGCACCGTTCGCGCAGAGTGCTTTGCGCAGAGCCTCTCTGGATGGGGATGAGGTAACCTTTGCCAGGTTGCGAGATGGGATGGCAGCTCCGTCATTAGACGTCCCGAGGTCTAGGATGAGCACCTGCAGAACATGAACCGGTTCGTCTCATGGAGTGACTGACGGCCACTAGGCCCGACCGAGATGAGTCGACTTTGCAGTATGCACAGGCAACGTGAAGCAGAAACCTAGAGACGACGTAAGATATGAATCGTAGATGACTTTGGTTGCATTCCTCGATTGACTAGCTCTTGCTTGGTGATACTTGAAGGCTGCTTCGTGTCGAGGACGTCCATAGTGCAACCAACGCAGGAAACATAGTCGCCGCGAGAGTTCAGTCAGAACGATGGTGTAGGACCAACTGTACCCGGCCGAAGAGGCTATTGTCGCGGGTCGCTCTTAATTGAGGTGGTGAAAGAAGAAACATTTGCAGTTGGATGGTAAATTAAGAAAGGACGACAAAGGAAGAAGGCGACCTGGCCTGAATCAGGCATCCATCCAACCCGTGACGCCTGCTGAACTGCTCCTTCCTTCCAACCTTACCCAAAGTACTTGCCCTTACCTTGGCTCACCGAACAACGTCTGCTTACTACACAAAGGCAAAGGTTCACCGAGGAGGTCGAGGAGGGAGGAGGGTGTGCCAGGCACACCAGCTGAAGCATGGAATAATCAGTTGGAGACGCCGGTGACAACACGGAGCCGGGGCCTTTCCAATTTGCGTGCCGGTCGGCGGCCGCATGTAACGGTTACCCCACACGGCCATGTCGGGATATTGTCCCCATATTCTGAGCCGACGCGCCGTCCCTCATCTTGCTGTGGCGACGGACTCTTTTGCTGTGAAGCTCGGACACGGACCACCGGAGAAGTCCCGTCAGTCTCGGCCCGGCTCCGTCACCACTGCCCGGACGTCCTCGGAGGCTCATCTTGCGATACCAAATGTATGGGACCGGTGATCCTGACTGAGCTGCACCCAGGTTCGTGTTTTAGCGAACGCACCCAATATTCCTTCCAGTGATGCGAAGGAGGTTTGACATGTCACAAGATGTGACATTTCACCAGGCATCAAGTGCACAGGTAATTGAAGCGTCAATCATCATGTACGTGTCACAGCGTGAAAACAAGGTCCCGCCAGGGGAAGTGCAGCTTTTGTCAGGTTGTTAAACCATGCCGTAAAAGTCATTTGATAGAACTGCGAGCGCGGTCTGTCGCGCGCTCGAGGCAAGATATTATGTTGCCGTGGTCGTTCCCGCCCTAAGTAACATGAAAACAGCCCTGTCCGAAACCCATCATACACCGCCGACCAAAAGTTACAAGAAAATGAGAAGCCGCAGGAAAAGAGCACTCAGGATGATTCATCCTCCTCTTGATCGGCCTTTAGTAGGACTAGTTAGCTTCAGCACACAACACCAGCTAAGGGGGGGCGCGCGCGTCATCGCTACGGGGGGGGGACTATCTTACGTTGTAGGCCTGCTTCTCGTCCTCGTAACGCTTCTTGTCGGCGGCAGCCTTGGCTTCGTAGGGAGTGCGCTGCTTGTCGTTGAGGGCCTTCCAGCGCTCACCGAGTAGCTTGCCAACCTGTCCGAACGAAATACCGGGGTTCTCCTCACGGACGTTCTCGCGCTGCTCGTTGGCGAAGAACATGTAGGCAGACAGACCGCGCTTGGGGGCGTTGGGGTCTGGGAGCGATGTTAGTACCATGTAAGTAGAGACTCGCAAGAACATGGCGACGGGTGGCGGCCGAGGCGCCAGACAGACCAGGAAAGTGGCCGCAGCCTGAGCGGTACAAGGCTGATGCATTCCCCCAGTCTCCTCTGGCATCAACGAGACCAGAAAATCTCGTCTGCGGGCAACACATAGGGTCGGGAGTGCTTACCCTTCTTGGCGCGCTTCTTCTCGACCTTTCCAGCCGCGCCGCGCTTCGTAGCAGCCTTAGGCATTGTGTGTGTCTAAAACGTAGGGCGAGTTAGCTTTTCCTCTGAGTAGGCAGGATGAGTGGGAATCCGGCAATAAGTCAAAAGTAGCAGAGCTCCCAAGGTAACGAAGTCACGACCAAAGACCTCGACCGCGTGAAAGTGGTCAACATGGCGAGCTGGGGGCAACTGATGAGGCGCATCGCCAATTGCGGGCCAGAGAGCAAGGCAAATGTGTTTTGGAGCTTGAAGTCGTAGCATGGAGATGGAACGGCATACCTGGTGGTGTTTTGAGAAGGTGGGAAATGTGTGGTAGTGATGGTGTTCTAAAAGCGTCAAGCTCAGGTCAGCTCTGAAGCTCGTCGCGCGATGTGAGGCTGATAGCGAAAGCAGAGATGCACGCCAAAGCTCGCGACCTTGGAAGACCACTTCGCGCAGATGCGGTAGCTCCACGCAAAGTAAACTTCAGAAATCAAGACGATTGCTGAAATAGAATTGCAGTTGAGACACCAGAGCCGTGGCGTAGGAAATAAAAAGGTTGCGAGTGGGCTTGCGATATCAAGTATCTGGTGCTGTGGAATATGGGCGAAAGGTACTCACAGGTTGTAAGTCGGAAGGTGTGTTTTGCGAGAGAGCGGGATTGTATGTGAGTGCGTTTAGGTGGGAGATTTGTATGGGAGAAGAAGAGGGAGAAGCTGTATGGGGGGAGGGCCAAGCAGCCTTTTTACTATGGGGGAGTGATTCGTGGGCTCCGCGCCTGGGTGCACTTGTTTTTTGCTAGCAAGTCTGGGACTCTGTGGTCGGCGGTCGCGCGCGACTGCGACGGGGGGAGGGCAGGAGCAGGACCAGGCAAAGGGAAGGGGAAGGTAGGGTGGAGGGGGTGTTGGCCTTGGTAAGGTAGGTAGGGACGGTACGGAGTACAGCAGAGGCAGGTACTGGAAGTACCTTCACTTGGATGCGCGAAGAAAGAGCAGGTACAGTACGGCAGGTACTAGGGGCCGGAAGGGACGAGGTAACTTGCCATTGCCTTCTCCCTCTGCTCCTATTTTCCCTTCCATCTGTTGCCCACTATACGTACCGCCTCTTGCACACAGCTTAGGTGCAGCCTGGCCTGGGCCTGGGCGGTTTAGGCGTACTGCGTCAAGCAGTGCGGTAATTCTCGTTGTGAGGCCTGGCACTGACAACCAGCTGGCGCCGAGGAGCTGGTGCCGAAAAGTGGACCACGCACAAATTCTGACGGCCACGGCACAGCTGGCATGATCTGGCACCAGGCGGTGCCACACGCGAGGACAGGAGTAAAGGCAAGAGGAGCGGGAAAAGACTGTGGAAAGGATAGGTGGGCGCGCCTTCCCTCCCTGAAGACAGAGCCGGCGTCTCCTCGCCTTCACACAACCTGATTACCACTCACACCTCCCGCAAGGAAGGTACGGCACGAGAGGAAGAGCGCCGTGTACTTCGCCTTACCTGACCTCCAGAAGTACCTTTTCTAAGATACTCCCGAGACGAGTACCTCCACCTTGTTCTTTGCACACACCCTCATCGTTCTCCTTGCTGCCACTACCGCGACGGAAGCCGACAGTACGGTCAATTGTTTTTCTCTCTCTCAACATGTGTCCAGGTGTCAGAGCATCTTGGCACCTATGGCAGGCAATCCAAGTTTGCAGTTCCATGTTGCGGAGCTAGGTAACCGGCTGTTGATGCCCTCGAAAAGAGCGCTGTCGTTGGTGGCCGAAGACGCGCCTCATATACATAGTACTGGTTCGGAGTCTAAGATGATATCCCGGAGAACAAATGCCGGCAGTAAATTGAGGGCGGTCAATATCAAGGTTTGATAGAGACGAAGAAGCTGTTGTAGAGCAGCCATGTGTCGACTCCAAGGTAGATGCAAATAGTTGTGCACCGTCTGTCCGTTTCGTCACCACCTTCCCGCCATCATCACAATCGCACATTCTTCTTTCTTGCCCCTACACTACGCGGTACTGTGTACGGATAACTTCCACTCCTGCGGCGACCTAGCCCGTCCATCATCCGCTTGATTGCCTCCAGGTCGTAGCTATTAATACGTGGTACTGTATAGGTACAACTAGTTTGAGCTTCTCCGCACCAAAGTACTGTACATGGCAGATGTACCCCTTTCACAGAATATGCTTTCGCACAGTATTCATTCTGCCCACCCTTCCTCCCGCACTGCTCATGTACCTGTTGCCGCCCAAGGTATCATCACCCTGACTGGCCTGGTTCTCTCTTGGATCCGTATCCTGTTCTTCAATCCTGATGTTGAAGTTGACGCTCTTGCTCCTCCTCATGTTGTCGACGAGGATGCTGTCTGCCTCTTTGCCATGAACCCCGAACCCCACCTTATGCTACGTCCGACTGCACACGTCCGCAGCATCACATCGCCCGCATGGACCATTCTTTCCACTTCACCATCACCCGTCTGTCTGCTTCCTTCTCTTCCTACAGTACGTAGCAAGTCGTTTCCTTCTATTGTCAGACAAGCTTCTGCCTCGAGCCTAGTCAACCGGCCAACCAGCCAGCCAGCCAACCAGCCAGCCAACCAGCCAGCCAACCAGCCAGCCAACCAGCCAGCCAGCCAACCAGCCAGCCAGCCAGCCAACCAGCCAGCCAACCAGCCAGCCAACCAGCCAGCCAACCCGCCAGCCAGCCAGCCAGCCAGCCAGCCAGCCAGCCAGCCAGCCAGCCAGCCAGCCAGCCAGCCAGGCAGGCTCAGTCCCTGTCGGACCTTTCTTCGCCCACTCCTATCGCGCTCCTCTACGCTTCGCGTGGGTACACCTATGGATGATAGGCTCGGATACAAGAGTACGGAGTACGCAAACCAGTACACACACTCACTACCTACCTTTATCACTACGTGTACGGACACACTGGACGCCCTTCTGCTCCGCCTGATCCACTGGCCGAGTAGTGTTGACTTGGGACTGATGCGGATGGCCTTGACTGACATCTTCACTGTGCCCACTCCACTTGCACCGTTCAGCATGTACAAGTATGCTATGCTCGCATATTCGTCACAGTTTCGTTCCTATTGCAGGGCCGCCTTTTCGCAATCGACAACCTCGACCGCCAATTTTTTTTGGAGATGGTCCCAAACACCATCTTCGGCATGGGCAATATGTGCTAACCTCAAGATTATGCAGCAACGGCGCATGAGTGCTTGTAAGATTACTCATGAACAACGCGCAGAAATTCGACTACCCACCATCGGCCACGGAACCAGATCAAACCCCAGAGTTTCCTTCACACTAACCGGTGCTAGGGGCTTCCCTACTGCTCACCCAGCCCGAAGTTGGCCAGTCACGTTATCGCAAACATTCATTGAGCTCCCGAGTAACCAGAGACAGCTTTCATGCTTGGTAGAGTCCGCGGCGCACAGGGGAAACGCGACTTGAATGCGGCCAGCTTCGCTTCAGCTTCTACCTACCGTCACGCCCTCCGCTCTCAGCTCTCGTCCCATCCCATACCAGGATCAGTACGCTAGCTGGGCTGATCTGTTGCAGCGTCCCAATGGCCCTGGCGTTCAGCAGAGGTCCCCTGGCCAGTGTACCTTTTACGCGGTGCGGATACCTTCGCCTCCATTTCTTGGTAGCCGCCGTCTCGAGCGAATACACAACAAGTCAAGACGAGCTTGAATTGCGGCAAACACAGTACCAGGTCGATACACCATCTACGCATGCGACGCACTAATCAGTCGAGATGCGCACCACTCCTGTCCTGCTACTGGGGCTGTGGGTGCTGGTGACCTCATGATAGAGAGCTTCATTCTTAGCGTCTATCCGTACTTGTGCGACCAAAGTCACGGCGTTCGGATAGCCTCAACATCAACTGGCCCAAAGTGAGAAACTGGAAGCTGGACAGAGGAGGAGCTGCTGCTGGGAGAGGCTCGGTCAAGATGCGCAACTTTACGCGCAACCACGGTCGCGCACGCGGCGCACGCACACTGTGCCTGGCCTTCCTGGCCATCTCTGAGCCATCTCGCCCACACCAAAACACACACTTGACACACTCTGCGGCATTGCCCCCTTGCCCCCCCCCCCCTCTCTCGAGTGGCTTGTCCTGTCACCGATGCTGTCAGTACACCTCACAACATCGCCTCCCATAGCGCACGAAGTCCGCAAGTCATGGTACGAAGGCGGCGCAGGTTCTTCGACAGACAAACGCTCCATGCCAGGCCTGCCCCAGATTGCCATACTCGCGGTCAGACACGATACTTTGGGTTACGGTACCTGACGCCAATAGTGGCTTTTCTGTGCGGCCCCGGTGCAACACTACATACTGAGACTTGCTACGGAGTATTTGGTGAGGTGCCGCACTGGCAACCCAGGCACTGGACGCTTCCACGCGGCCAGGAGAGCTGCTCCGTATGGCCTCGTGTGACCCCAGACGGCTCTGTGCTGCCGATACCGTGTCGAACGACTCTGTTCTTCGCAACCAAACTACGCTGCTCCAGCACGGCACGCATCCCAGGTGCGCATGGGAGACACGAGTCTTATATGGTGCTACGTTATAGCTTTGCAACTGTCGTCTGCTTCTTCGGGGACAGCTGAGGTGCGAGACGATACAGTACGGACCACACTCCGTTTCTCATGGAGATGTGGCCTGGGAACAGCCGGCTGACTGACTGACTAACTGACTGACTGGGAGTAGTCGTAGGGAAGACGAAACTCGGGGTACTTTGTTCATGCATACGCCCCATGTATCGTCATACGAGATTGGCTGTACAGGTACCTGGGCTGAAGTACTGGACTTCTGGTCCACCGCGTCCGGAATCAGCTTGGGCGGACGCGCTCAATCACACCTCCAGCTGACGGTACACTCTGGATCTCCCAGCCCTTTTCTCACGACTGTCCCCGGGTTCTTTGCTCTCTTCATTACCCTCAAGTCTCCAGTCGGGCGGCCATTGATTGCACGTGATGACACTCGTTGACGAATACCATGCGATCAGGTCGAGCTCTAACCAGCTCTTGATACAGGCTCTCGCGACAGAGTCGGAGTTGCTACGCAGAGTTCCATCCACCAAACGCCCTTCCAAACATGCCACTTACACGCGCTGTACTGCAAAAGCGCGACTCGGCTTCGACGTCGCCGGCAATGCAACCACGCTCTCCATCCTCCGCGAGGGACGTGGAAGGGGAGAATAAGAAGAGGGGATACTTGGTCAGGCACACACATTGTGCGGGCGTCTCGTGTACCCAGACGGACCGCTAGGCCATGCTTGCTCGGCTCTGAAAGACACCCTCCAATTCGGGGTCCAATGCAAGACTGCATAGCATAGCACAGCTTCTCGTCACGGGCTTCAGCATGCGCTTGCCATGCCTGCCAGGTGCGAGACGGTTCCGCTGGCCGCACCAATCCAACATTCCAGACAAGGCAGCCGGGCCCAGCCATTTTGCTTTTGCCTGCTTGTTCCCTGTTTTTGGCTGGGACGAGACGAGAGCAACGGGGTCAGGTACGCACGCAATGGTCTCGTTTGGTGTCGGTATGGTACGGTAATGGATGGACGCGCCGGCGAACAAAGTGCGCAAAGTACCAGCAACCTGTAGCGGATACACGAGGAGAGGCAATTTCACTGGTCTCGTCACCCCTCCGTTGCTAATACTGTGCGCTGTACCTGATGCTCCCCGGCAATTCTGGCCCTCCTCTCCCTGAAGATACTCTCAGAGTATCCGTAAGGTGAGGTAGTCCCGCATACGCACACACACCCCCTCCCAAACCAAATGCTCTCTCAATCACTCACTCCCACCTGTGGACGACCTAAGGACCTGGGCGCGGTTGGGAACATGTACCTTGGATTTTGCAATCAGTACCGAGTAAAGGTAGTCCAACGCCAGTCACCTCAGCTCCACTCCTCTCCTGGGCCTCCTGGCTGATCTGGCACCGCAAAATCTGAGCTTGACTGACGGGGAGCAGTGCCCTCCCCCAACCTAGACTGTCTCTGGTTTCCTCGACTGCTCTGCTTTCTTGTGTGCTTCGACTGGCGGCCTGTTGTGGTCGTGTCCTGGCTTTTGCTTTGCTCCTGGTGATACCAAATGCGACGAAAAAGATCATTCGCGAAGAGAAAACACCCTACAAAACTGGCGCAATCTACCGTTTGGCCTCTGTTTCCTGGGGAAATGACATGGAGACCCTGCGGGCAGCACGCGCAGAATGGAACTCGCGCTTTCATGGTCTTTCAAACTCGGGCTCGTCACAGTCAGATCAGCGCAGCTTTCCACGATCCAGAGCAAATCTCCCCACGTGATTTCGCATGGTGGTGGTCATAGCGGCCGGGATGCGCTAAGCCCTGTCCAGGTACGCGATAGCTCCTGAGTGGTGAGAATGTGTGGAGGCGGCAGGGGCCGAACGAGAGCTTGGAAGCGAGGAAAAGAAGGGGTCCATCAAGTGCCGGAGCCGCGCAGCTGGCTCGAGAATGCCGTTCACATATAGCTGATATCTGTCAATGAACTTGCCGTGTAGTACTCGCTGAATACCTTCATTGTCTGGACCGGGCTGAATCGTGCAGGGCATCTACGCCGCGTACCACGACACTCAGCCTCGGAGCATCGTGAAGCCGAATCCTCCCCGGTTGTCGTAGGCGATGACGATTCAACCACAATCCACCTACCTACCTTCGGACCCGGCATCACGGTCCTCTCACGTAAAAAAAGCACCGTGCTTTTCTTCCACCCTGCTGTGAAGTGGCGCTAGGTCTTTAACGACGCCTGACGGACAATGTCGTTTGTCGAGCCTCTATTCCATGCCTACTTTCAAGTAAGTCATATCATATGAACATGCTATCATGACAATCGTGTGGTGCGTACTACATGGGACGTCTCGACTGAGCATCTGTACGACTCAATCCTCCTCGGGGTCAAGCACGATATCCCTCAAGCTCTCGTCCCTAGCCCAGTCGACACCGCTCCCAGCAACGACGGCACTCGCCGTGCCCTTCATGACCTTCCACCGCTGCCTGCTCGCCTTGAGGCCGCCCCGCAGCCGCGCCGTCTCCATCTGCACGGCCGGGTCGTCCGTCTCGCCTGCCTTCCTCTTCTCTGCCTCCTCGGCTAATTGAAGGATCTCGGCGGTGAGCTCCACATTGCGGCGCCCGACCCGGAGACTTTCCGCTTCTACTTCCGTGAGCGAGTCGACGGTCTTGCGGATTTCGGACGCTGTTTTGGAGATGGTTATGGACGTGGCATCCCGGGCCTGGATGTGCGGGAGGAGATCACTACAAGCGGCAGGTTTTGGTGTTAGTTTGAGATCTTCACCAGGGGGGGAACATTCCCCCCCGAGAGACGAACAATGTGGAGTCCGCCCGAAAGCTCGCAAACAAAGTGAAAGAGGAAAATGGGAAGGAGAGAAGGAAAACGAGGGGGAAAAACGTACGACTCGATGGGTGTGGATTGCGTGCTGCCGTGTACGGCCTTGAGGATGGGATTCGTCGTCATGATACTGTCTGCAATGTCGCTTCTCAAAAGCCACGCCGCTCGCGCCCTGGACGCGTCCTCTTGTGCTTGTCGCACACTTTCTTCCGTATTAGACGTTGATGAATCTGTGTGGCTGGTCAGAAGAGTCCCATTTCGAAACGCACCTGTTTTAACGCAGGAGTGCATCAAAGTACCTTGGGTATAGTTTTGTTGCGCCTTCATCAGGGCCACCTTTACCTCAAGGTCCCGAAGCTCGTCGTACAGAGCCAGAACGCGCTCCTCATCTTTGGAAAGGAGGGGGGGAGGCACAACCTGATCTGGCCTGCCTGTCGAGGCGGCTTGGCTTTGCGGCTCATCCATAATCGAGGTCCGTAGATGGCATCAAGTTGTGCGTGTGTGATGAGTGTGATTGATGCCTGGCTGAATGCGGCTTGTTTGGTGAACCGGGCGTCCCGTCCCCGTCCCGTCCGCGTTCGGAGGAGCTGCAGCGCGACGCGACTGTGGAGGGGCATTCACTCACGGCGGACGGTGGGTGGTGAGGTGTTCGGAGCCGGAAGACGCTGTGTGGCTGGTGCACCAGCTGCCCCGGCTTCTTCCCTTTCACCAGCCACAGCAGCATCAGCCCCATTGATTATGTCACCGGTGGCCAGTAGGTTCGACAGCCAGCAAACATCCAATCAAGTGACGGCAGGGATCACGAGGCGACATCACGCTATACCCACCAAGGTTTTTTAGTGGAGAGTGCAACCTGCACGAGCTTCGGGCGCCTCAGCGGTCACCTTTTTGGAAACCCGTCCGGCGTTGCTGTTGTTGCTTCTTCGCAAAGGTGGCAGAACGCTCGCGCCTTTTGCGAACCACCGCTTCTGCATCCTTTTTTGTTTTGCTCTTCTCCGACGACCACCGACTTCCGAACGAACGGTCAACACAACACAGGCAAGACCTCACGGATTCGCAGTCGCAGCACCGTATCTTAGCACCGACTACATCGACCAGTACGGAGACCTCCGTGCAAGACCGATCGGTGGGCCGGCTATCGCAGCTGTAGGCGGGAGATGCTCCGGGATGGCGACGCAGGTGTTGATCGCCCATACGGGTCAGCGCCTGCCGGTGGACACGGCGCAGTTCTCTACGTACAAGATCTACCTACCTCCGGTTCGAGTGATGGTGTACGAGGCTAACCTGTGTGCTTGTCGCTAGGCTTGACGACTTCAAGGCTTGGGTCGCGAGAAACACGTCGATACCACCGAATCAGGTCGTCACTTTGACCGCTCAAGGACGGAGTCTCAAGTTGCAGACTCTTCACCAGGAAGTGCGTTAGATTTTACGTCTGGTTCTGGGCCTGGACGAACTTATGCTGACTGGTGTCCAGACGGAGATCTACATTTTCGACCTTCGGATATCGTCGCTCAATTCTCCGGGTGCCGCTGCGGTCTCGTCCCACAAGTCCGAAGTGCCTCTGCCCGAGCGCTACATCGTGCCGACCGCCCCGAACTACATTGGCAACATTCGCGTGCTCTCAGAATGGCAAGCACTCCACAAGGAGCGACAGGCTTGGGCGGTGGCTGTTGTGGACGACTCCGCGCGGTTGGCGGCGGAGGTGGAGGACCGCTATGCCGAGATGGACTCCATGATCAAGTGCCTCGACGCCGCAGTGACCAACCTGGAGCTCAGTGTTAAGCAGATTGAGCCCAAGTACGCCGAGCTCCGGAAATGGGTGGAGCCGTCGCTTGAGGAGTACGAGCAGCTGGTCGAGGCGTGGGAGCCCTCTCTGACGTTGGCCCGCGACGTGCCAATTTCTTCGGCCATGGTGCACTTCATGACGTCCCGCGACCTCAGGAAGAAGCAGACCACGCTCGAGGACCTGATCGAGCTCGACACTGCCAGGAAGTCGGGCAAGTTAGCGCCCACGTCGCTGATGAAGTTTAAAACGAAAGCGGCGGAGCTGGACAAGGCTGCCAAACGAATGTACGAAGGGTTTGATAGCCTGGCGAGGGAGTTTGATAACCTTGTGGCCCGGTCTGCGCTTTCTCACAGTGCCGAGGCGGAACAGCTGCTCCAGGATATTGAAGCGGTCGCCAAAAAGATCGATACCGATTATCAGATCGTGCTAGAGTACACCGACACGCAGCCCAATGTCTCTCAGGCTTCGAGGACGGCAGAGAACCATACTTCGCGCCTTATCCCGACCTTGAAGAAGCGCGTGGGCGAGATGGACGACATGCTGCACTACGCCACTGTGGCGCGGAATACCATCGCGGCCGATTCGGTCGACTTTATGCGCAACATCACTGAGATCACCACATTACACAGCAGTGTTAGGAAAGAGATTGGCGTCCTTGGACAAGCCGAGGACATCATGACGACTTTCGACTACCTACGGCTCATCTATAACCTGCCTTACATGTATGCTTCCTTCGTTTCCGAGGCCATTCGCCGCAAGGACTGGTCGGACAAAATCAAGATGGACTCATCGGTACTGGCAAACGAGATGGCCCTGTTCCAGGATGAGGAGTCGAAGAGAAGACGCAAATGGCACAAAATGGTGGGGAGTATGTACGGCCGCGATAAGCTCGAAGCCAACATTCTCGGCCTGGAAGTCAACCTGCTTGGAGAAGAGGAAACTTGGCCCAGCATGGTTAAGCGTGACCTAGAGGAGTTCCTGGAGCACCTGCAGAAGCAACAAGCAGCGGCGGTAATCATCGAGGACGTGACGAAACTAATCAACGAGTTGAGCAACCCCACCAAACAGCAATCGAAGAGGCTAAAGGCCTTCAAGAACGGGAGCGTGCATGAAGCAGCTCTCGGGCGTAGCGGCTTGATGATCCGAGGAGACGACGAGTTGTTGCGCAATCTCCAGGACGACAAGTCCAAGCTTGAGAACAAGCTCAAGACTGCGGAGAGTCGCGTCCGCAGGTTAGAGGACCTGCTCCATAGGCAAAGCCAGGCTTCTCGTCCTGGCATCGGCGGGCTTTTCGGCCATGATCGGAACGACTCTACCAACTCCATCAGGTCCACGGCTCCCGTCGAGGACAACAGACAACCGAGTGCGAATTTCGAGGCTCTCTTGCAGAAGATAAAACAGCTAGAGGGTGAGCTGGCAGCGGAGAAGGAAAAGTCTGCTGCTTTCGAGAAGGACCTGAGCGCCCGGACGACTGAGCACGACGAGGTCAAGGGTCGGATGGAGGACGCCAACTCCACCAAGAAAGAGCTTCTCGAGAATATGGAGGCGTTGCAGAAGGAGTTCGTCGTGGAAAGGAAGTCACTCGAGACAGAGATCAAGTCACTCAAGGCGCGTCTTGAAGAGACCGAAGACGACATTGAGAACTTTGGCGAGTCGCGCGAGAACGAAAAGGCCACGTACATCGAGCGAGTCCACGAACTGGAAGCCGAGGTCGAAAGGCTGCAAAACGAGCAAAAAGACGAGGCTTTGAAGACACAGGGCCAGGTCGAGTTCCTGCGGAAAGAGACCCGACTCGGCCGAGAGCAGAACGAGGCGATTGAAAAGCAGTTGCTCGCTGCGCACGACGAGACTAAGAAGCTGTCCAAGAACCTCAGCAGTGTCCAGGAGACTGCCGATCTGCAGCTGAAGGCGCTGCGCGACATTCACGACCAGCTATCCCCGAACGACGATACCACTGAAGACCTCGGCGACCTCATCGAGGCGCTCGTCTACAAAGCCACCGATATCGCTGCCAAGCTCAAGACTTTCGAAAATGACAAGTCGGTCCTCAAGGGCGACCTCGAGCGCGCCGAAGAGCAAGTCAAGAGCCTCAAGGCCGAGATTTCCGAGACTAGGGACAAGCTGTCCGCAGAAGAGGACGCCTCGAGACACGTCAAGGAAAATCTCGACGAGCAGAAAGCCAAGGTCGCAGCCCTGGAGCGAGAAGCGGCGGATAGTAGAGAGCAGCTCGACGAGCTCCGAGCCCGGATTGCCGATGGAGAGACGGGCTCCGTCAGTCTCAGGAAGAAGCTTGACGAGGAGGAAGAGCGGATCAGCTCCCTCAACGAGCAGCTCGCATCCAGGCAGTCTCAGATGGGCAGCTTGGAAGAGGAGCTGCGTTTCTGCAAAGAGAAATTGCAAACTACACAGTCCAGGCTTTCCACCGTCACGAGTCATTTTGAGTCCAGGTCCGAGAAGACTAAGGATCTGACGCAGCGCCTCTATTCTCAGAATGATCGACTCTGTCGACTGCTCGAGCGTTTGGGTTTCTCCGTCACCCGCCAAGGCTCGACCATGATCTTCCAGAAGGTGCCGAGGTCCGAGAGAGGAGCCATGAGCCAGCTTCACAGTGCCAACGACTCCTCCGACCCTGGCCAGTCCACGATTCGTCGTTCTGGCATGCTCGCCAGCCGGACCCTTGCTGAGAGTGCCGACCTCGACCTGCTGTACTGGATGAACAGCACAGACGCCGACGCAGAGACGGAAAAGTATGAGGCCTTCATGACTAAGGTTGGCATCTTCGACATGGACCAGTTTGCCGAGACGGTCTACAGGCGTGTCAAGGAGGTCGAACACACGGCACGCAAGATCCAGCGAGACTCACGCGCGTACCGGGATAAGGCTCATACGCTGCAGAGAGATTCTCACGAGAAGATTGCGTATAAGCATTTCAAAGAGGGTGACCTAGCACTGTTTCTTCCTACTAGGAATCAGACGGCTGGTGCCTGGGCCGCGTTCAACGTCGGATTCCCTCACTACTTCCTCCGGGAGACGGACGCCCATCGCCTGCGCTCTCGCGAGTGGCTGGTCGCTCGCATCGCTCGCATCCAGGAGCGCGTTGTTGACCTTTCCAAGAGTTTGCACAAGCAGCTACCGGACACCGACTCGGTGAACGGCGAGGAGGACGACAACCCCTTCCAGCTGTCCGATGGACTGCGATGGTATCTGATCGACGCCTACGAGGACAAGCCCGGTGCGCCCGCTACACCCGGACTGGGCAAGTCCACGATCGCGACAAACAACGTCGAAGCCATGGCCGACATGCACACCCACGCGCAAGCCAACGGCAAAGACAAGCATAGGGTCAGCACGCACAGCATCGAGGGCGTCAGTAAGGCTCTGAGCAAGAGTCTCGAGAGCCGAAGGAGCAGTTCCAACTCGAAGAAGGCCATCCCATTCGCCGTCGGCGCGAGTGGGGCAGCATTGCTCAAGGGCAACGCGCTCAGCAGCGAGACCAATTCGCTCCGCGCCGCCGCCCCAGAGACGCCTACGGGCACAAGTCCGCCGCAGAGTGGAGTGGCAGGTCCGTCCAACGGACACGACCAAGGACAGCCGGCGTTGAGCAGTCCACCGCAGACCGAAGGCCAGGATGGCGACGAAAGGCCGCGGTCCCCCGAGGTACGAAGCACGATCGATTCCCTTATCGGGCCGTGAGTTTGAGAATCAAGAACAGAACAGCCCTCGCTGATCCGCGCGGTTGGGTGTGGAAACAGAAAGCCAGATCTCCCTTGCGGCTTCAGCGGCAGCGCAGTGCTGTAAGCGCCGAGAGTCCCACGAAGAAGAGCGTCGTCTGGGATTCGTTGTGGAGCGTCGACTTGAGTTTCGAGACAGGGAAGACGTGAGGTGAGGGGGGGTTTTGGGGATGCATCCATGGGTTTCTGGGTAATGTCTTGATGTCCAGAAGCGCCCATTGTCGGAATACCCTCTTTGATGTGACACGCTCGAGGGAGGTGTTGCTTTGTCTTTTTGTATTTGTATTGCTACTTTCACTGCTCCCTGCCATTCGTCCACCAGACGGACCGAGTACAATGGTTTCATGGGTTGTTTTGCTGCGGAAGCGGGGGTATGACATGATATCCAGGCATTCAGGCAGATGGTATTCTTACGGCGTATGGTACAGGTGGTATTGACAACTGGTAGAGGAGGGCAGCTCGAGTGCGCATGGAGAACGAGTGGTGTTTTCATTGGATAGGATGGGCGTCGTGATTGTTGGCATGGTGTGCCTGGGATGATAGAGGTGCCGCTTAGATGTACATTTGTCCCCCGTGGAGAATACACAGCATTGTTAAGAAGATGGTCTTTGTAATAAGTGTTGATGTGTGTGTGTGTATGATCTGCAACCCTGGGACAGACTTGGATGGAATATTGGTCAGTACTTGATAGCCCATGACCAAGTGATTACACATGAGTGTGGATAGGAGTACTGCCAACATATATTGCGGTCATATATTTCAATCTTGACATATGGTAGTCTATTCTGTATGGATAGCCGAGTATTTCCGTCCTGCTGCATCGAACTGGACGTCAAAGTGGCGAGCCATCAACAACAGAGAAGCAGCCTTGTGCCATGAAACAGAAGTCTTTCAAGTTGGATAAAGAGCTTGGCCAGATCGTCTCCTTCTGGCCATTGTTGCATTCGACTTCTGCTCCTTGATGCCCGTTCTTTCATACATGTATTGTAGGGCACTGGACAACACTATTGTCCAAGCTGGTGTCTTTCAAGTGTCTTATGGACAACACCCTGTTTCTACAGTTGAAAGGCCATTTCTATTCCCTCTTGTAGATCAAGTCCCTACCGGACTCCATCATTAAACATCCCGACTTTCTGCTTCGCGAATCAACTGGATGTCTACTGTTATCGACTTTTTAGCACCTTCAGGTTCCGCAGGTCCACAGACTTCTGTTCTCAGATCTCGAAAAGCAGCTCATCATGGCCAATATCGGATCTTTGCGCAACCCCTTGTGGGAACGACCCTCCTCGCTGCCCACCACGCCGCAAATATTGAACAGCAAAGACGACCATGGTGACGACCAGATCGCCTGGCGAGTCCTGGGTCTGCATTCCACCAGCAAGAACCCAAAAATGCCGCGGCCGGGTCCGCAAGACTTCGTCGATTGGTGTAACAGATGCCTGAAAAGCATATGGGAGACGCCCAACGGCGCGGCGCTCGCCCTCCGAGAGGGTTCTCACGACCACAAGCGCGTCATCGCGGCCAACAGGAAGCTCCTGTCGGCAATCGCGACGCTGACGGGCATGAGGCGGTGTCCCGGCGATGAAGAATGGCGGCCCAGTAACAAAATTGTCATCGACTCGTGGATGCCATTATTCCCGTCACCCAACAGCCTTTTGTACATCAACCCGGACGCGCCGAGGGACCTGGACAACACCAACTGGAACACTCGCGTGTCTGCCCCGATGACGCAGCAACAGTTCGACCCCTATTACGCCAACTTTGACCCGGTGTTGAAGCTTGGCGAGAAGGCGCAGACGGAGACGATCTGGGAACCGACGTACAAGATGGAAGAGGACGCGGAGAAGCGTGACAGGGAGGAACTCTTTCACCATTACGCCTCGTACGGGTTCAAGGCCGTGCCCGAGTTGAAATGGCCCCATCTCGCGACGGCCGCCCAAAAAGCGGTGCTGGACACGACGTTCTATGCCGCGTCCGTTCCGCAGAACGAGAACAGTCTGTGGTATAGCATGGCGTGAGTTCTGACCATCTTCCCCCTCCTGCGCCCCCGACCACGAGTCTACTCGGAATGTATAAAGAGCTAACGCAAACGTGAACAGAGCCCTGATAACGGGAAACCCGATGCTGTACAAGACCATCAAGTTCCACACGGCATGGTGGTTCGACCGCGTGCTGACCGACGCCAGCCACCCGTGTCACCGGCAGCGGTTCCGGATGTACACCCAGCTCCTCGCCGACTCCCACTGGACCGTCCGGGACGGCGCCAGGTCCGTCTGGGGCAACATGAACATGTACCGCGCGCTCGTGTGCAACAAGCGCGACGCGGACGCGCCGCAGAAGCCGGGGTGCCCCGAAATGCTGCACCTGCTGGCGGACCTGTTCCTCTGCGAGATCATCACCTTCACGCCGCCGGACGACCTGGAGGCGCCGCGCGGCGCAAGGGTGAGCCTGGCCAGGTACATGGAGGACCACCCGTTCAAGATGCGCGTGTACGGGATGCGGCCGGCGTACGGGCCGAACTCGGCGTTTGGGCGGCACGGGCAGCTGCTGCTCGTGACGGACGGCAAGATGGAGCACTTCAGACCGGTCTGGGCCACGGCCGAGGGCGGCACGGCGCTGATGAAGGGGCAGTCGTGGGCGCGCGTCGACACGACGTTTTACGGGCACTGGGACCGGCACGCGCCGATGCCGTGGTGGCCCGGGTTCCGGCGCAACGAGGCCGATACCGGCTGGACGGGCGACTGGGACAAGGGCGAGTGGGTCGGCGCGCTGGCTTTCGACGCGACGCTGTCGGCTGCGATGGTTCCGCGGGACGTCATCTTCGGCCTGCTCGTCAACGGGCGGCCGGCGGACAGCCCGTACGAGTGGCAGCGCAGGGAAATTGACAACCGGATCGCGGGGGCGCAGGGCGGGATGAACATGCCCGAGGCGCTCAAGTGGCGCATGTTTTACGAGTGGGACGAGGACCTGGACGTGAAGACGCTCCTGGTGCCGAGCAGGTTGAGCAGGATGAACTGGGTCCAGGACGCGGCGCTGCCGCCGGCCGTGCCTGATCAGCCGCTCGCGAGGGCGACGTACAATGCGCGGACGGGGAACACGGAGCCGACCTTCACGTCCAAGAGGCATCGCGAAGGGAAGAGGCGCGTTGCGGAGATTTACCTGGATCAGGACAAGTTGGGCAAGACTGCTGGTGCTGGGTGGTTGATGGTTGACGCCACCGCGAACGAGTATCGTCTTGCCCCTCATGTCAAGAGACGGAAGAATATGAAGTGAAGGGCGACATGAGAAGGGACGAGGTGGAGATAAGGCCCCAGGGTTCTCTTGTTCAAAAAGTAGAGCATGCTTAGGCTTTTCGGCTTCGGGAGTCTCATATTGTTGGACAATGTAGGTATGGAGAGAGTATATGTGGGATGATGGATAAATGTATATAAAGTCGAGCTACCTAGAACCGAGTATCGTGTGTAATTCGTAAATACTCCGTAGAGATCACCAACTCACTGGACCTCGACATAGGATAACCGCCAGATTGGTGAGAGTGCCCTGTTGCCGACAAGACCCAGGATAAAGGTGATCCTTTGCAGGCTTCAGACGACGAGGGTGGATGGACCGATCCAGATCTTGAATTCTCACAAGAAAGACCTTGCGGGTTTGATGAACCCTGCCACGGCCAAGTATCGACTCACCGACGTCCAACCACAACGTCGAAGACGATGTCGAGGCCAACCTCGGCTGGTTAGCGGTAGGATTGCCCAGACGTACGCGTCCAAATACGGGTTTCTTGCGGCATTCTGGACCGCTCACCGTGCGATACCGGAGCTATTGAGCCTCGTGAAGGAGAATAGAAGAATGCTTTTAAAGACGAGGACCCCGGCATCTTTGCTAACAACTTACTTCATCCTTCACGAGTATCATCACGATTCACACATTACAAAGAGTCATGTCGGTTTAGAGATTGAATCAAATTGGTATTCGCTCTGTTTACGAGTCCGACCCTCACACACACGCCCCAATGGGAATGACCTAGACACGCTCGTCGTTCTCCCGGTACTCGACGGGCTCATCCTCGGACCCGTCGTCGGGGTCGGTGATGCCCGTCATCTTGGTCACGATGACGGCGGCGAAGAGGTCGCCGCTGACGTTTGTGGCGGTGCGGAAGCGGTCGATGAACCAGTCAATGGCGACGACGACGCCGTACATGCCGCTGGGGGGGATGCCGACGCTCGAGGAGATCATGACGGTCAGCACGAGCGAGGAGCTGGGGATGGGGGTGGTGCCGATGGAGGCGAGGGTGGAGAGCAGCAGGATGATGATGTAGTCGGCGGCGTTGAGGACGTGGCCCTGGGTCTGGGCGAGGAAGACGACGACGATGGGGAAGTAGATGGCGGTGCCGTCCATGTTGACGAGGCAGCCGAGGGGCACGGCGAACTTTGTGACCGTGTTGGGCACCCGGAGCGTCTCGCGCGTGCACTTCATGGTGACGGAGAGCGTGGCGGCCGACGAGGCGGTGCCCCAGGCCGTGAGCCAGGCGGGCGAGCAGCTGAGCCAGAGGGTGTAGGGGTTCTCGCGGGTGAAGGCGAAGAAGATGATGGGGAGGACGACGAAGAGGTGCAGGAACATGGAGCTGATGGAGCCGCCCATGAGGATGCCGAGGTTGACGCCAATGTCGTTGATGTCGAGCTTGAACATGTTGGGGAGGATCAGCTGGACGGCGAGGTCAGTCGTCTGGGTCACGAGCAGGTTGGTTGTATGAGGTGTTGGCAAGGGTGTTTGACTCACGAAGAAGACTCCGATGGGGGCCAGCTTGATGAGAAAGGTGATGATGACCATGATGAGGGCCTCGATTTCGCGGCAGGCCTTGAGGATGGACGACTTCCCCCCGCGGTCGTCGAGGAGGTAGCCCACGACGACGGCGGTCACCAGGACGGCGAGGAGGTGGTCGGACGCGAGCGCGTCGACGACGTTGGCCGGGATGAGGGAGTTGAAGAGCTCCGTCACCGTGTCGGGTATGGACTGTCCCTGGCGCTCCTCGTACGTCTCCTTGTCCTTGTCGGTCATGCCGTCGACCTGGATGGACTCGGCCGAGGCGACGGTCATGAGGCGCGCCCAGACCTGCGAGGTCATGATGATGGAGTGGACGATGGCGATGATGGTGGTGATGACGTAGTATCCGATGGTCCACTTGGCGAGCTTCGCGCCGCCGTGGGTGATTTCCTTGAGTTTCTGGACGGCGAGGATCATGGCCGTCACGATGAGGGGCAGGACTGGCGAGCCGTGTTAGCGAGCCCGGCTTTCCTTTACACGGTGATGAAAGTGTCTGGTTCATCTGGGAGAAGGGACGACATACCGACGGCCTTGAGGGCGCGCAGCCACAGGTTACCCGGGATGATGAGGATCGTCGTCGCGGCGGAGGGGATGTCCGGGTGGACGGACTTGACTCCCAGGCCGATGGCGACGGCGATGGCGGCGGCGATGATGATCTGGACCGCCGAGCCGGGCTCGACGACCGGGTGCCACCACTTCTTCTGGCGCACGCGCGCAGGCTCCTCCGTGGAGAAGGACGTCTGCTGCTGCACCTGTTCCATGGAGGAGTTCTCCTGGACTTGCTTGTTGTCGGAACCCATTTCTGTCTTTTCCATCTTGGCTGGTTCCTTGAGCCGATGCGATGGGCTTGTCTTTTGGTCTTTCGACGGAAAGAAAACAGACTGAGCCGAGAAAGGTTTGCTCAAGCGACGACAACTGAGAACGAGGAGACCGGAACGATTACCACTGCCACGCTGGAGAGGGAAAGGGACGAGAGGGAGAGGCCAGTCTCGAGGCCCCGATCAGCGGTTGGGGAGAGGGATATATACGCCAGGAGGACAGCCCGGTTCGTGGGTCAGAAAAGGTGATCCCGAGGCGACATGGAAGGCAAAGAGGGCGGCAGCCGAGTCTTGTCTATCAGCAGCGTGGCGACCACCGGCTGCGCGCGGTGAAAGATACCAGATCTGGTTACATCTCGGGACGAGGGTGGTCCCAAAGGAGGCCGATAGGAAGAGAGACAAAAGTGTGTGTGTGTGTGTGAGAGAGAGAGGGTCACAGAATGGACCACACCGAGATAGGGCGCATTATCTCTGCCGCCAAGTGAGAGGAAGCAGACGCGGGAGAGGGCACGAGGGCGAGGAAGTTTGGCATCTTTCACGCGAAAGGAAGGTGTAAGAGGATCCATTCCATCCCCGCGTTACCCACACACTCGCCTTCGATGGCATCCATGGCAGGTCGATCCACGAGTCTGGATTGGGCGGAGGGGAGGGAAGCCTGATTATCTGGTCCGTCCTGGATGGACAGACGAGAGAGGTGGGAGAGACATCGAGGCAGAATCAGAAGAGCCAGGACAAGGCCGAACGCGACGCGGACGTGTGTACGACTGGGATCCAGGGATGTCCGTTCGGCCAGTTGCGATACACAGTAGCCGTGGGACGAGAGCTGGAGAGCTGGAGAGGTGGATGATGGATACGGAACGACATGGGATGGGGCCAAGTGGACACGAAAGAATGTTCTTCGCCAGGACTCTCACTCCGAGCGAGAAGAAGCCCAAGAGATAATGTAACGCAGACTGACTGGTCGAGTCAGTTTGCTCTGTTGGGGGTGTTCGTCTGGGTATTGGCCTTGGCCTGATTGTGAGCTTGGCGGTGACGACGGAGGCGGGCTGGTGTTCAACGGCGGGATGCCGTTCCGCGAGAGACTACCGATATTCCTCGACGACCGCCACATTCAAGCTGCATACTTGTGGTATCCGTACCCTGGTGCGGACAGCTCTGGTGGGATGAGCGCGAAGAGCCTCATGTGCGCCTCGCAACGACAGACCACCGCCGGGGGCAGCTAGCAGTATGGTACTCCTCTGGAGTCTGGACGAACCCTCGTCTGATTGTGC
Source organism: Colletotrichum spinosum (assembly GCA_004366825.1). NCBI lineage: Eukaryota > Fungi > Ascomycota > Sordariomycetes > Glomerellales > Glomerellaceae > Colletotrichum > Colletotrichum spinosum. Next base: position 122,704 of record QAPG01000055.1, on the reverse strand, counting down.
GTGCTTCCAGAAAACACATCTCACCAGAAGCTTCATCCAAAACCCCGGACAGAGTAGGTTTCGTTTCCACCAGCCACATCCTCGGCAGGTTGCCCAGCATTCCATAGTCTCAGTCTCCAATAATGACAGCAGACAACTGCTATCCACTGGCCCAGAGACATCGACCAGCTCCACAAAGCTCAGACTTCTCTTAAGGTGAAGGATTGTCATCCAAGAGCGTCCAAGGCCCGTCGAGATTCGCCGGAGGCTCGTTACCAAGAGAAACCAAGAGGATGTGCCCATTTGGCAGCGTAAGACATGACTCTCAGGCGACGTCGGACGTCCGCCCATTGGCCCGCCAGGGCGGATGCCGTGCCGCGCCCAGAATTGCCGAGAGGCTCGGCGGGAACTGGGGGTTGGCGGACCGGGGGTCGGCGGTATGTCTCCGAAACTCGTGACAGGGGGTGGAAGAGGAAGACTGAGAGAGGAGGACGAGGAGGAGGAGGAGTCAGGACGAGAAAAATCATCAGCACGAGAGAGAAAGTCTTGGCCGTCCATCTTTCCACCCACCTCCGCCCATCCTCCTGTTCTTCCGCCCGAAGCCAATGATAGCCGCTCCAAAGCGATCCGTCCATCGTGTTTCTTGTACTTTTACATACTCTTGCTCTCAGTTTGCCGCTCAGTCTGCCTCTCAGTCTCCGGCTCTCACGTTATGTACGCCCTTCCATCGGACAGGGCGCCGTGGACTGACCGTTTGCTTGCCGGGGTCCCACACCGGTCGCGAGTCTGCCCATTACGTACAGAATAGCGGTTGACAAGGACCTTCAGTGTGGGCTGCCCAGCGCCGAGAACTGTTGGGACCGGGGAGCTGTCGACAATGGTACCTTTGACGACTTGGTATCCATAGTGCCTGGGGCGAAGAATGGGATCCGTCTTGCCGCTGGTATGCGAGTTGAGCTGGATTCGCTGGACATGAACGATTAGGTGCCTGTTGACACTATTATTTCCCCAGAAACTGACACTCTTAAAGACATCAGCGTGGTCCAACAAGCAGTAACGTGCATGCAGCGCAAATACCGACATCTTGAGTCTGGAGACTGGGCGAGGTGCTCGCAGCTCGCCTCTGCAAGCCATTTACCATGTCCACGCATCGCATTTGATCCAATGCTCTTCACTGGGCTCGGGGCTCGCTCTTGTCTGGGTTCCCATAATCTCGAGCATATCACGGCGGAAATACGTCATGTGGTAAAATGATTCCGAGGCATCACAACTTCACTTCTGACTGCGGTTGGAAAGTCAAAGGCCTTTCGCTAACACTGGCCGATAAGTTTTGCCGTAGGCTACCGGGATATTCTGGTCTACATTCTATTCTACCGGCATTTTGTCTAGTCTGAAGTCCTAGTAAAAAGTGTGAAGAAAGAACGTGAAGTGTGTTTCTCCCCTTCTAATCTTCACCGTCGAAAGCGGTGGTAGCTCGCTCCTCATATTCGGGCTCAGACAGCAAACTCAGGTTTACTCCTTCCAAAGAACAAAATAAATGTCAAAAAGTACAAACCCGTAACCAATATCAGGGTAATATCCTCGTTGAGCGACCGACCTGTAAGTGCGGCTGTGATCAAGAACCACGCCTCAACCTGTCAAAAGTCACGAATTACCGTCCCAGACAGATCATCGAGCTAACCTGAGCCGCTCTGTAAGTCGACCAGACTGGTTCGCAGTCCCTTCGCAGAGGTCTTGAGCCTCTGCCGGCGGGCGACTTCTCTCTCAGGCTCGGTGCCGATACGGACAAGCTCATCGTCCGAGAGCTGTGAAACCGTAGAAGGGTAGAAGATCTGAGGCAACGGTGAAAGGATGTGTCGTTCAACTACCTGCCTGCAGACGTTGTCGACAAATGTCTTCATGGCAACCTATGAGCTGGGTAAGACGGCGCAAGGAAAAGCCAGCGGAAGCACATGGTGTCCGAACCTTGTAATACGCATTCAAGCCAGCCAGGGCCTCCTCGCAAGCCTGCTGGTCCATGTCCACACAAAGCTGTGGCTTGAGACAGTCGAGGAACCCGGCCATGTTGCCATCGCCGATAAGCTGTCCTAGCTGCGATTTTGATGTCAAGCCGCTGTAGAGAGTTGAATCAATGGCACCTCGCAGCGCGGATTTCTGCGCGTCGTCGCGGGCTTGCTGGATGTTGTCGGTGTAGTAGTGGTTATAGGTGATGGGATGCTGCCCCTCGTCGGCCATGATCTTGCCCAACTCCTCAAAGGCCTTTGCCCGTGACTCTTCGAGTTTCTCCTGGCACATGGAGTCAATGTCTCGGCGCAGCCGCTCTTCGGGGACGAGGCGCGTGACAGCTTGCCGGACCCATCTGGACACTCGTTCCACCACGGTAGAGACGTGTTGTTCGGCGATGTCGCGCCACGGGCTTGATTGTTCGTGGAAGAGCTCGGCGAGAAGCACGTGGTTATAATTCCCCGGAAGCTCGCGACCTCGGGTGTCGACGTATGTCTGCGTGAGTCAGTGACTGCAAGCGTTCTAGCAGGATATTGGTAACAACTGACCTCTCGTATCCAGGAGATCATCTCATCTTTGTCGACAAGAAGCGGAGTTGACGATCCATCGGACGCATCATCAGAAGACTCGGATGAACCCTCCGAGTCAACCTGTCTCTTGTGGCCGCGTTCCCGCATCTTGGCCGCGAAGAGACCGTTCTCCTGATGGACGACCGCTCGCAGCCGCGTCCCGCCTTCTTTGGCGAAGAACTGCACATCGCTGCTGTGGTAGTTGCCGTCCAGTGCTGCTTGCGACAGCTGGTAGTAGCGCATGCTCAGACCCGTCATGAACGAGCGTATGTCGGTGAGAGACCGTCGCTCCGGACCCATGGCCTTGAGATCGTCCTCCGTGTTGGTGAGCACCCGCCTGATCTCCTCCCTGACCTTGGGCAACTCCTTCTCCAGGTGCGTGTCCAGGAGGTCCTGGAGGTAGGACTTGAGGTTGTCGATACCGACCCGGCTCGGGTCCAGGTTCTGTGCCTTCCACGCCCCGGAGGAGAAGAAGTCCATCTCCCGCTGGGTTCTGGCAGCGGGTCCGCCGCCGGCCTTCATCTCGGCCGGGCTGGGGTTCTTCAACAGGAAGAAGCCGAGCTTCAGCTTGATGGAGTCGTTGTTCTTGGCGATGTTGGCGAGCTTCGCCTCCGTTCCGACGTTGATGAGGTCGGGCTTGGTGATGATGCCGACCGTGCGCTGGCCGTCCGGGTCATGTTTGCGGGCGATCTTGATGATGCCCTGGTTGGCGATGTCGTTGCCAGCTTGGACGACTGCCAGAATGATGGTCCTGGTGCTCGAGAGGTAGCTCTCGACCATGGCGTGGACAGCTTCGACGTCGGCCTCGGACTGCTCTTCATTGGCAACAGAGATAAGGCCGGGAAGATCTACAATGCTGAGTTGGAGGCCTGTGGGACCAGTGACTTCGATGCGGAGGGCATCGGAGGCGAAGGCCGAATCCTTGTCAGAATTCGAGAAGCCGCGGATGCCCATGAGCTTGGAGACCTCTTCGATAGCGGCCGGGAGGTCAGACAGGTCTTCTTTCATCTCCCGCTGGTACGCGCGGAGCTTCTGAGAGACGTCTGCGGAGCGAGAGGCATGGGGCCGAATGGTCGCCGTCGTCTTGAGAGGGGTGTTGGAATGGCGCAGGATGATCTCGGTTGGGAACCGCGTGCAGAGACCCTCCTGTCGAGGGAACGGGATCCCGGTGATGCCCTCCAGAACGGAGCTCTTGCCCGCGGACTGGTCTCCGCAGACAACGAGTTGAGGCAAGTCGACGAGGTCGCCGATTCCGTTGGCTCGTATCTTTTCAATCTGGTTCAGGCGGTGGCTGGACCTCTGAGAGCGAAGGCCGATGGATGGAGCAGTAGGTCTGATGGGACTAGCGACCGCCATTGTCAATGACTGAAGAAATTGTTATCAGAATGTGTTTTCGGTGTGTGAATGGTTGCTTGACGAAATTCGCATAGCGTTGCGCGTAGAGAGAAGAATGAGTGAGTGCTGCTGGCAGAGATTTATATGCTAAATCATTCCAGATCAACTCGACACCTCACAGTTCTAGTTGTATGAGACAGCCACTCATAGCTATCACTGACATGACTTCCTGGTCCGCTTGTCTCAGGACTGGTTGCCGTTGAAGCCTGTATGGTGTAATATCGTGAGAAGCTTTGGTCGGCCTCAACCATATCCAGAGAAGGAAAGCTCCTGTGGCTGCACGATGCAACCTTCGATATCACCTCATCAGCAAGGGCAAGATATGTTTCTCCCGAAACAACCTCACATGTTAGATAAGAGATGCTTTCCAGCGTTCGGAAACGCAATCTCTGGGTTTGCATTGACATGCCGGAGGCCAGACCGATGCCAATGGTTCACCTCCCACCTCAAAACTTCGATGGGGCTTTCACATGTCTCCTCGTGAGTGTTCCGAATTGGGTTTTGTTGGCGTGACGTCCCGTTCCTTACCCGGTCGCACAAGGTTTGAGCGTTCAAATGCTGGGTTGCGTGTGTTCATCGAGTCTTCTCCGACTGAAGTTTTATTCGTGAGATATGAGCTTGGCTCTCAGTAGACACGCCCCAAGACCGCGGGGCTCATGAAGTGGTAATCGTGCTTCACAACAGCCGGATAGAGTAAGATATTGATGCTTTTGGAATCCCACCTCATGTTCGTGGATGGAGATGCTGAGATGGGCATCCCAACATCGCTGTCATAATTCGGGATATCGGCATAGCACAGAACACGGCACCTCCTGTAGTTCTGGAACAGATTAGACATCTCAACAAAACTTTGGATAAGCCCGAAGCTCGATATCAGCCTTGTTGATTCGCATGTGAAAACCCGAAGAAGGAACAGGTAAAATGCAGTCTTCACGTGAAAGCCAGCACGTCAAGCCGGTCAACAAGCTCTGGAGAGATGCAACATGATGTGTTCTTCTGATCATCACTGCAAGGACTTGGCGATTACTTCTTGCGTAACATTAGTAGAAATGTATGAAACAAAAGGAAACGTACCTCTCAAGGATAGGCGATGGGGATTACGCGTCCGGAACGTCAGGCTGTCCCTGCCACGGTCAGTCGATGGTGTAAAGGTTCACAGCAAAATCAAACATTATCAACGTTCCTGTCTGCATTTTCCGAGCATGTCGTGATGATAAGGACTTCTTGTAAACACGGACGCGTCATCTTTCGTGCCGTTTGAAATCGTGATCTCAGTTTTGTTGCTTTCATAGGAAGAATCTACCCGCAGCTGATGGAAAGTTGCTGGTAGAACCGCTGATTGGGGCTCATGTATCACACAATGAAGCTCTCTCCACCTACGTGTGGTAAATTTGAAAGAGTCGTGGAGAGAAGAGCGTAGTCTAAAGGGAGAATACTCGGCAAGCCGAACGATGGCTGTCAAAAGTGTGCGAACGAAATGCGATTTCTCAGGCTTGGGGAATGCAGTAAGCGAGTCATCGATTGTCTCTGGACTTATGTTGAGTAAACCGCTTTATGAACTTGTCCTTGGCCTGATTTCCTGCGCCGTATCTCAAATCCAAGACGTCTGTACTCAAAAGCCATTAAGAATCAACATCCTTGCCCGTGTCGGCTGGTGGCTGACTTGCGCCTGCTGAGTTACGCACCATCTAAGACCCAAGTTCTATGAACCGCATGCTGGAACAACTAGGTAAGTGATGGAGAAGCAATCTGGCGTCGTCACCGACAACTCCGTTCCGAGCACCGTCCCCGTGGTGAACCACTCCTGATAGATCGGACAGTATTGAAACGTATCCACGTTAAAATAGCTGCCGTTGCAGCTCAACTCCCGATAGTTACCGGCAGAGATCCCCGATGGCGGAATCGTCTTGCAGTAGATGAAGTACCACTCTCGAAGCGTCAACCAAGGCTCGGGGACAAGGTAAACCAGCTGAAAATCGTTGTAAGGATCCACCGCGAGGTAGTGCAGGCCGTACGTGGTTTCAGTCACCAGGCGGCCCTGGTTGTCGAGCGTGAAGAGAGAGGCCTCGCTCTTGCCGGCTTCGTAGCGCGGCCAGAAGACGACCCCTTCTCCGAACCAGCTGAAGTCGGGTTGTGCCTGGACGTACTTGTTGTTGTACGGCTGCGGCGTGGGAAGCGGGGAGACGGTTGCGGAAAGGTAGAAGGATGGGTTCGATGCGGATGGCTGGCACGTTAAGGGCCTGGTATTTACCGCGGTTATGGCATTCTACGTCTCCAAGTCAGTTGCTTTCGAACCGTTAAATGAGTGGGCGAGTATCTCGTTCTTATGAAAGAACTACTACGTACCGTATATGTTTCTGTAATGTACTCTGTCTCGGCGAAGAATACTCCCTCCCATACGGTATCCGTGACTGGCACAGTTACTGTCTTGGCCTAAACAGCAGCAGTGTTAGCAACCATAACACCAGGAGTTCCAGAAGAGAGCTTACAGAATAGCTGGTGACCTTCTCAACAGTCTTCACAACCTTGCGCTCGTCCTTGGTCACCATGGGAGGGCACAAGTAGAGGCAGGCGCAGGCCTTCTTGTGCACCGCTGCCGGGCATGCCGATCTCACGCGTGGGGGAAGCCCTCGAGGATCCGATACACGCCTTTTGCTGAGACCCGCGGTGGTCACTGCGAACTTCCTGTAACCTGTCTTAGTCTTGGCAGGGTGTCAAAACCTGGTGATTCACGTACTCTATTGTCCATGTTGGGCGAAGAGTAGTTGACGCAGTGGGTATGGTTGATGTTTCCTGAAATCCTGTCAGCTCCATCGTCCGAGCAGAAGGGGTTGGAAGACCTACAGTCCAGGAAAATGTCACAGTCGTTGGTTCGTCTGCCCACGACTGAGAAACACGAGAGTTCAGTAACTTGATCACGCATGTAAAAGAATTTCCGTGGCGACTCACGGCTTCCTCAATGGTGAGAATCTCGCCCTTCGTCTTTGTCCTTGTCTTGGTGACCATGCCCTTGAGGGTTGTTGTAGTGACCGGAGGGCATTGCAGGACCGATGAGCAGTAGTTGGTTACGACGGCGGTCTTGACAACGTGCTTGCTTACTGCCGAGACGCATTTGGAAACGGCCTCGTTCTTTTTGCAGTACTTCGGACTGATCATTTTTGCCGTCGTCAAGCCCAGAAACTGCAGAAAGAGGAACAGGGCCAGCGCCCTCGTGGTTGTTGTCACTCGTGCCATGTTGTTGAATGCGATAACCTCAGATGGTAGAAGACATGGATGGCGACTCAAATTTCCTACCCTTGAACTGCGGACATTCCATCGCCTCTTCAAATAAGTCTCGTTGCAACTAGAGCTCGAGCACAACGACACAACACGGGACGTCAGCCGCAACAGAATCCATCGGATTTGCTTCATCAGGTTAGCGTTGTTCAAGCCTGCGTCTTCATGATCACTGTCGTGGCGTAGGATTGGCGTTCTAGATCACCCATTCATGAGTGAGACATTGTAGAGCCGAAATAGTGCCCAGCCACTTGCTTGGCAAACATGCATCTTTGAAAGGCGCTCAGGCTCGCGCCCTGGATCCACGCCATGTGAAATTCATTGAGAAACTAGGAGCCAAGAGCTGCAGGGCTTCGAGCCCACGCGATCCCCTTTGAAGACGTACAAGCTGGCAACTATACGCTTGGCATTGTGAGGTCGATGAGAGTTTTGTTTGTGACAACGACTTCAAAGCAGCTGCTCATAGCAAACATTGTCTATCAGATGTTCCACTCCACATATACCATCTCAAGTTTGAAAGACTTTGAATCTTCAACCTGAATCACGAGACTGCGGCATCACGGCGACTGACTGTAGTTGCCGAAATCTTAACCGAGATTGCTGAGAATCAAGTCCACTTCCTCATCCGCGGCATCAAGGATATGGTCCGGCCCATACTGAGGCCTCCACCCAATTTCTACGCCATGCTTGGCAGTGAAAGTGCACCTTTTGTTGAGTTTCAAGTATCAGTATATCGCATTCCTGTCACGGTCAAGAGGTGGAAACTTACTTCCCGGCGAGATGCATCTTTACAAGCGACAAGTCGCCATCTAGACCCTTGGCCATAGCCTTGAGCGAGTTCTCGTCGGCAGGGATTACCTCATCCGTGGAGACCACGCCGCGCTTCAGCAAAGCCTTGGCCATGGCACGGTACAGCTCGTTCCATTGCACGCTGCCGGAGGATGCCAGGTAGTAGCCGTTCTTGCCGTGACCCGGGTTCTCGTTGTTGAGGATAGAACGAAGGATCTGGAGATACAACGTCGTGGTGTCGATGATGTGGCAGACTGGCCAGGCCTAGAGAGACAATCAGAATAAGCTCCGAGTAAACCCAACTCCCTGGTGATTCTAGACTGGGCTCACCGGCTGGCCGGCGGTCACCGAGTAAACACGCTCAGCTTCACGCGCGGCCTTGACTATGGCGACCGTCTGGATCGAAATCTGGTTTCCAAATCCTTCACCTCGGCCGTCTGCACATGGGTTAGACGCTGCACTGACGTGTTGAGAACTGGACCACTCACAGACGATGCACGGAGCAAAAATGTATGATCTCACGCCGTGAGCTTCGGCCTGTTCGATGACCGTGTTGCTGGCTTCAACGGACTATGTTTTGATAAGAACACCGAGAAACTAAACAGAGCTCTTAGATGGTCACACTTACACGTTGCATGATGGCAATCGGTGCGGTTTGCCCCTTCTGGATGTTATACAACTCGGGTTCTGTATCCAGCAGCGGCTTCTCCGTGGGAGCTCCGGCATGGCTCGAAAACTGTTTGGTGCCGGTTGTCTTTTGACATGGTGTTAGTTTGAAAAAGGATTCGTCGCCTGATTGTGTGGGCAGTGCGATACGTACGTGAAGAAGATGGACCTCATTCCCGGTGAGGCGCTTGACCTCTGCCAGTGCTTTGATGTAGTTGACCTGGCCGGTTGACGACATGGCGTCGATCAGCCAGTAAACAATGGTGATTTGATGTTTCACCACGGCCTCTCGGACGGCATCCTCGTCGTTGGACGAAAAGCTGAGAGGTTCCGCGCCACACTTTCTGACGGCTTCGGCCTGGGCATCGGTTCTGACGAGTGCGAATAGCTTCGTGTAGCCGGTGAGCTTCGCCTCGGCCCAGCGAGCGAGCAGAGTGCCGCCCAGGTAGCCTGAGGCGCCCGTGATGAGGATGTTGTGTGCCATTTGGTATCGATCGACGGCGGGTTTCTGATACCAGGAGAGATCTCGAGACGAAGAGTCAAGTTCGACGCACCGGGCAGCGGAGTAGGTGATGGGCGTCCTTTTATTCCTTGGAAACAATGCCTTTCTACACAACTCTATTACTAATTCAGTTTGCGAACTCCAAGACAACTCCACATCACAGATAGTCGAATGAGTTAACATCGACGACATCACAGCGATTCAACATTTGTAAGCAACTGTCCCCAGGATGATTAGCAACACGCTTAGAAATCCGAAACGTCTCTTGTTTTGTTGCAACCGCAACTGCACAACATCATCAGATCTATCGTCTAGATTAGTACAGCTTGAATTTCCCCACGTGGAGATAAGTTACATGCTTTCTTTGATAGAGTTGGTCTGAAGTCCACACCGACTTTTGCCAAGCAGATCACGGCTAGTATCCTGCGTATTGCAAGTGAATTGACGACTTGCGACTTGAGAGAAAGCAGATTCTCGATGGCGTTGCATGACAACTGGCTCGGAACGAAGAACCAGAATTGCAGAAGAACAAATAGATGCCTGGAAAAAATATGTTGAAGTTTTAATCATCGTAACTCGAGGCAAACCTACCCCTCGATCAGACTTCGTCGACGATCCATCTACAGTGTATCTGTTACAACATGTTTTCAAAACTCTTCCATTGCTTGGAAACCCCCGCTGATTCCCCACAGAGTCCGTTCATCACCGAGTCGCGTCTCGGGCAAAGTCCGGTACCCATCAACGGTGTCACATACTGCTTTCCAACTCCTCTGATTCGTACTTTGCATGCGGGCTGGCTGACTACAGCTTACACGACTTGGGGGTGACGAAGAATCTACCGGGTGGCAACATTGGTGTAATTGTCTCTTGGGGGGTCAAATTACGCTTGTGAAACTGTCCGGTGGACTTGTCGATGTTGGCTTGGCCGCGTCGTTTGGATTGGCCTACTCCATGCATTTACAAGTGACGATGCTGTGTAAAGCTCAACCTTTAACCAGCCAGATCCCTTGGGAAGGCGAGACTGATTCAATTGGCATGTGATGACATGTGAAGAGAAGATCTTTGAGCGCGCTCTTCGTATTCCGTGTCCAGAGAGATGTTGCACGACGGAAGTAGTCTCACCTCATCTCCGACTGTGCGCAACATTGCCGTCATCTTGAATCTTCAACCGGCCCTCCGCATTCCCTGACAAAGGACAGCTTCTTCTCCTGTCTTTCTCGTCGTCTTGATCCCCGCTGCAGGTAGTCCGCCAAAGAATACACATCTCCAGGTTCCACAACTCTCGCTTGTAGGGCTACCAAATCCCACAGCAACTGGCCGCAACGCGATCCGCTCCGCTTCGCAGGCCACCATGATCCACTTGCCATCGCGATACCCTCAACAAGGTCTGTCATTCATCCCCGATGGCACAATTGGCTAGCGCGTCAGACTGTTAATCTGGAGGTTGGTGGTTCGAGCCCACCTCGGGGAGATGGTTCTTTTGTCTTTTTTTTTTTGGCTCGTTGCGACGCCTTCGAGGTTCACGACGGTGCCTTTCGAGACCATAGAATGCCAAATTTGCTTTCAATTTTGCGTTAAACTGCTCAATCGTCAAGGATCGGAGGCCGTTACACTACATAACACAGTGGAGGAAAGATACACACACACACACACACATACGCACCCCCCCGGGAATCAAACCCGCCAACCCCAAATCCCCCATCTTACATCGACTGATAAGCTGCACCGAGATAACCATGCTTGTCCTCTGGGAGAACCCAGGGAACCGTCCAAGACCGTCGACACGATGCCACTTACTCTCCGTTGACCATCTGGGGAGACTGGCCGTTGATGTACTTCCACAGATGGCTGTGCTGGTGCCACTTCTGCGACTCGGCCTTGACGGCGGTGAGGTCCTCGTTGAGGGGGAAGAGGCTGTCGAGGTAGTGCTGGTTGAGGAGGTGGCCGTTGACGGGGTTGGTGAAGGTGGTGCCGTAAAAGGTGTAGTGCCTCTTCTCGAAGCCCATGATGGCGTCGTTGAGCAGCTGCGGGGCCTGCTTCAGGTGGCGGACGGTGTCGCGGACGCGCAGGCGGGACTCCTTGAGGACGCGGACGACCTCGCCGGCGTGGGAGCGGCCCTCGTCGCTCTCCCTGTCCATGAGCTGGCGGTCCTGCTCGCGGATGAGGTCCTTGAAGCCGAGGACGCCCCAGCGGGCGACGAAGTCGTGCTTGTTGCCGTAGTGCTCGACGTGGCCGATGACGGGGTTGCCGCTCTGGTCCACGGGGTTGTTGTAGTGGTTGGCGGCGTTGCCAAAGGTGTAGATCTCGAGCTTCTTGAGGCTGTCGCGGGAGGCGTGGGAGAGGAGCCAGTCGACGATGATGCTGCTCTCGATGCCGCCCTGGGAGTGGACGATGAGGACGACGCGCTTCTTGTCCTCGTTGGCGAGGGCGGTGGCGATGAGGGCGTAGCACTCCCTCGTGTCCTTGGAGCCGTAGTAGAAGCAGCGCTCCAGGAGGCACTGGATGAGGTCGAAGATGATACCGGAGCTGGTGTGTGTGCGTCAGTCAGTCAGTCGGTCTCACGTGAGGCGGGTTCTGGCAGCAGGCCGGATGCACTACTCACGTTGCGTTGTGAACACCAGTCACGGGGCGTCGGAAGGTCCTGGCGAGTCTGTTGAGGTTGCCCTGCATCCAGTGCTTACTGGAGGAGGCCGTCAGTCGCTGTTGAACGTCTGGTGCTCCGCGAAGAAGGTTACTCACCCGACGGAAACACCGTTGAGGTAGAGCCACTCCTCGTCGTACTGGTTGGGGGCCCTGACGCAGTCCCACTCGCGGGCCTCCTCCCAGGACTTCTCCTGGGATCGCAGGACTCCCTTGGAGGCACCGGCGTTGAGGGGGAAGCAGACCATGTAGTTGAGGGCGACGAACCCCAGGATGTACGGGACGACGATGGTGGCGGGGAACATGGCGAGGAAGGGCAGGGAGACGAGGAAGAAGGTCTGGGTGAAGATCAGGACGGTGTGGGCGGCGAGGCAGATGAGGTTTCCGATGGACGGGTAGAGCTCGTCCATCTCGCCAGACATGTAGTGGGAGTCGAACATGCCCTGGAGCATGGTCTGGAAGGCCGTGACGGCGTTGTCGACGTATCCTCCCATGAGCCACTGCGGCATCCACGCCTTGTCGAGCTGGGGGTAGCGGACATTGCGGCGATGGGGGTGCCAGAGCGGAAGCACGATGAAGGGGAGAGTCAAGGTCAGGCCGAGGAAGGCCTTGAGGTCGTCCCTCAGCAGCTGCAGAGGCGAGGCGGTCTGGTACTCGGGGCGGACGACCTTGACGATGTGGTGCGTCTTGTCGCCATCGGGGCTGTTGGTCGTGACGGGCAGCTCTGCCAGGTCCTGTCCCTGTTGCTCGGGAGTCGACTGCAGCTGGAAGGTGACTTGTGGCCTGAGAAGAGGCATGGTGACGTCTGTGATGCTGGATCAGGATCACTGGTCAGGAGAAGTGGTTGTGGGAAAAAGAGAGCAAGGTGAAGATGACCAGACCAGGACGAGCCATCCTGACACCTCGAGGGGGGGAGGTTTCCCGTTTATAACTCTGTCGATTCTGATCATCTCTCTCTCTTTATCTCTCTCCCTCTCTCTCTCTCTCTCTCTCTCTCTCTCTCTCTCTCTCTCGGGCTGTCCCGCGCCGGCTCCGGTTGTGGCCACTTATTGTGCAAGGCCAAGAGATGTTCAGTGGGAAGAAGAAATTATTCCACGACATCCCTTCGAGTCTTTGACCCTTGGAATGGCCTTGTCAGGGCAATGTCTCTCAATCACATGCGCTCGCATTGGTCCGTATCCCAAGCCAACCCCGATCTGACCGTTGAGCAGCGCCCCCCCCCCTGTGCTCGCCGCTCGTTCAATCTCACCCTAGATAGCAAACGATTGGCTGTCGTGACTCGCATCTGGTTGCTCGAGCTATGCTGTGGCGCCGATCTGGGGGTTTACGTGAGCGTGAGATATGTACGGCATCCCTTTCCGCAGACTGATGGGCAGCCAGAGCTGAAGGCCCGAAAATGCAACTTTCCCTGCCATGGAATGCACCGCCCCGAACCGGGTGTTCCCCAGGGAGAGTTGTGATTGCGCAGCGTCCGGGGAGAGGTTGCGTCCGCCTCTCGGACGTGGCCGTCTGACACGACATTCTCGCTTGGGCCGTTCTGATCTGATACCTTGCATATCCAAAGCTGCAGGCCTCGAGGCCTCGGGAATGACTGTTGTCTCGCCGGGAGCCCACAGCAAGACTCTGGGCTGTCTGATAGTCTCGACCGTCTGCTCCCGCGTCCGAACGTGAGGGGTTTTGTTCCACGCCGACTGTCACAAGCTTCGCGGCTTCGCGGTAACGAGCCACGAGTCACGACAGACGCGCAAGTTGCAGATGGCTTGACGACGTCGGCGCCGAGCTCCCATGGACGCTCCCGTCGAGTCCACGAACCTCGCACGGGAGGCTGAGAGATGTCCAAGCCGTCTCCGGCCGCAGATGGCGCGCGCTAGCCCCGGATCGCCGTCACGACGAGCCCGAACGAGCTGCGGTGTCGATGTGAGGCGCGTGAGAATCCACCAAGGAGCAGCAAATGAGGGGACAAGAAGCTTAAATCCTTTCGAGTTCCCCTCGCTCCCCTGGCGCCGTGTTGGTTTCCACCAGCAGGTTGCTATTCTCGGCGCGTCTCCGACCTGGGCTCGTGTAACCGATGCTGCCGACTTACACATGTGACATGCATGGAGTCTGCATGTTCCTCGCGAAGATCATGTGAAATGCCCATCAAAGCTTGTAGCTGCATCTACACAAACCGCCCTCTTTGGTGGTGGCTCGTCCATGTCGCGGAATGGCGTCGGCCCAGATGCCCACGAGGCGCGTCTCCGTCCACCTGCGCTCAGCCCGGAAGGACACGTTCGAGTGGCTTCTGGCACTTTGGCGAACGAGGTTTACGTCGAAGCAGCGCCCACTGCACCTTGCGATGCGGCTACGTGAAGCCTGCGTCCATCTCTTGCGGCGTGGATTCTGCGCATCGACGATCAGCCTTTGCCATGTCATAGTTGCAGGGTTGAAGATGTGACTGCCCAATCTCACAGCCGACGCGAGTTGCAGAGACTTGCATCAGTGTTCAGTCATGTAGAGCTGTTGGTTGATATTCTCATCCAACTCTTCAAGTATACACTCCGTGCTTGGGCTGAGGCCAATTACTCCACGTTTCAAAGCACTGGTGAGATCATAGACGTTGCCTTTGGTGGATGGATGGCTCCATGTTAAATCCGGAGTTTACGGGACCGCCTGTCATCACTGCTCAAGGTGGCAGGTTTATCCGCCCAACATGAGAGTACACAATGGCCTCGAGATGAGCCGAGGGTGATGGCCGTCTTGGGCTTTGCTAGCTCTTGGACAGGAGACAGCAGATAAAGATCCCAGAGTGATGCTGAACACTCTTTACTGTCTTCAGTTGAACTCCGATACAGCTCGACTCCGTTCTTCCACAAGAGGACGAAAATCACATCTTATACACACTGGACAGCACGACAGCACACGCGTCATATAAAAACGTCACCGTAGTAAATGTTCCCCAGCTCAAAGCCGTGCTCGAACAGGTCGTTCCACGGGACGTCCGCGCTGGGCGTATCCTGCGCCGACGCCAAAGACCCGTGATCCCGCAGACGCCGGTGCCCCCTGAGCCCGAACCACGACATGAACTCGGTGTCGACCCGGCCGTCGTCCGGCGTCTCACGGGCGCCGCCCTCGGCAAAAAGCAGCAGCGTGGCGCGCCCCAGCCGCTGGATGACGCGCACGCCGCGCTCGACCTCCTCGCCGCCGTGGGACACGTCGCGCAGCAGCGTCGCGCACGAGCGGATGTTGGACTCGACGACGGCCCTCGTGAGGTCCTGGCGGAGGGCGGGGCTGGCGCGCAGGGCGTAGAGCATGGTGACGCCGGCCATGAAGAGCGACGTCAGCGCGACGTAGGTGTAGGTGACCCTGTTCTTGGCGTAGAGGGCGCCGTAGCAGCTGACGAGGCTGATGGCCGAGTCGGCGCAGTGGCGGAGGGCGTCGGCGGTGCTGACGGGCGACGCGTGCGAGGGGCGGTAGAGGTTCATGACGGCCTGGTGGTGGGCGATCTGGAACCACTCGGGCGTCTGGTGCATCGAGGCCGGCGCCGGGTAGCGCGGGGCCGACGCGAGCCACTGGTTGAGTCTGGCGTGGTGCCGGGCCCGGATCGCGTCGATGTCGCCCCCCGCGAGGTTCGCGTCGCCGGCCGAGTGCAGCGACCTGTAGATGTCGGCGCTGATGCGGCGGAGCTGGACAATGTGCAGAAAGGTCGACAGGTCGTCGACGTCTGGGCCGCCGAAGCTGAGGGGCGCTTCCCGCGTGGGATCGGCCAGGACGTCGTCTGATATCGAGAGCGGAAGAGGCACTGAAATGTCTGCGTCTTGGATGCCGAGCGGGAGTCCGAGGGACATGGACACGCTCCGGTCCATGGTGTAGACGCACCAGAAGAGGCGCTTGCACATTTCTGCCTCGAGCGGTTCCTTGGACGCGAGATTCTCGGCGCGGTGGAGGTTCATGCCGATGGCCAGTCGGAGGGCCATGCCGACGGCATACCAGAGGTTGACCGACTGAGGCTCGTTGCTGCCGTAGATGCACAGCAGGAGAAGGCATTGGACGCAGTCAAGGTCGTCGGCCGCCAGAGCAGCACCCAGACTCCTCGACGCGGCCTGGAACAAGTCTTGCTGCAGACGTCGGTGCCGCTCGTCTGTACGGGACCTTTCAGACGCCGCGATGGACAAGACCATGTTGACCTGAAAGGAGGAAACCCCGCTGACGCTTTCACCTCTTGTGAATGGCAGATAGTGCTTCTGGAGAAAAGTCGGTTTGTGCAGTACGGGAAACTGTGGCCAGCGCCGGGCGAAGAACCCTTCCACGAGATGATTGTTGTCCTCCAGGCTGGAACATGTGACACTGTCCAGGCTCTCTGGTCTTCTCCCCGTCGAAAGGCCATGCCACAGTCGCGAGGGGCTGTTCATGAGAGCCTCGTCTCCAGCTGTTGCGATGTCACTTCTGGAGAACGTCGGCCGGAGAAGACGGTCCAAGCTGACACTAGACGATGCTGGGCCGTCTATCCGAACAGACGGGCTTCGATGTATGGCCGACGGCTCCTCTCTCGCAGAAGCCAGGCCAGACTCGGCGGTGCCATCGCCGACAGCGACAGCGGCCATGACCGACTCCAACTGCGCAGTGAGACTCTCAACCTGCCTCCGGAGGCGCTCACACTCGCAGTCGGCGCTGGCCACTCGCACGAGGAAGCGTTCCGAGGGTACACACGACGTGCCGGCGGCGGAGCACTGCCCGCACATCGGGAGCTGTCCGTCGCACTTTGTGAGCAGACGCTGTTAGCTGAGCGGTGAGACCAGGGCCGGACCCCGATGGATGCCCACTCGTCGGAAGCGAAAGTCTCGGCTTACCTTTTGCTTTCTCCTCCGACACCTCTCGCACGCTGCCACTCCGCGCTTGAGGCCTCGTCGGTGCGTCGGCCGAGGCCGCGTTGTGGAGCTGGCGGTCGGGATGTTGTCGGCATGGGCCGGTGAGGATACGGGAGACCGAACATCGGCGAGACTTTCTTCTGCCATGATGGAGTCTGTCCAAGTCTTTGGTGATGGCCAGACTACTCACGGAGCGAAGGCTTACCCCAGAGGGTTCTTGGTGTCGTATGCAAGGAGGAGTGAGACGCCAGAGAGAGATTTCGGGCCAGGCCGTCGGATCGATCCGATAGAAGGCGGAGTCTCCGCTTTCGGGGTTACGCCGGTCCACGGGCTTGTTCCGTTTGCCACTCGATAGAAGCTCACCGGTGCCAGTCCGTCTAGAAGGCTATCTCTTGAGTTGGTGATGGAGTATGCATTGGTGTGAATATTTCGATTTCGGGCTTCTTGACAGAGCTATTCTGCAACCTATACGAACGAGCTCTTGTTGGTGTGTCTACAGATACGCGTTGGCTTTCACGATGGCCGTCACAAAGAAATCTTACGCCAGGCAAGCTGGATAGTGCCCATCTTTGATACAAGTCCAATTCATTCTGATTAGCCTGTACCAGTGTGTCTCCGCCTCAGCCGGTCGATGCTCAGCCGGTCCTCTCGACAGACGCTTGGGACACTCACGTCCATGTCTTTGACTCGTCCATCGGCCCGTTCGCGCCATCGCGGGCTTACACCCCAGCGCAAGCGACTCTGGGCCAGTTGCTGTCTTTCGACTCGTCCTTGACGAGAGACAAGCCGGGCAACGTGGTTCTGGTGCAACCTTCGCCGTACGGCACCGACAACACTGTTCTTCTGGAGTCGCTCAAGGCATTGCACAATGCTGGCGCTCACCATGCACGCGGTGTTGCTGTTGTGGACATCAACGAGACTAGCGACGACGAGCTGCAATCTATGCACGATGTAGGGGTCCGTGGGCTGAGGATCAACATGCAAGCCGATGGACGCAGTGCCGACGTGGAAGCTCTCCGCGACGTGGTGGTGCGGACTGCCTCTCGAATCAGGCACCTCTCCGGGTGGAAGATTCAGCTATTTTGCGCAGCATCGGTCTGGGATGGTGAGTTTAACGCTCTACCGTGTCTCCATCGTGCGAGACGTGGTGTTGACGAGGTTCAGATCTCTTTGATGTCATTCTGGACCTCCCAGTCGACGTCGTCGCCGACCACATGGGAGGGCTCCGAGGATCGTCAAAACTGGAGGACAGCCATCTCCATCCGACCAAGCAGCCCGGCTTCGATGCTCTTGTCACATTGGCCACACAGTCAAAGGTCTATATCAAGATCTCTGCACTCTACCGTTCGTCCAGCAGGGCCCAGACTGGATACGACGACCTGGAGCCCATCGTCAGGGTACTGGCAGACGCAGTACCAGATCAGTTGGTCTGGGCAAGCGACTGGCCCCATACGGGCGAAGGGGCCGATCGAGCGAAGCGGGGGCGAGACGCCGTTGAGAGCTTTCGTGTCGTTGATGATGTGAGAATATGTCGGAATTTGAGAGCGTGGACAGGGGAAGAAACCTGGTTCAAGATGACGACGACGACCCCGAAGAGGATCTACATATGAACTATGAGACTATTCGTATTTAACATTGCCCTGAACCACGATACCAAATCATCCGTCCGTCTTGTGCCGATAGCCATCACCCAGCTCCCAGTCGTGCGTGACTGGCGACCCAACTCGCTCTCGTCGGACGAAGCCGTCCTCCTCGCCATCGGATCGAGCCGATGAAGGTGCTCGGAGACCGAGGTCCAGCCAAGTCCGCAATGGACAAATCCCGAGTCTCTAACCACTTAATGCGCCCGGCGATAATACTTCGCTGGCGCCGTGTCCCTGACCACCCACACCAACACCCACACGAGTCCATCATGGCATCAGTTCGCACTCTGGCCGGCCGCTGCGCCCGTCCACTCGTCCCACAGCCCCCCCTCCCCCGCCTCCCATCCCGCACGCAATCCAGACTGCAGAGCAGCCTGCCGGCCGCCTACTACCGCGGCGGCACCTCGCGCGCCATCTTCTTCCGCGCCGAGGACCTGCCGGCCGACCGGGCCGAGTGGGACCGCATATTCCTCGGCGCCATCGGCAGTCCGGACCCGTACGGCCGGCAGCTCGACGGCCTCGGCGGCGGCATCTCCAGCCTGTCCAAGGTCTGCGTCGTCGGCCCCAGCGCGCGGCCCGACGCCGACGTCGACTACACCTTTGTCTCGCTGGGCGTCAGGGACGCCGGCGTCGACTACTCGAGCAACTGCGGCAACATGAGCGCCGCCGTCGGGCCCTACGCCGTCGACGCGGGGCTGGTGGACGTGGCTGGGGTCCCCGCCGCCGCCGCCGCCGCCGCCGCGACGAGGGCGACGGTGCGCGTGTACAACACGAACACGGGCAAGCTGATTGAGAGCGAGTTCCCGGTGGAGGGGGGCGAGGCGGCGGCGGACGGGGACTTCGCGATTGACGGGGTCGCCGGCACGGCGGCGAGGGTGCAGCTCAAGTTCCTGAGGCCGGCGGGGTCGCGGACGGGGCGGTTGTTCCCCACGGGGAGCAGGGTGGACGAGCTCGAGGGCTTCGAGGCGACGTGTATCGACGCGGGCAACCCGTGCGTGTTTGTCCCGGCCAGAGGGTTGGGGGTCGAGGGCACGATTACGCCGCAGGGTATCGAGGACCATCCGACGCTGCTCCGCACGCTGGACACGATCCGGCGGGCTGCCGGCGTCAAGATGGGGCTCGCCGAGTCGAGAGACGCGGTGCCGGGGAGCGTGCCCAAGATCGCCATCGTGTCGGCGGCGCCGGAGGACGGCGGGGGG
Source organism: Colletotrichum spinosum (assembly GCA_004366825.1). Taxonomy (NCBI): domain Eukaryota; kingdom Fungi; phylum Ascomycota; class Sordariomycetes; order Glomerellales; family Glomerellaceae; genus Colletotrichum; species Colletotrichum spinosum. The sequence continues at coordinate 103,198 of QAPG01000055.1, read as the reverse complement.
AAGAAGACGCTGGTGGCGAGGGCCATGTCGGTTGGCCAGCCGCACAAGGCCATTCCCGTGACGGTCGCGCTGGCCGCGGCGGCTGCTGCGAATGCCGACGGGACGGTCGTGTCGGCGCTGGTCGGGGCGGCGGGTCGTCCCGGCAGCGACGTGACCATCTTCCACGCCAGCGGGACTCTGGATGTTGCGGCGGCGTACGGCGACGACGGGTCTCTCGAGTCTGCGACGGTGTACCGGACAGCCCGCAGGTTGATGGAGGGCAGGGTGTTTTGGAAGTAGATGAGCGGTGGGACGTGGGTAAGAGCTTGAGACGGGCAAGAAAGTATCTAGAGCAATCAGTTGGTCTGTTTCTATTGTAGAAATATCATCTACTCCTATAGCATATCTGGAACGGTGTAAACAAAGAGAGTACTCAGTTTTGGCATGTAGCAAGTGAGGACCTCGACATAGTAAGCTTGAGATAAACAAGTAGAGCGGATAAGCAGTGGGATGTGTTTGAGACGTTGAGACGGAGAAGATGGCATCTAGAGCAATCATTTGGTCTGATTCTATTCCAGAAACATCAACTTTGAAGAAGATCTGACATTGTGTAAGTATGGAAAGTAGTCAGCTTTGGCATGTGGCAAGCGAGGACCTCTACCTATTAAGCTCGACATGAATAAGCAGATTTGTCGTGATAGCTTCATGGCTGTGGGCCACTACCTGGGTCACGTGGCCTGCTCACATAAGGCGCGGTCTTACGTAAGATACACCCACGAACCCATGTATCAGACGATGCCGCTCCGCAGATGGCTTTCAACACGAACAAGCCTTTCCTACCTATCTCCGTAGGCCTTATGGTATGGTTCACCCCAAGACTATTATAAAATGAGATAAAGTAGCAAGATTGACTCACTGAGCTTGGTTATACCCATCCAGATGAATACTGGAGACATAAATGAAGGAATGGCCTCTCCTCAGAATAGAAAACGTGGAAATGAGTACAACATCTAGTTCTTCTTTACTTGCTACTTACTTATGTCACCTTTACTCGCTACATGTAATCAATATCGACATCAGTATAGCATCATATTGCCGCCAAATATCTGCAGATAAACCACGGCATTGTCCAATCTTCGCTCCTATAACACAGCCTCCTCCAGCTTCCGCTTCCGCCTGGCCATGAGATTCAGCGCGCTCCCCTCCTTGAAATACTCAATCTGCTCCGTCGTCAACGTGTGGCTCGTCTGGATGCTAAACGCCTCCCTCCCCTCCTCCGTCGGCGATATCTTCACCTCGACCTTCTTCCCCGGCGCCAACCCCCCCAGCCCGACAATACTGACCCGGTCCGAAGAGCTGATCAGGTCGTAGTCCCCCTCCTCGACGAACCTCAGCGCCAGCAGCCCCTGCTTCTTCAGGTTCGTCTCGTGGATCCGCGCAAAGCTCCTGGCCAGAACGGCGACGCACCCGAGATACCTCGGCTGCAGCGCCGCGTGCTCCCTCGACGAGCCCTCGCCGTAGTTTTCGTCGCCGACGACGACCCACGGCAGCCCCGCGGCCCTGTACGCCCTCGCCGTGCCCGGCACGTCGCCCGTCTCGCCCGTGAGGCAGTTTTTGACGGCGTTGACGGCGCCCGTGTCCGCGTTGACGGCGCCGACGAGCGTGTTGTCGGAGATGTTGCCCAGGTGGCCGCGGTACGCGAACCACGGCCCCGCGGGCGTGATGTGGTCCGTCGTGCACTTGCCCCTGACCTTGACGAGGACGGCGCAGCGCTCGAGGTCGCGGCCGTGCCAGGGCTCGAACGGCGCGAGGCGCTGCAGCCGCTTCGAGGTTGGCGAGATTTGCACCTCGACCGACTCGCGGCCCGACGTCGGCGGCGCGCTGTAGACGTGGTCGGCGCTGGCGTAGCCTCTGGCGGGGAGGGCGTCGGCGTCACGGGGCGGTCGGAAGCGGAACCGCGTGCCCGAGGGCGTGGTGAGGGTGTCGGATGTCGGGTCGAAGGCGAGGTCGGCGGAGAAGATCTTGGCCACGACCAGCTCGGGCGAGGCGAGGAAGACGTGCGTGGCCGGGTTGCCGTCGAGATGGCCGGTGAAGTTGCGGTTGTAGGATGTCACGATGGAGTTTCTGACGCCCTGGATATCCTGTCAGCTCGTCCGTCACTCGACATGTCGGTCTAGGCTCGTAGGGCGTACCTTTTCCGTATCCCGACGATCCCACGAACCGCAACACGGTCCGCATGCGTTTGCGAGCAGTGTGCTGCCCAGCTCCTCAAAGACGTGCAGCACGCCGTCCTCCTCCAGCGTCTTTCTCGTCTGCTCGCTTCCGGGCGACACGAACAGCGGCATCTTCGGCCGCAGACCCGCGTCCAACGCCTGCTTCGCCAGCCCGGCCGCCCGCGACATGTCCTGGAACGACGAGTTCGTGCAGGACCCGATCAGCCCTGCCGTCAAGCCCCTGGGCCAGCCCGCCTCCTCCACGGCGTCCGGAAACCTGGACACCGGCGTCGACAGGTCCGGCGTGAAGGGTCCGTTGATGAGCGGCTCCAGGTCCGAGAGGTTGATGTCGACGACGCGGTCGTAGCGGGCGCCTTCGTCAGCCCGAAGCTCCGCTGCCGCGAAGCGCACGGCGTCGGCAACGTCGTGACGGTGGGTGGCCTGCAGATACGACCTCATCGCGTCCGAGTACGGGAAGACGGACGTCGTGGCGCCCGTCTCGGCCCCCATGTTGCAGATCGTGGCCATGCCGGTTGCCGAGAGAGACTCGGTGCCAGGACCGAAGAACTCGATGACGGACCCCGTCCCGCCCTTGACCGTGAGAATGCCAGCCAGCTTGTTGATGACGTCTGCCTTGGCGTCAGCACTTCTCCCCGTGGGCCGTCGTCTCCTCATCACTCACCCTTTGGCGTCGCCCATCCCGAAAGCCGCCCCGTCAACCTCACCCCGATGATGTGCGGCGCCGTCAGCTCAAACGGCAGTCCGGCCATGACACCAACCGCGTCCGCACCGCCGACGCCCATCGCCAGCATGCCCATACCCCCCGCGTTGGGCGTGTGCGAGTCCGTCCCGACCATGACGCCCCCGGGGAACGCGTAGTTCTCCAGCACCGTCTGGTGGATGATGCCCGCGCCCGGCTTCCAGAAGCCCATGCCGTACCGCGCGCACGCGCTCGACAGAAAGTCGTACACCTCGCGGTGCGCGTCCAGGGCCGCGGGGAGGTCGGCGTCCCGGCCGCGGCGCCCGACGACGAGGTGGTCGCAGTGGACCGTCGTCGGCACGGCCGCGGCGTCGAGGCCGGCCGACATGAACTGGATGAGGGCCATCTGCGCCGTCGCGTCCTGGCACGCGACGCGCCGCGGGCCGAGGTTGAGCTGCGTGCTGCCGCGCTCGACGCGCTCGTGGCCGAGGTTGTCGGCGTGGGCGAAGAGCACCTTTTCCGCGTACGTCAGGGGGCGGTTGAGGCTGGGAGACGCGCGGGTCAGTCAGTTTGGTTTGCGAGTGAGGCCCTGGCTTTCGGGAATCGGGATGGGATCGTAGGTTAGTTCTGGTGGTGCTTACATCCGCCTGCTCGTGGCGATGCGCTCGACGAGGTCGGCGTAGTCGATTGTGTGCTCGGGCTCGAAACGGCTGAGTCTGGCTTTGGGGCCCGCGGAGCTTGCTGTTGCGAGATGTCGGGAGGAGACTTGGACACGTCGTTGTGCCGCCAGGCGTGTCGAGGATCGTGAGATTTGCGTGTACATTTTGGGCGCGAGTGAAGACATCAACTTGGACCAGGGCCGGGCTGATACGCTCCTGCGTAGTAGCCAATGGATGGGCATCTAATTCTTTTCAAATACCCTGTTGCTGGCCGCAGAGTCAACTCCAGCACCGCCTGTCGGATCGGTCCGGTCCCAGGCCCGAGGTCGTCGGTCGTATCCGAAACTGGCCTCGTCTGCTGTTGTGAGGCGTCACATCTTCTACCGCCAGCTCGTGAGCTTCGGGCTTCACATATTCTACCGCCAGCTTGTGAGCTTCGGGCTTCACGACTATACCGACTCGAGACGTCTTCAGAGGAGACAAGACGCGGATATCGCAGTGGTTCGCTATCCAAGGGCGTCACTCCAAGTCCGACGACACACCAGTCACCCTCTGCCTGACCTCGGCGTTGATCTTCTTCATGACACGCGTCAGCGGGACAAAGTCCCTCTCCTCCTCGGCGACGTCCCCGACGCTGCCGGCCACGCGGTCGAGCAGGTCGAGGTCCGCCATCATGGCCCCCGGATCGGGCGAGCCGATGACGTTGCTGGCGAGGTGGGCGTAGGCGACGTCGGCCCGGTAGACGCCGAGGACGATGGAGATGGCCTCCGGGCCGGGGAACTTCCACCCGAGCATCTCGCACGTCAGGCCGAGCACGCGGCGCGACGCGCGGGTGGCCAGGCGCGTCTTGGGCATGTTGTCGTCGGACGAGGCCGGGTTGGGCGCGTCCGAGTTGAGCAGCGTGGCCTTGCGCAGCATGAAGATGATGATGGTGTGGCTGGTGAGGGCGATGTTGCAGAACACCCAGCGGTCCATCTGGCTGTGCGTGGACCGTTGGATCCATTGCTCCTGTGGTCCGTTCAGCTGCAACCCTTGATGTTTTTTTGCTCCTCATCGAGGATGAGTTTGGTGACACGTACAATGGCCCACTCCTCGAGCAGCGCCTCAATCTCGTGGCACAGCGGCTCGATGGCCTCGACGGCCTTGAGCTGGCAGTCGAGCTTCTCCAAGGTCTGGAAAAAGTGTATGAGCACAAAGGTGAGCCTGCTCCGGACCAGAAAGGCAATCGTCAGGGCCGGGGCCTCGTTGTCCGGAGGCAGGTCGAGCGAGAGCCAGGGCAGGTTGACCTCCCAGCTGTCGATGCTCGGGTACAGCCTGGCCGGCTTGTTGTAGATGAGGTGGTAGAAGAGGTCGGTCTGGATGAGCTCCCACATGCCCCGCCGGTCGTCGTCGGTGATGGCGCACCCCGTCATCGGGCAGTAGTTGCTGCCGTCGAGGCTGTGCATCTGGAGGCCCTTGGCATAGTCGCACGCCGCCTGGTGCATTTCCAGGCTCAGCTCAAAGTCGAAGGACTCGGTGGCGACTCCGGTCTGGCAAGGTCGAGTCAGCTGGTGGACAAGTGGCCACGTCGAGTAAGGTATGTGAGGTATGTGTGGTATGTGAGGTATGTGTGGTATGTGAGGCATGTGAGGCATGTGAGGAAGAAAGAAGGTTACCATAAAGATGGCCGCGATAAAGTCGGTAATGGAGCCAGTGGCTTCCTGCTGCCAGCTGGGGATGGCCCGGAGACAGCACAGATACAACTGACGAGCATATTTGCCATCCGGGCTGTGAAAGGTCCTCGTGTTGTGGATGAAGCACCCTCTCCATAAGATGGCGTAGTAGACGACCAGAATGCAGGCATCGAGCGTGACGTGCTTCATGGTAATCATGTCGGGAATCATTTCAATCGTGCGGCGGTCGACGAGGCTCAGAAACGTCTCCGTCGGGGTGTATGCAAAGTAGTCTGGCACCCTGTCTCAGCCTGTGCTCATCAGAGTCTTCACCGGGCGTGGTCAGCCCCCAGACGAGATGAGAAGACGGACGTACTGTGAATCCATGTTCGTGCGAGCTCTGGAGGAATGTCGATGCCTTCGGTGGTAATGGCCTGTAGCCCTACGGTCCGTCTCAGCCTGAGATCACGGACGCGGTCAAACGTCTCGCTGAGGATGGAGGCGACGTCCAGAGTGGGAGTCTCTTGCGTCTTGTTCCTGGATAGCCTCCTGCTGGCCAGCGTTGGGCGTGAGGTGCCAGTGCCACCTTGGACAATCCTGGGAGACGGCCGGTGAGATGACGTTGCGTACGGCGAAAAGCCATCAGACACTTCTTCTCCCGGCGATGACGGCGAGTCTGCGGATGCCGAGGGCCGGCCATGGGTGACGGACTGGCGTCGCCGCAAGGGGTTTGATGAAGGTGACGAAGACTTGCCAGCGTAGTTGCTCTCGATGCGTTGAAGCCGGTCCAGGATCAATGAGAGGGCCTCGTTGTCATTACTGCAATGGAACACCAGGAAGATCAGTCAGTCTCTCTCGGACTTGAGTCTCAGAGCCCACGCAAGCATCTGGGCAATATCTGGGGGGGTTAAGAGTCGATAAATCGTACCCTTGGCTTTGAGCTCGCACTTCTCTTCGGACACTCTTTCTCGTCCGCCGTTGAGGATACCGACACTGGAGACCTTGGCTGATGCAGCGATCGCACGCAGGGCTGTCACGACTGCATCGGACCTGAACGAGTAAAGTCATGGTCAACTCTGGACAGATCGTATAGATACCTTGCAGATACACGGGGGCAGTCTGAACGGACCTTTTTGCTGCGACAGTGTGTACACTATCACGAACAAGCACACAAAGTCAGCAACAACTAGACGACGTCGGATGCTCTGGACCGAGATCAGATCTCGGCTGGGGTGCAGGCCTGAGAGCGGGGCGTGTCGCTGCCGCCAGCCAGGGGACTGGAACTGGAACTGGACGTGATTGTGAGGCATCTCGGGTTCATCGCCAACGTACCGAAAGACCGTTTACGACCACGACCCCCTGCTGCTCCATGCCCAGATCCCACCGAGCCAAGGCCACACGAGACAGCGGAGAAGGACCGGCTGAGGCCGGAAAGCCAAGCTGAAGTGACGATGGCCGCGGGCACCGACAGACGACAGAGTCAGACGACAGACGACAGGCGTTGAGTGGGCGAGAGAGGTCGGAGATGCGGAGGAATGACACCGCGCCGGTGCGTCGGAAACAACTGGAATCATAAAAAAGAAGCAGAGGAATGACCAAACCCTGACACGAAGATCGGTTCGAGTATCCGGCCTAGGGATGGGGAGGCCACGAGGAGGCCAGGAGGAAGCCAAGAGAGCGGCAACAAAACGAAAGTCGATCTGGATTACGGAGTACTTAATCGTACAGAAAGAGAGAGAGAGAGAGAGACATTCGTATGCGGTCACCTTTACCCAATAGGAATGTATACTTCCCATCCACGTTGATGGGCCCTGGTTTCGACGGATCGCAGAGTGCCACGAGCGCCATCTCTCCTACTCCCGCCAAGGTCCCGTCAGAGTGGCGTTTAACCCAATCTGGATCTGCTCTGGAGCTCTCTGCCGCCAGCATCATGGTGTGCCCGAATCTAATTGCACGGAGGCGTCCGGCCGGCCCGCTTCCTGTGGCGGCCGACCCACATGGTCCGGCACTTCGCACTCTCCGACTCTCCGAAAGTGCGGGCTGCCACTACTCGACGTCGTTTCTGCTGGTCAAGAGTTGTGCCGTGAGATGGGAGGAGAGGAAATGAGAGAAGAGGAGAGGACGTCAGGACCAGGGCCGGTCTCTCGCACTTTGCGAAAACTCTTCATCGAGAACGTAGTCGTATGGCACACTCGGCCTTCATCTCACGACACTTTCAGGCCTCATGGATAGATAATGCTTTGGCCGCAGTTGTAGAGTCCCCAGCCGCATACTTCAAGCCTCTTGACCGAGTTGTCAGCCTGACCGAGTTGTCAGCCTGACCGAGTTGTCCTGGAGTTTATTCGTTTCAATACTAACTGGAGATTCCTTCAGACATTGCAACTTTATCCAACCAAGAGTCAAGACCAAATCATCCATCTGTAGGAATCTCTTCGTCACTGGGCCACAGCCTCTTGATTTCCACGCCACCATGCCAACTGCGGCACTCTACGACCATGGCATTGCACGGTCTGAGGCTTTCCAACACAATCTCGACAATGATCCATCGCCATCACCATCCAGCCAGTCCGACACCGAGGTATCCCTCGCCGAGGAGATCAACGACCTCGCCAGACGCATAACCAGCCTCTCCCATCATCACGGAGCCGGCCAGAGCCACTCGCTATTCCCCGAGCCCTCGGACGAGACGCCGGACCCAAAGAGCCCCGGGTTCGACTCTCGCAAATGGGCAGCCGAGTTCTACAGGATCCAGACGCAAGCCCTCCTGGGCAACGCTCCCAACACCGCTGGCGTGTCTTTCCGTCATCTGCACGTCTACGGCCTGGGCACCACCATGGACTATCAGAAGACGGTCGGCAGCTTCTTGTTCGACGTCGCGGCATCCGTCACCAGCTTGGCGTCGTCGTCCAAGGGCAGACAGCGTGTCGACATCCTGCGCAACCTCGAAGGCGTCGTCCAGCGCGGAGAGATGCTCGCGGTGCTGGGACCACCGGGCTCGGGCTGCACGACTCTCTTGAAGACCATTGCCGGAGACACCCACGGCTTCCACGTCGCCGACGGTGCAGCTCGTGCGTGGCCATATACCAGGCTCCTCAGGAGGCGTATGATGTCAGTGTCTTCGCCCTTTACCGTTGCGGTGGCATATCTCCTCTCTTTATACACCACACGTGACACAACTAACCCGACGAGGTAGCTCTTCGACAAGGTCGTCGTCCTTTACGAGGGACGTCAGATCTACTTTGGCAAGGCAGCCGATGCCAAAGCCTACTTCCAAGGCCTCGGGTTCCAGTGTCCCGAGCAAAAGACCACGGCCGACTTCCTGACGTCCATGACGAGCGCGGCCGAGAGAGTCGTCCAGCCAGACTGGAGAGGGACAACACCGCCGAGAAGCGCCGACGAGTTCGCGCAGGCATGGCACGACAGTCGAGACCGCCAGCTGCTCCTCGACGAAATCACCCAGTTCGAGTCTCGGTTTCCCCTCGGCGGCGATGCCCACGCCCAGTTCCGGGCCACGCGACGCGCCCACCAGTCCAAGTACACGCGGCCCTCCTCCCCCTTTACCCTGTCCTTCTGCCACCAGGTCAACCTCAACCTCTGGCGCAGCGCCAGGCTCCTCGTCAGCAGCGACGACGGCGGCCCCGACCTGGCGAGGCAAACGTCCGTCTTCCACTGGCAGGACGTCTGCTACGAGGTCAACGTCAAGAACGAAACGCGCAGGATCCTCCAGCATGTCGACGGCTGGGTGAAGCCCGGCACGCTCACCGCGCTGATGGTACGTCCAATGCTCTCCGTCCTGCTTCTATCCATGATCTATCCCCCGCCGCTGACTCGTCTTCCCCAGGGCGTCTCCGGCGCGGGCAAAACGAGCCTCCTCGACGTGCTGGCCAGCCGCGTGACGATGGGCGTCGTCAGCGGCCAGATGCTCGTCGACGGCCACCTCCGCGACTCGTCCTTCCAGCGCAAGACCGGCTACGTGACCCAGCAGGACCTCCATCTACACACGGCCACCGTCCGCGAGGCCCTCGACTTTGGCGCCCTCCTGCGGCAACCCCAGCGGTACACGCGCGCCGAGAAGCTGGCCTATGTCGATACCGTTATAGACCTCCTCGGCATGCAGGAGTATAATACGCCGACGCCATCATCGGCGACCTCGGCGAGGGCCTCAACGTCGAGCAGCGTAAGCGGTTAACCATCGGGGTCGAGCTCGCCGCGCGGCCGCAACTACTACTATTCCTCGATGAACCGACATCCGGGCTGGACAGCCAGACGGCGTGGTCCATTTGCGATTTGATGGAGCGTCTTACACAGAGCGGGCAGGCCGTCCTCTGCACCATCCACCAGCCGTCGGCCTCGCTGTTCCAGAGGTTCGACAGGCTGCTGCTGCTGGCGCGCGGCGGACGCACGGTTTACTTTGGGGACATTGGGAAGAACGCCGGCGTCTTGATCGACTACTTCCGCCGACGCGGCGCCCCCGAGTACCTGCCGGGGTCGAACCCGGCCGAGTACATGCTCGAGGTGATTGGGGCCGCGCCAAAGGCCCGTACGGACGTCGACTGGCCGGCCGTGTGGCGCGAGAGCGAGGAGTTTCGAAACGTTCGGGCGGAGCTGGCCAGGCTTTCGGGACGAGGCAGTGACGAGGAGCTGAAGAAGCACGACGAGAAGCTGAAGAAGCACGAGCAGACGGGGTCCGGCGACGGAGACGGTCCGGCGTACGCCGAGTTCGCGGCCGACTTTGCGGCGCAGGTCGGCCAGGTCACCAAGAGGGCGTTCCAACAGTGCTGGCGCAGTCCCGCCTACATCTTTTCCAAGTCGTGTTCTGACCTTTGGTCTGGTACGTCTACCACGCACGTCTCGAGCCCGACGAACGGTTGAGCTGACCTGTTGTTCTCTTCTTTTACTCCCAGGCGCTCTTCATCGGACTGGCCCTGCTCGGCGGCGACAACTCGCAGCGCGGGTTGCAGAACCAAATGTTTGGCGTGTACATCTTCCTCTTCATCTTCCTGCAGATGGTGCAGCAGATGATGCCCGTCTTCGTGTCCCAGCGCGTCCTGTACGAGGCCCGCGAACGGCCCGCAAAGGCGTACTCCTGGAAGGCCTTTCTCGCGGCAAACATCACGGTGGAACTGGCCTGGAACTCGGTAATGTCGAAGCAAGCCGCCGCATCCCAAGGAAAAATGGACCGCTGACAGCCTTCGCAGCTGATGGCCGTCTTCTCGTTCCTGTTCTGGTACTTCCCCCTCCGCCTCGACCGCAACGCGGCCTGGACGGACACGGTCAGCTCGCGCGGCGTCGCCCTCTTCCTCATCTGCTGGGCCTTTTTCCAGCACGCGAGCACCTTTTCCCATCTCCTCATTGCCGGCCTGGGCAGCGCAGAGGTCGCGGGCGGCCTTCTGAATCTGCTGTTTATTCTGATGTTTGCCTTTTGCGGGTGAGTCTTTTCGGGCTTTGAAAACATCGTCAAGTAGCCAGCAATGGCTGACTCTTTCTCTTCCGCAGCGTCCTCGCCGGCCCGGACGAGCTGCCCGGCTTCTGGACCTTCATGTACCGCGCGAACCCGCTGACCTACGTCGTCGAGGGGCTTCTGAGCGTGGGCCTGGCCGACGCGCCGGTGACGTGCACACCCTCCGAGCTGCTGACGTTTGACGCGCCGGGCGGCAGCACCTGCGGCGGGTACATGGCGTCGTACGTCCGGGGCAACGGCGGCTATGTGGTCGACGGCAACGCGACGTCGTGCGAGTACTGCGGCATGGCGGACACGAACGCCTTCCTGGCGGATATGAACATGGACGTTGCGAATCGGTGGAGGGACTTTGGCTTCACATGGGCGTACATTGTGTTCAACATTGTTGCTGCGGCTGGTGTGTATTGGGTTGTGAGAGTGCCCAAGAAGGATTTCAGAAAACGGGGCTCGAGCGGGCAATAGATGTAGACTTGGAGGATGGACTGAGAAGGGGACGTGTCTTGGATAGATGGCGTTTTGTAGATGGGCAGATCACACGACGTGGGTTACAGTGGTTGTTTTGGACGAGCCTCAACAGAAAAGGAGACCACGATGTACGCCAGATCTGGACAATAGAGCTTGGCATCACTCCCATTTCTACCTTTGTCGGTGACCTGGTGGGAGTCGAACAGCCCAATACCTTCGATGAGCCATCGGATCAGTCCGACGCCCCAACAGCGTCCAGCTTTCGGCCTCTTCCGATGCTGGTTCGGGGTCAGCTCCGCTTCACTTGGGCATTGTAATACCGGTCGACAATCTCTTCACTTACATCAGACCCGTCTGCAATTCATCCGCCAAGTTTGCGTTTCTTTCAGTCCACTCGACCCCAGTTAGTCACGTCACAACCCTCTTCAGCATCAACAAAGATGGCCACAGCGGCAGCCTTCTACGCGCCAGAGGCAAAGACACCGCAGAAGCGCAAGACGCCGTGGAGAAACCTGGCCGTGGGCGCGTGCATGAACGTCATCCAAGGTAAGAGAGTCCGGCCCCATCAGCACTCCGTCTCGGGCCGTCCAAGAAGAAGGGCCGCCCAGAGCTGACTCGGGACCCAGTCACCAGCTTGGGTCAACCTATGGAGGTGATCAAGACTCACGTAAGAAGAGACGTTCACGAGTCTGGCGGTAAAGCGCTGTACTGAGAGTCTGCTAGGCTAGCGCGAACAGAAACGACACCCTCGGCGATGCCGTCAGGAAAACCTGGGGGCGAGCTGGCTTTGGCGGGTTCTACCAGGGCCTCATCCCTTGGGTGAGTGTCGTTCCCGCCGCCACGTTTGAAGCGAAGCTCAGAGTGGAGTAGGCCTGGATAGAAGCGTCGACAAAAGGCGCCATCCTCGTTCTCACCTCGACCGAGGTGGAATACTACGCCAAGCGGTCCGGCCTGGGGAGCGGCGCCGCTGGTGTGCTGGGAGGCGTCGTCGGAGGCGCGTCGCAGGCATATCTCACGATGGGTGAGGGCCACCACCGCCACCACTCCCTGGAGTTTTTGCTTACCCGCCCCGAAGGAGTTACAACGTGCATGAAGACAGTCGAAGTCACTCGTCAGAAAGGTCTCGGGACGGCAGGAAAGACACCGGGGACGGTTGAGGTGTTTCTCCAGATCCTCCGGGAGAAGGGCATCCGCGGCGTGAACCGCGGCGTCAACGCCGTCGCGCTCCGTCAAATCACCGGCTGGTCGTCCAGGATCGGCATCTCGAGGGTTGCAGAGGGGCAGATTCGGTCCTTTCGAGGCAAGTCGTCGACGGACAAGCTGGCGCCCGGCGAGAAGATTGTCGCCTCCATCGTTGGCGGTGCGCTGAGCTGCTGGAACCAGCCATTCGAGGTGCGGTGGTCCACGTCCCAAGTGTACGAGTCTGGCTGCTCATCGTGTACAGGTCGTGAGGGTCGAAATGCAGTCACTAAAGCCAGACCCGACGAGGCCGCAGCAGCTCACGATGGCGTCGACCGCGAGGCACATCTACGCGACGAACGGGGTCGCCGGCTTCTTCCGGGGCGTCGTGCCGCGCATTGGCGTAGCTTCTTGGGCGACGGTGTGCATGGTAGGGTTCGGGGACATTTTGAAGGAGGCCGTCGGGTCCGAGGCTTGATCGTCAAAGATGTGATCTTCATAGGCGTGATGGTCAAAGATGTGATCTTCATAGGCGTAATCTTCAGAGGCGTAGCCATCAAGGGTAACCATCAAAGACGTGATAGTACAAGGCGAGGTGATGGATGGACGATGCCGAGAGACGACTGTGGCGCGTCGAGGAGACACAAGTTGAATTCATCAGGCCGTTGTAGATTACATTGCAATAACTCATAACCCATCGTCGTCGACGCCATCCAGCCAATACCGAAAACCACACATTAAACACACCTCGGAAACCAAGCGACGACTTCATTCCTGCCACCCGGCCATGGAGCTCGACATCTCCCAGTCGCCGCTCGCGCACTGCCTCCAGCTCGTCGACACGGTCGCCTCCTCGGCCTCGAGCGTGCCGTCGTCGCCCTGGCGGAAGAGCGTAATGTCGTAGCAGATGGCCATGGCCATGAGCCCAATCTCGACCGTGTGGTGGCGGTGCATCTTGAAGCTCAGCGGCGGGTCGCACTCCTTGAGGGCCTCCTTGAGCGTCGGCTCCGAGCTCTCGCTGTACACCTCGGCGTCGCCGAACAGGATCGGGTTGCACATGATGGCGCCCTTGCCCACGTACTTGAGCGCCGACTTGGGCTTGTGCGCGAGCGCGCCCCAGAGCATCGTCTCCATCTCAATGGCCTTTGCGTGGTTGCGCTTGGCGATGGTGTTGAGCGGGCCCTCCTCCTCGGACGTCTCGTCGTCGTCGTACTCGCGGGGCTTGTGCTTCTTCTCCTTCTTCTCCTTCTTTTCCTTCTTCTTCTTCTTCTTCTTCTTCTCGCCGTCGTCGGCGGCGGCCGGAGGGGACTGCGACGCCGAGTCTTTGCGCTCGCGGCGCGCGAGCTGCTTGCCGTCCGTCTCCTCGCCGCCTGGGAGAAGGGGCTTCTTCTTCTTCTTCTTCTTGCGCTCCTCGGCGCCCGGGCCGTGAGGCGAGGGGTCGTTGGTGAGACCTAGCACGGAAGGCATCTTTGTGTTGCTGTCTGTATACTGCTTCTTTCTTTCGGTTTATGTCTAGTTCTGCTGGGTCCAGGGTAAAGGCGTCGTCGTTGTAGACAGTACTCGCTGCAATGGTGTGTGAAACGTCGAAGAAAGGTCGTTACAGAGAAGAGTCTCCTCTCAATGGCACAAAACGAAGACTCAATGGCACAAAACGCAGACGCAGGAGGGGTCACACGCCTTGTAAAGGAAGAAGAGAGAGCAACACTACGTGGTATGATGTCTTTGGTCACGCGCCCGCCCGAGACCCAGCGCACAGTTGACGTCCCATCTCTGTGCTACACAACTCTCTTCCTGCTCGGCCGGTCGAAAATCTTGATACGCACTCCCTCAGTAGACCGAGGTGACGTCAGTTGTCGCGGCCAACGCCCTCGACTGACTGGAGCCAAAGCAGGGTTTCGCGGGGTGGGCGGATGGGAACCTGACACCCCCCGCTCTGCGCGGAACATGACATCAGTCGCGGCAGACGGGATGTCACGGTGTCATGGTCGGCCGAGAGTCTGGACTGCTGGCTGACTGGGCCGGCCGAGAGCAGGGGTGTATCCCTGTTTCGGCCTGTGGATTGATGTTATTCGCATCTCGTCGTAGGTGTGGATTATCTCAATAAGAAGGCCTGCTGGAAGACGATAGGCGACAAGTTTGAGGCCGAATGGCCGGAAATCTACCAACGAGAAGCCACAGCGCTCAAAGGAGCGCTACCGTTTGACGTTGAGCCTCGCTATACTCTTCTCGTCGCTAGAGTTGGCAAAAGCCACGATGCATCATGCACTAGCAGCTTTCCCCGCAGCTCTCTCGCTGCTGACACTTCTGGCGCTCCTCTGACAGCCGCCAAGAGGTAGGAAGCCTTCATTTTGATTTTTGAATTTTTCACATGATTTCATTTAGACTGGTACCCCCAGTTGCGTCCATCAACCGTGTAGCTGCTCGGTGCTGCCTCTCTCACCCAAGTATGTAGTGATGACTCATCCACTCTGCGCAGTCTGAGCCCTCACCTCTGAGACACTGACCTGACTCATTCAATACTCACTCATAACCACATGGTAATTTATATGAACGTTCTACCTGATCTATACAGGACTACCACCTCATCATCGCTGTGCCCTTCAACAAGAACCTGGATTTCTCCTTTGATCTGATATGTCGTATCGAGTTTAATCTCCAGCCGCTGGCCTTTTCTTCTCATATCATACTTGAGCGGATAGCATGACGAACTGTTCACATCTGGAGGCATTTCTCGCCTGAATTGGAGTCTTGATGGACTCTCACGAATCTCCAAACGACATATAAGTCCTTCCGCTCACAATTCCACCCCTTTTCTGCTCTCATACAGTGAAAGCTCCTTCCATTACAGGGACAGTCTCACTTCTTGGGATAATTCAAGATGGGTCCGTTGCGCGCAATGTAAACCTCGAGCTTTGCCCACCAAGGTTCCTCGTAACTCTGCCGGAGGGAAGATTGCTGAGCTCGGTTGAACTGCCAACTGAGGCTTGCTCAACGGGCCCGTAGAACACGCTGTAAAGGGAAGGGTTGCGGTGCCTGCTCGACAACAACATCATGACGTGGTTTGCCGAGACTGTACGACCCCCACTCAAACGAGCTGCTTCGCCATACCTATGATGTATCAGACATCACTTAGACGTCGCTCTGCTAGCAGCTTTGCCGCGTATCTCGAGGCTTGAATCGTTGTGGCATATTCACCGGCGCTATCAGCCTTGTTAGCAGACAACAACCTGATTTGAATGCTCCATATCGTAGAAACTCAATCGCCATAGCTCACGAGTAAGGACATGTTCCCAAATGTTTGAGAGCTTGCTGTCCGACACTGTGAAAGCTTCTCGGCTGCCAAGATTTCACGGTAAACCGACCGGCTCCGACCTCTCATGGCCAAAGCAAGAAGGAACTGACTCATGGAGGAGATCCTTTCAACCTTGCTGTCAGGTTTGGGCTTCCTAGCCAACTTGCAGCCAAGGGTGACTACAGTTCTAGTCATCACATCAGTCGTCTTAGCAAGTGTGAAGCCCTGACACGGGAGGGAGGTCATTTCATCCCACGAAACATTGTGTATAACTATTCCGGATGAACAATTTTGACATGTTGTGAGACGTGGCAGGTATCCCCTTTGTTGCGAAGGAGCCACCTAGTACGCATGCGATCTATGAGAACAAAACAGCTTAATTCTTCTAAATCTAAATATAATATAAAGCTCCTTATTTATTTAAGAGAGAAAACTCTATATTAAAGAAATATCAGGTTAATAGATTAATATTAATATAAAGTATATAAAGTATATAGAATACTATAGTTATATAAAATTATATTATTATAATAAAACTTTTATAATATATTTCCCTAGATTTAGAAGAGATATTATATAAATCTAAAAAAACCTTTTTAATATAAATAAAAAAGAGATTTCTAAATATGTACTTTTAAATTTCAAGATAGAAATATAAGGGGAATTATAATTAAAAAAATAGATAAAAAAGATTATATTATATTTTTATTATAATAGAATAATAATAAGTTCTTTCTTTATATAACTACTATTATAAGTAATCTAATATATTTAAAGATTTTATTTTTGATAATTAAAATAAGTTTTTAAAAAAATAACTTCTTATTAACTAAAATCCTAAAATTAAAATAATAATTACTAAGTATTAAGATTTCTAGTATAACTACTCTTTAATTCTCTCTTTTTAATAATGTTAATAAAATCATTATATATGTCCTAATCTATATATTTATTATTTTATAATAATTTTAAATACTTCTAATTCGAATTAATAACTAGTTTTAATAATACTAATATTCTATCATATAAATAGTATTTTATAAGATATATAAAGAATATATAGTTATAATAATTAAAATAAGAATTACTCTTATTTTAAAATAAAAGTATAGAGAAGTAGAAAGAGAAAATAGCTTTTCTAATACTTCTTTTAAACTTTTAAATTTAAATTAAAATAAATCGCTCTCTATCTTACTATTAATAAAGTCTTTTTATTATTACTTTATATTATATTTATAAGTTATATATCTAACTATTATTACTTTTAGAATAAAAAACTGTACTTAATAAGAATAAAAATAAAGCTTTTATATAGAATAGAAAAAGTTTAAATAATTATAATTTTATAATTCAGCTTTTTTTCTCTCTATCTTTATATAAAAAATAATAAGCTTATAAGTAATATATATCTCTTAATATTCTTTCTATATAACTATTATATTAACTACTAATATTGTATAAAAATTAAAACTACTAAAGCTATATAAGTAGAGAATTAGGAGGGGGAATAGTTATTACTACTAGGCGACTAAGTATATCTTCTTTATCTCTAAAGTATACTATTTAATGCTATATTTAGTATATATATACTTAAATTAAAACTAAATTTAAGATATTTTATATATAAGTAAAAAAAGAAACTTTATATATAAGCTTTAAATCTTATTTATAATATAAAGTTCTATTTTCTTAGCTTTCTATAAATAAATAAGCTTAGGACTATAAGTAGTATATAGCTTTTATTTCTAAATCTTAATTACTAATATAATATTCTAAATTTTTACTTATAAAAAAAGTATTCTATAAAACTCTTATTTTATATAAAATAAATTTAAAAAGATCTAAAGCTAAAAGTAAGAGTAATAGTAAAATATTATCTAGATCTAAAAGCTTAATAATTTATATATTTATTAATTTTAAGTTAGAAGATCTTATAAAAAATATAATAGTTTTTAATAAGTTATATACTAATTTCTCTTTAGAACTAGTATTTGTATAAGGTATTATAACTAGTATTTAGCTCATAATTAATAGCCTTATTAGTAGTTTACTTTTCTAAATAGTACTATTTATATTTAACTTACTATTTAATAGCTATATAGTTATTCTCTAGAAATATAAATAAAATACTAAAGTTTATATTATTTAGTATTTTATAAAATAATATTATTTAAATTCTTTAAAAGCTATTATACTTCCTAGTTATAAAGCTATTTAATTATAAATATATTTAGCCTCTAGGTTTTTATTTCTATTATATATTAAGTCTTCTTTATTTCATATTTATAAGATTTCTCTATTTTATCTCAATATTATAAGAATAATATAGAAATTCAATAATCCTGTAAAATATTTAAATTTATATAAAAAAGTACTTTTATAAAACTATTAACTAGTATTTTATTAATAAGTAAATAGACTATTTTAAATAATTTCACTTTATATTCCTAATAGAGCTATATATTTTGAATATTTATATAGTAGAAGTATATTACTATATATTCTTTTTCCCTAATTATAAAATAAATAATTTACTAAATATTATAATATATCTTCTAGATATTTCTTGAGATAACATTTAAATCTAAGAAAAAGTAGTATAGTATTATAATTTCTTTTATAGTATATTCTAAATTAAAAAGCTCTACTTTAGTCATTAATATAGTTATAATCCTTTATTATACTACTTTCTATTAAATAAAACGTCTAAAAGAATATTATAAAACTTTATAAAAATATTTATATCTCTTTATTATTAATAAAAGAAATATTGATTATAATTTAGAATACTTATATATTATTACTCTTCAAAATATTAAAATATATAGAAAAAAATATATATAGTAGAAGTAGTAGATTACTTAGTTTATTACTATATAGTATTTAAGAAATAAGCTTATAAAGAATTAGGATAAGAAAATATATATAGAAATAATATTAAATTAAATTATAATTAATATATAGAAAATTAGACTAATCTTCTCTTAGAAGAATTTAACTTATTAAAAAGATATTTTATTATTATATTTTTTAAATAGGTTTAGAAATAATGATATTACTAGAACTCTAAAATCTATAAGATTAAACTTCTTTATTATATACTTAAAATATATATTATAAATTAAATAGATCTTATATATTTTATAATTATATAAAATTGTAACTTTAAAATACTATTTAGCTAGCTTCTAGTCTTTTAACTTATAAGCCTACTTCATCCTGTTTATTACTTTTTTAATATTAGTAATATAGCTTTTATAATATAAGATTAAAATATTATTAATATAGAAGAAATTAGAAACTTTTTTATTATAAATCTAAAAAGATATAAGTTTTTACTTATTAAATATAATTTAAAGTAAAATAAGATGGAAGAAAACTCTTTATACTATAAAAAAGATACATTATAAAACTAATATAAAATATAGCGAAACTTAATAAGCTTATTTTTTCCTTAAAGCTATCTAGTAAGTAATATATAATAAGAAAATTACTTAGCTTATATATAATATTTAGGAATATATTTATAATATTAAATTAATAGATCTTAAGATTAAATTAAATTATAATGATTTTTATTATTCTAAAAATATATATAGTAAGAATTATAATATATATTTACTTAGAAAAATATTTTTCCTAAAACTTACTTTATATATAAATTCTAACTTTATAATATTTAAAATATCTATTTTAGTCTAACTTATATATAAATACTTATTTTAAAAAAATAGGTTTTAACTTTACTTTATATTTAATAATTACTTTCTAGATACCTATTTCTATAAGTTTATTAATTTCAGTAATAGTTACTTTAAAGATAATAGAATAAAATAATTCTAATAAGAATTCTATATATCTATAAGTTTTAAAAAGCTTTAAAAATTAATCTATATAAATCTTACTAATTAATATAATAGAGATCTATATTTATTTTATTTAATTAATTAAAATAAAGATAAAATAGTAAAATATGTAGTATTCCTAAGTTGCTTTTTTAAAAGCTTTCTCCTAATTAAATATAAAAATATTAAAGAAAATATCTTAGTTATATTCTATTTAGAAGAATATAAAGTACATTCTAAAGTATAGTAATTACTTTAGAAATACTTAGTTAGGTTAGCTTAAGCTTTTATAATTATATACTTATTCTAACTTTCTTTGAATAGTATTTTCTTCCTTAGTATTTAAATATAATCATATTAAATAAGTAAGAGAAATACAATTAGTAAGTAATATATAAAGATTTTCTATATTTTAGATTTATAGAAAAAGTATATTTATTTAAATATAAATCTTATTAAAAATTATATCTTTAGTTACATTTAATTTAAGATTAATATCCTAAGTTTCTTCTTACTTTTTATTATTTTCTTTATAAAATAACTTAAGTATAAAGTTTAAAATTACATATATATTTATAAAATCTAAAATTACTTTAAAAATTAGTAGTTACTTTATTTATATATTATTATTTTCTTTTAAAAATATAAGTTTAGAAAGCTATATAAATAGTACCTTAAAATTTAAAACTAATATAATATTATCTTTTATCTATATCCCTAAGATCTCTAATTCTTGAAGTACTTTAAAGGGTAATTTTTATATTTCTTCTATAATCTTAAGAATTTAATTACTTTAAATTACTTAAACTATATCATGTTTTAAATAGAATATCTTTTTATTAAATAATATATTTCATATAATAATAACTTATTGAGTTAAAAAGATCTAGATTTTATAAAACCTATAAGAATTTATGATATATCCTACTAAATATCTAATATAATCCTATAACTTAAATTTAAAGTTTTATTTATTCTTATTTAATTTATGTTTTTTCTTAAAGGGGTATACCTTATAGTTATATATATAGATTCCTCTTTATTATATATAAAAATCACTTAATAAATATAATTTATAAGTAGGATTATATTATTTAATATAATTATATAACTAGTCTTACTTAACCTATATTAAAAAGTACTATATATAGCATTAGAATAAGTTTATATTATAGAAATATATTATTATAATAACTACCTTACTTTAAAATAAGATTAAGAAGCTTAATATACTAAATATTTTAAAAGCTTTAATAATAAGCTTTTTACTAGTTTTCTCTATACTATTATTTAGCTTTTTAATATATAAAAATATTAATTTAATATTAATACTTTATTCTAACACCTATATCTAATATCTTATAAAACTATTAGTTATAATAATACTCTATTTAATATCCTATTTAATCTTATAAAACATAAAACTATATTATTATTAGATCTAGTGTTTAAAAGTCTAGAGGATTATAAAAATATTAAAATACTATTTTAAAGTATATAAGAATATAAAGAATTACTTTATATACTTATTTTTAATAACTAGGAATTATTTACTTCTATCTATTACTTTTAAATAGTTAAATAAGTCTTAAGAGATTCTATAGAATAGTTATATAGTTTTATTATTAGAAGTTTAATATAATATAAGTATTTTTATATATATAATAGTATAGTCTATATATTTAAGAAAGAAGATATTTTAGATCTTCACCTCCTAAGTATTAAAAATAAGTTTCTCTAATATCTAATTATTTAAAAGTTTAGACTAAAAGTACTATAATATTATATTATCTATTCTTATTTATAATAAATCTTTAAATTACTTAGAATAAGTAAAGATAAAAATAAGTAGATTTATAATTATATTATTATTTAAAATAAGTTATATAAAAAAAGTATAAGAAGAATAAAATTTAAATTCTATAAAAATAATATTAGTTTTCTTTACTAATTAAACTATCTAAATATTGTTATTTAGAATTCTAAAATAAAAAGTATTATTAAATCTTAAGTACTATAATTTAAACTTCTTAAAATAGTTTTCTAAAATAATATTTATATAGAAACTCTTAATATAAATAATATTTTTCAATATAATATCTTTATTTCTCTTTTTACTATTAAAGATATTATAAAAGATCCTTGTATTATAAATTATAATTAGATATAATAAAACGCTAGTTTCAATTTATCTTAAAATATTATAAGTAATTATATCCTTCTCAAGTTATATAATATTATTTACTAAGTAAAAAGCTTTATAGTTATTAAAAATAATATTCCTAAAGATTATATTAAGTTTTTAAACTTAAGTTATATAGACTATTTAAAGTTTAAAATCTAGATTAAGGAATCTTAATTCCTTATTAAAAATATATAAATCCTCTTCTACAATGATAAAAGTAATAACATTATTAAGTACTATAACTATAGATAAATTATTACTAGAATATAACTCTTTTAATTTACTTTTAGATAAAATACTTTTAGACTTATTAATATAATATATAGATAAATTAGAATTTTAAGTAGTAAGTTATTTTTTAGAAGTAGTTTTAGTGTAAACTTTAGAAAAAGCTAGTATATTAAAATATTTATATATTTCTATAGTATTATTAGTATTATAAAAGCTTCTTTTACCTATAAAAATCTATTTAAAATATGTATATTTATTTAATTACTATTTATATATATAATTATAAAAATAAGAGTTATTTCAATTACTTTATAAAGTATTTTCACTAATAGGTCTATTATTATTCTTACTATTAGATCTATTTATAAGAATTATAAATATACTACTAAAAGTTAATTTTTTTAAATTACTATATTAATAATTATAAATTAAATCTTCAAATAGTTCTAAATAGTATAAGATACTTCAAATAAAAGCTCTAATATAATCTTTACTTAATATATTTTTAAAAATCTAGTTAATTTAATCTAAAATAAAATAATATTTTGCTACTTCTAAAAAATCTTATAAAATAGGAGATTTCTAAACCTTTAGGATATCTAGTAATAAAGCTTTAAATAAGATATTTTAGAATTCTCTTAACTAAGTATTTAAATTATAAAGTACTTTTATTTTTATAAAGATATTTTAATATTCCTTATATATTATAATAATATAACTAGTTAAACTTAGAATATAATATCTCTTAAATATATAAATTAATAATTAAATAGAAATATTTTAAATATTTAGAAATTCTTATTTTATAATAATAAGAATATATATTATAATAATATTATTAATCTACTTAAAAATATATTATATACTTTTTCTTATTAAGATTACTTTAATTAATAAGAAATACATAATATAATATAATTTATATAAAAGTTATAAAAGCTTATAGATTTCTTATTTAAAACTATAAGAAATTTTATAATACTTAGAAGAAATAGAATATTACTTCTTATAAAAATAACTATTTATTAAACCTTATTTTCTTCTTCTTCTCTTAAAATAATAATTATTTTAAGAATTAGAAAAATGATAATATAAATAAGGTTATAAACGTATAACTTAGTATAATATATTTTAAATGATTTATTATTCTCCTTCTAGAAGTAAGAATTAAAAAAAGGAATATTATTAATCTTATTTAAAAATAAAAATAATAAGAAAAATACTTCTAGATTAATATACTTCTAAAAGTCTTTTATTTTAATTTTAACTATAAAAATAATAAACTAAATAGGGAAGTCTTTATAATTATTAAGTTTAACTAAAATAATAAATTTTAAAAAGAATATTCTAATAAAAATACTTCAGTAATATAACAATTAAAACTTTAATTAAGACAAAGAAAGAATTAGGAGTAAATATATACTAGTACTAGAGGTAATTATATTAAATTTAAAAAGCTAAAGGTATTAGTTAAGCTAGGTTTATAATTATTATAAAAAAGCTATTTAATATATATATAATCTATAAGAACAAAACAGCTTAATTCTTCTAAATCTAAATATAATATAAAGCCCCTTATTTATTCAAAAAAGAAAACTCTATATTAGAGAAATATCAGGCTGAGAGATTAATATTAGCATGAGGCACATGGGGCGCACGGAACGCCACAGCCACGCGAGGCTACATCACCATAGTGAAGCCTTCGCGACACCCTTCGAACTCGTGCCAAGGCCTTCCAGGGTTGCCACAATTAGAAACATTTCGTTCTCGCAACCATAAACGCCCCGCGCCTCCTACTTCTCCGACGGCACATCACCGCCCGCCTTGCCACTCGCCTGGGGTGGAAACTTTGGATCGGCTCCCGCTTCGGTGCCCCATCCCCCGAGCCCATCGGCGGCCGCCACCCCCGCGAAGCCAGACACGGGACCGGCGGCCAGCATTCCTGCCGCCCTGTTTCCAGCGACACCGGGTCGGTCCTTGGCCCAGGCGTTGATCTCTTCTCTGGTCTTCCCTGTGTACTTGAGCAGATCTTCGTCCGAGATGACCTTGTCGCGACCCGTCTTCTTGTCTTGGTAGCGCTGGTAGAGCGACTTCTTGGGCTGGTCGCCGCCCTTGCTGTCTGTGGATTTGCCGAAAAGCATGCCGGTTTTGATCTTTGCTCCTGCTTCGAATATCAGAGGCGATGTTGTCTACAGCGATGAACTAGTAATGGGAATTGCTTGGTCGTGATCCTCGGTTGGGGGGTTCTGGTGAGAAATGGTGAGCGTGAATTTCGGAGATCAAATACGACATTTAACCTCCTAGTGCCGGCTGACATGACAGTCTAGGCTGTGTAGGTCTTGCGACGTGTAAATCTGCCCTGGCTTCCAGACAGATCCTACTGGGTAGCCTATCACAACAACACATCGTCAAGCCACTGATGTCGCTGACGACGCCACCCTAACAAAGCCACACTTCCTTCGCCCGGCTCACTTGATGGTCGCGCCAGTCAAGGGGCCGTGATCAGTACATTTCCAAAAGTCGGTTTCACCACAAATATTTGGTAGCAAGAGACTGAAAGAGTTGTGCATCACAGCACGATTTCGCTTTCTGGCAGGGTTGCGTCGCCAATCACGCGATGCCGCTGACATCGATCTGGCGGTCGCAACTTGAACCTCTAGTCAAATGCCCGGAAAGCTTCGGGGTGATTTCAATGTTCCATTTGCCGTCGTGGGGAGTGTGGTCAATGTAACCTCGGCCGTGCGGAAAAGTCTTTGGCCATGGCCTGCGCAATCTATCAGCGGCAATACCACCGTCAACGACTGTCGGGGTCTGAAACGGGGCCATGTCACGCAGGTGATCTTCTCTGTTATTGTACAACTACCCGACTGGCGCTGTGTGGAAGTCATGTCAGTGACACTCAACCTACATTCCAAACTTTCTCTGGCAAAGAGATCCACAGTCTTGTGAGCAAGACCAGTCTCGAGAGATACCGGGACGAGGCAAATTGCTTAGGTAGTGTGATTTCTAGACGTTCATTTCAAGTAGGGCAGTGTTGTGGGTTTTGGCTTGCCCAGGTTTCAGCACGGCATGTCGTGATGATTTTGAGTCTAGCGGTTAAATAAGTGCTGAAATAGTTTTACCATCGCCGAACGGAATTTGCGACGTAAGTGCCCTTTCACACAGAGAGTGGCTTTGCTCAAGGGCCTCGACTATAGGATCCACGAATGGAACCTGCGTCATGCTATAGGTTCACCGCCACCATCAACGCGAAACCGACTTGAGTCGTTCGCAGCAAGCAGTACGATTAGAGTCCCGTACCAGTGGCTCTATAGAGACAACCATGACTCGCTTGCTGTATTTTTGGCTGCTGCAGTCGCCGGCCGTGCCGATCAGTGCTATTCTAATCGTTTCAATATGTTTAAGTTCGGTTCTAATTGTCACATTACTGATCAGGGGCCGTCTTTCATTTGGCCTTTGATTCGAACCACGTGTGTCCGCTGACTTTAAAGAAGTTGATTTCCCTCTCTGCCATCCGAGGCCGAAATCAATTCAACCAAGAGGCTCTACCAGCAAACGACAGCCACCCTCAACTCGGCTCTGTATCTCACCAACTGCTTCTTCAACAGCCTACTCAATCAACATGCAGCTACCTACCTTTGCAACCCTGGGACTCTTGCTCAGCCTACCGCTGGCCACCGTTGCG
This sequence comes from Colletotrichum spinosum, assembly GCA_004366825.1. Taxonomy (NCBI): domain Eukaryota; kingdom Fungi; phylum Ascomycota; class Sordariomycetes; order Glomerellales; family Glomerellaceae; genus Colletotrichum; species Colletotrichum spinosum. The sequence goes on along the minus strand of QAPG01000055.1, from coordinate 77,652 downwards.
CAGGGCTACAACGACCCAAACCGATGCCAGTCCGACGGGATTGAGACGGATACGGATAAGGAACTCAGCATTCCCGTGGACTTTAACGAAACCACCAAGACATACAGCGCGACACTCGCCCCGGGCTCTATCAACCTTGTCATCCCGCAACTGAACATCACCCACGACGGCGGCTTCAAGCGGCTGTTTTGCCTTGCCAGCGAGCCGGACACGCCTAGGGCTGTCAGCTGCTTCATGCTTCAGCCTCACTCCCGCTGCGGCCTGCCCGACTACTTCGGCAAACCTTTCAGACTCGACACCTACAAGCGCTAAGTGTGAGTTGCATGGACTCGGGCATTGTCTTGTCAGACAGCTGATATTCCCAAACAGAGCCCAAAACGCCTGTGACAGCAAGATAAAAAGGCTGTATCGCTACGAAATGACAACACAAACGACCAAACCATTGACGAGCTAGTGCTTTTCTTTATACCCTATATACTTCAAGTCGAATTTATATGCTACAAGAGATATCCTTGCGCGGTGGTTGAGGAAGGCCAAAATCCAATACTGCGTAGGATGATGATCGGTACACGGCTGTGTAAAGCTTCTACTCAGCTTATTCAATACTACTGCTGCTATGTATAAATTGGGGAGAGGCAGGTGTGCTTTCCCAATGGCTTACAGTGAGAAAGCACTCCTGATGAATGAACTTAGGAAGCTGTCCTTACGACAGCTCAACACTGCCTTTTAGAGACGAGCATGGTTATTGAGAGCGTGACTGACACGCGGAAATGTACGGTCTTCTATTCATCTCGTGCTGCTGACATCGGCACCCTCATCCCCTCACGACCTTCAGCTGTAATCTGCCAGTTCTACTTCCTCTTTGCCAAAGGCGTTATTGGTCTGACTTTTAGCTTCTTATCTCCATACATCAGAACGACTCCTCCAAAGGCCTTTCTCGGAGAGATCAACAACAGGCTACGGAAGACTCAACGCAACTGCGACCCGGAAAGAGTTCGGGTCGAGGTCTCAAGGACAGGGGCAAGTCCAATGCAAACGGTCTCGACTGTGCTGACGGTCGAGGGAGACCGCCGACGGCACGGCGCCATTGCCGCTATTTGGCCATTCTTGGCGCTTCTTTAAGGTTCAAACCCCTTTCTTCAAACCCCGGGTGTTGTGGGGGAATGGCTGGTCAAAACCCCCAGACTCAAACACTGGCAGCATGGGCGGCAGCTGAGTTTACCTACCTACCCTGGTTAAAATTCTAGGCCCTCCGAGGCTGGTTATAATTGTTCCAGTGTCCTTTTCAGAAGCCTCCAGACTTTGAGGATTCTTGGTGGCAAGTGGCAGTGTTCGCGATGTTGACATGTGTTGACAGGGAACTTTGGTGACAAGCAATATGAGTCCGAGAGGCAACACCCTTCTTCAAGGAAATGCTTTGGATATCGTTGCTGCAACTGTATATGAAAAGACCATGATTAGAAGGCAGGTGATGAAAATGAGTACTTCCTAAATGGCAGCCCTCTCCAACCCTTCAGACTCATGGATTGCCTGGTAATAACTCAGCCAAGCCAGCCGCTGACGTGAGACTTGACCAAGAGATCGACGCTACAGAGAGAGAAATCGATGCTGCAGGCCGCAAGTCAAAGTCGATGAACAGACGGTTCGAAACCTTTTTTGCATATGCAGATGCAACTTATAACTGGAGTCATCTGAAGCAAAGCTGAGGTGCATAGCGAGAGAGAGAGCTAGCCGCGCGCTGCACATGTTCCTGCATCCGAGCAAGGGGCGGAAGTGGTCTGGCCATGATTTGTTTTCTTCTGCCTCGTCGCCTGTGCCATCGACTTTCAAATCTCCCTCCCTCTTTTGTCTTGAGTTTCCTCAGATGGCCCGCGTAGCCAGAAACTTGACATGTTTCGACATTGACCGTTCCACCAACCGCCGCTCGAAGGAGGTCTCCTGTCAACGAACGTAATGTCATGCGAGAACACGCTGACTCTGTCCGAAGAGCGAGGAGACACGCTTGCGGGATAATGACGGTACTTGATGGGACGATCATCCCACCGCCGGCCCATCAGCTTCCCGATTTGTCGCAGGTAGAGGGGGCCGCGGAGCAACATGGTGGCTGGGGCAGAAAACCGGTCTGGTTTCATGCGAAGATTTGCGGTTTCTGAAGAGATGAGACCTCGTCGTCCCGTAGGTAGGGTTGGATATTACCAGTCGATCCGAGTCGAGTCGAGTGCTCCCTGCGCGGTCATGTGCTTCTAGAAACAGGTGTTGGGTTGTCCGAGGTGAGAGAGGCGGCCGTTCGCGTAGCCGTCTCTGTTGTTCGCGTAACCGTCTCTGTTGTACGAGTAGGGCGGAGAGGGAGAAGAAGCTGAGTCATTGGGACAAGGCAATAATGTTCCCAAGAACCATGTCGTCATAGTTTCTGTCGAAAAGGAGGTTCTCCTCGCCCTGGCCGGGGATCATACCACGACTGAACAAGGCGCGGACCGGGCCACATCATCCTGGCGACTCAGCTTCTCTGCCCCGCACGGGAACGACAGAGTTGCAGTAGTTTACCGCAACGACTGTCGATAACACGGCAATTATTGCTATTTTTACCATATTTGCTGCCACTCTTGTCTGTGAACATCTGTACCGATCTCACATTTGCCGCGAGACTTTCCCATCGCTGGTCGTCGTTGGTCCTAAAGATGGGAGAAGGATATCCTGCAGCGGAAGAGCGGTGATCCGAATAAGGATAAGAGACGAAGACGCGCAGAATCCGATGCCGCCAGTCAGTGTGGCCGCAGGCCGACTCTCGCCATCTGTAAAAGGCACGTCGGCGCTCCTCCAAGGGACGGCCCTGGTAGCTTAGCGCAATCTAGAGATCTTGATGGAGGTAGTAAGCTTTGCTCTTGTTTGAAGTGACAAGAGCCGCAGCACGCCTCGTCGAGGCCGTGCATTACTGGGGTCGCTCGTCAGTCGCGACACGGCTGCGACAGTGGTGATAACTCAAACGAGAGCCTCTGATAGGTCTCGACTTCAGCCGTACGGGGATCGTATACTGCGGACAGCTCCTAGCGGGGTGATGATGGTCGTCGATAGACCTTCTGTGCTGCGCCAGCAACAAAAAGTCCAGACGAAAAGAGGTCTGGGGGAGGAGTGAAAGGGTCAAAGTGGCGATTTTTGTCTTGGCTGAGATGTGCTGCCGCTGGGCGCCGAGACCTGGTTCTTCGTCTCATGACAACCTGGGTCCTTGTTTTGCAACTTTTGGCATCGAACCTGACGCACAGAGCCCATCGATTTCCACGTCGTTTCTCTTGTATCACGACCGGAGCACGCATCCGTTGGCGTATCGGTTGACCTGTGCTTCACCGGACGCGGAGTTGCCTGCTCTACTGAGTGCCGCGGCGCGAGAATGCTCTCGAGAAGTGAAGCTCTCCGATCATGGACATCCTGGTTCGGGGCTGTCAGTCCTCCGAATGGTATATCGACATCCACGTGGTACTTATACCAACGGTGCTGCTGCTTCTCGCCACCTTGTCAGCCATGAGTGCTGATCGACTTTGGACCTTGTTATTTGTGCCATCCTACTTCTTCATCCCAGCCATGTGTTGTACGCTCCACGTGAGATGAAGGCGGCACTCTCACGTCAACAAACACCCCTCCACTAGGACGACGACCATGGCCGTCGTGCCACCTCGAGGATGTGAGAATTGTTCACGGAACCGGGCCAAGGCGCTGGAGTCGTTGGCGCAGTCGGCGAATCTCACACACCTGACGGGCTCCCAGCTCGACACGACGACGCTGTCACTCAACATACGAGCCGACGATGACGGGACTGCGGAAAATATCCAAACTGTGCTTTGGATATTGGTGGTCCTCTCGGCCATCTTCCTGGGTCTCAGGTTGTACTGCAAAATCGCGTATCGATACACGAAGTTCAGGGTGGAAGATGGCCTTCTCGTCGCGTCTTGGGTATGTAGTCGTCGCGGACTTGCCAACGCCACACACACGATCTGGCACTAATCGCTCGCCCAGGTTGTCCTCGCGGCAGACGCTTCTCTCAACGAGTTCATTATCAAATCCCGATTCGGCCGGCCCGGCTTCCCCATCACCATCGAGAACATTACCACTCTCGCCATTGTCGGGCTCAGCTCTCTCACACTATCGTTCGTCGGACAAGTGTGGAGCAAGACTTCCTTTGCGATATCCCTGCTTCGAATGTGTGACGGCTGGAAGAAGGCCTTTGTGTGGTTCGCCATCATATCCATGAACACCTTGTTTGCCTTTGCCGCCCTCTCCTTTTGGATTGGCTGCGACCCTGTGGAGAGGAGATGGAAGCCATTCAGTGATGGAAACTGTTACGACTTGAAATGGGTGGTATCATTCGGCATCTTTGTCAGTGGTAAGATATCCGGCGTTCAACCTGGATCACCTGGTCTCAACTAACTCCGTCGCCTAGTATACTCTGGCCTGCTTGACATAGCCCTTGCTGTCATTCCATGGTTGATCTTGATGCGACCCACGCCGGCAGAAGAGTCTTCCGGTCTTACGTTGAGCAAGAAAGAGAAGATTGGCGTTTCCGTGGCACTCAGCATGGGCGTCCTGTAAGTCAACGTTCCGTTTCACACCCGGACTCCATCTCACAGTCAACAGAGCCGGCCTGGCTGCCTTTGTCAAGGCCTCGTACATGCGGTCAGTGAACGACACCACAGGCGACTTTTCGCGTAAGTGCTCCACGGGCATGTATGACTCTCCATCGGTTTCTGACCTGTTCGTGTAGACGGAGGTGCCGAACTCACCGTCTGGGGCGCCGCCGAGACCGCAATCACAATCATGGCGGCAACCCTCCCGGTGCTGCGAGTTCTCCTACGCGATACCGCGGTGAAAAGCCGCTATCTTCCCGAGGCCATCAAGATGCGAGTCAAAAACACGACGAGGCGGTCCGAGGGGATGTTCTCGGCTGCTGATGGGTCCCAAGTACCAGACGAAAAGGCCCATATCACTTCATCCGGAGCTTCCATGTCGACGGCGGGCGCCTCGTCTTCGTCTTCTGGATCTTCATCCGCAGATTCACAAAAGGCCCTGCTTTCTAAACCAACGCCACCGAGGCCACAGGTATCGACGGCGCCGAAGGCATCACCAATACCACAGGTTTCAACAATGCCACGGCTATCAACCATGCCGAAGGTGTCGACAACGCCACAGAGACCACACAGGCCACAGAGGCCACAAAGACCGCAACAACCAACAAGACCACCGAGACCACCCGGGTCGCCGGTGCCGATGATTTAGGTCTACTTGTACCACCACATGTACCATCACGGGCCCGACAGAGATCAGATCTCTGGCTTGATGCCGAGACTATGAGTTATGATGCCAATCTCTGTAAATTTTGTACAACAGCAGCTGGCGAAGGGATTGAGACCGTTACCATCTGGTTGAAGAAGGTGGTCTGCAAATAACCTCGCAGATGTCGCAGTGGCCAGAAGTAAATAAGTAGTAATCATAATAGAGACACACCTTCTCAAAGGCTAGCTATCAATAACATCTCACCAAGATCGAGGCGTGTAAACCATGCCAACTACCGCGTCTGCTCATGGCCAATCGGCTTGCCAGACATTTGGTATGCAATCGGCGCAGACGTCGCTACCAGGTGCGACGGCCCACCCTCTCGAGGGTCGTCAAGGATCATGTTCATGGGGAACCCCACATCGAACGGTTTGTAGCCCTCGATCCGCTTGATCTGGTCCTCCGTGAGGTGGAGGCTGAGGGCGGCGATGTTGTCGTGCAGGTGCTCTACCTTTCGGCCACCCACAATGGGGAATACATAACGAGCCTTCCGCATCACGTACGCCAGCGCAATCTGCTGGATGCTCTCGATACCGTGCTCTGCGGCAATCTCCTCCAGCACGTCGCTGGCTTTCCGCTCGTCGTCGGACTGCTCCGGCCCGAACGTGGACCGCAGCATTTCGCCGTCCTTGCGGCGCTGTTCCACCTGCTTCTTGGACTGCAGCTTTCCGCCGCCGAGGACGTCCCAGGGGCAGAGGGCCATGCCGAACTGGCGGGCCATGGGTATGATGTCGCGCTCCAGATCGCGACGCAGAACGCTCCAGCGGCCCTGGTATACGGAGAACGGGGTCTTGCCCTGCAGCCGGGCGTAGGTGTTCGCCGCGGACACGATCCAGGCGGGTGTGTCCGAAACGCCGAGGTACAGGACCTTTCCCTGCTCGACGAGCATGTGCAGGGAGTCCATGACCTCCTCGACGGACGTGGTCCAGTCCCACCAGTGGAGGTAGAGCAGGTCGATGTAGTCCGTCTGGAGCTTCCGGAGGGAGTCGCGAACCGAGAGGTGCAGCGACTTCTTGTGGTTGCCCGAGTAGTTGAAGCACTTGCCGGGGCCGAGGTCGTACTTGCGGTACTGCGTGGTGAACTTGGTGGCCACGAACATGAGGTCGCGGTTCCGGCGCGAGGCCATCCATTCGCCGAGGAGGCTTTCGGACTCCTCGTTTTGGTAGTTGTTGGCCGTATCGATGAAGTTGCCTCCCGCGTCGGCGTAAGCGTCCAACAGCCTGAACGACTGGTCCTTTTCCATGGAGCCCAGGACCGAAGCCCACGCCGAGCCGATGGACATTGCTCCCAGGCACAGAGGGGAGACCCTCACACCAGCAGTGGTGGACAGGACGCGGTACCGCCCGAGCTCGGTTTGGGGCTCGGGAGCGGGAGTGAAGAGAGTTTTGAGATCTGACATGATGGGGAATTGCGTGATTGATGACGGGCAAGACTATGGGATCACCGCCCGAATGGGTTGTATGTCGTGTGTCGCGATACTGGTCGTTGTTGGTAACTGGACAGCAGATGAAGAGCAGACGGCCCATTTCGCAGGTTTTATACCAAATGGCACAAGAGTTCGGCCTTGATAGCCACGATAGAGTACAAAAGGCTGGACCCGGCACATGATAATGTCCGAGAGCATATGCAGCCCGGGTTTCAGTCCGACCTCCACGAGATCCGATCGAGCCGGGACTGGTTTACGATCTGTGCTCTACTTGAAGAACGTCTACACTACCCTAGATGTGGAATCTTTTTGTTTCCATCTACCGGGCCATGAATCCTTGCGGTGTTTGTTCCACCTAGAAAGCAATCGGTCCGCTACGTCGGCGGAGCTTTGACAGGGGGCCCCACCCCGGAAAGCCCCCGCAATTGCCGGAGTGGGTCTTTCATCCGGCCACGGCCGTATCCTCCATTGTCAATTATGTTGCGGCCTGCCAGCGACCGCAATCATCCTCAATGGGAACACGTGAGAAAGCTAGGTGAGTCAAGGACATCGAGACCGAGCTTGTTAGTCTTTAGTGAAGGCGAAATGGTCGAGGTCTGCACTTCTAGCTACCACCTCGCGGACTTACGGAATTGGCTTAGAAGGTTGAGCGTGATATGTAATGGGAAGCCAGTCTGTCAGTTCCAACGGCGATTTTAAAGGGTTGTACCGTCTCAATGACGTCTAAAGCGTCGTCCATACGCCATTGCGGAGGTGATGATGTGTGTACGGGGTCCGTTTGGTGACAGGATGCTGATCCTCCTTAATTCTCTACCTCGGGATTGCTCTCTAGAGGTTCCCAGGTTGGTGGTGGAGTGGCCGTTGAAGTTTTTAGATCAGAATATCGAATGGTTCAAGCTGGGACATACAAGGCTTTAATTGGAAATTTCAATCGTTTCTTCTCCCTTGAAAACACTATATTGATTCCAGAATGCCAAATGTTTCTTTGTTCATTATGTATTCAGCATTTTCGTGACTAGGGAACGTTTCCGACTACGATACTCGTGGTTGGAGCTAAAGCGTGGTACATCGACAATCTTCAGAATAGTTCAAAAAGCTGTAAGGCAATCCTACAAGTTGACTGATGTGCCGAAACTCCATATGCGCGCGTCCAAGCTCGCCCACGACCACGACGGGGCGCGATACTTCTTCAGCAGTCTCGGATTGTTATCCTCGACGCCCTGCTTCTGCGTCGTCCAGAGACATTGCTGGATGAAACCGTCTATCCACATCTCCGCCAGGTATCCCGCCGAGCCGTTACTCCGTCCGTACGCTTCCGCCAACGCACCTACGCCCAGAAGCTTGTCATCTTCAACGGTCAACTGACGCTGCGTGTAGGCTCCCACTCGATAACCCCAGCTCTCCGGGTAATTCTGCTCTGTAAGGCGACTAATACCTGGGTCGAAAAACATGCCGTACATAGTGCCGTACGTCCGGAAGGGCGCCGCTCTCGCATCGCTCGTCTTCGAGACAAAGCAGGCTCACTACTCGTGGGCTGTAGAGGATAATCCGGGAAGACAGCAGGGTTTCCTGCATTGTCCACGCACGTGTGAACAGGGGAAAATTATTCCTGCAGCAGACCGATCCGAGATCGCGGGGGAAAAGGAGCACATCCGAGAAGACGTTGTCGTCGAATCGAGCCCTCATCTGCACGGGCTTCCATTCGCTGCGAGGGTGGAGAAATCCATCCTGGCTCGTATTCGCTTCAATCGCCGCAATGGTCACCCAGGAATTGTTGTAAACGTTGTGCATTTGTGAAATCTTGCTGAAGCCCTGGCACTTGTAAGTATGCTGGTTCCGGTTTCCACATGTGGTGGATCGTCAGTGTCAGCGCAGTACTTGCATTAAAGGCCCCTGCCCTTATACTGAGAATGACTCTATGCCACTCAACTGCTACTTGTGCATCGCTTACCTGCATGCCCAAATCGTCTCCATCAGTATGTTCTCAAACATACAGATACCTCTCTACATAGGATGAATACAAGATTAGACTCTGGAAAGTCTTTGGAAACTTGCACCATTGAAACGTACTACAGATCTCCAATTCGGTTACATTGAGAAACTAGAATAACAAAGCGGGATGTGATATAGCTAAGGGAAAGCGCCAAAAAGTATTGGAGCGGGATGGATTCGAACCACCGACCTCTCTCTCCCTTTTTGTAGAGGTTATAGGTTCTAGGTATACGGATAACGATACAAGAGAGAGAGCGCCATACGCCACTAGACCACCGCCCCATGTTAATAGGTAGAAGGCTTTTAGACTTATAGCCTCGAAGCTGCGGCCACGGATGGCCTCTTTGTCCTGAACCCTGATGGAGTCTGTCGGCCAGCAAGGTAATCAACCGGCAAGGTGATCCTAACTCGTACGCATACGTATCTGCGTCTTATCACATATGACCATACATAAAATGGGTTCATTTTACGTGTACAGTTTAGAGAAACATTTACAACACCTGTCTGCCGAGTTTGGGCTGTCAAGGCCGGACTCATGCCGGACCCCGGCCATGAGTAAGCGCCGACTCGGCCCGGGATTCCCCGCTGAATCCTTCGGCTCATGGTTGCCTAAATATCAGCCCAAGCTGACGTTTTCCTTGACGGGGACGCAATACTGCCGTCAGCAACATTTCCTTGCACCTCTCTCATTTTTGCAATTCTAATTTTGAGAATCACTGTTGCAGCAATGTCACGACCCCGAACGCCGGTTGAAAGAGACGAGCATGCTGCTCAAGATGGTCCTGGCGATGAGGGTTGGGAAGGATACGACCTCCAGATAGCCCTCGACCAACTCGCCGCTGGCTCAACTGACGCACTCAAGATTTTTCTCGCCCGCCAGCAGGGTATTGATCCGGACACCGTCCTCCTTAGACAGAGTGCATGGCAAGCGAGGGAGGACAGCCAGCTATCGTATATCGGAAAGATGGACGACATAGGGCTTCCAGGGGCGACAGACAAGCCCTTAGCTGGGAAAACCAAGCGACCACGATTTGAACTCAAGGACACCAGGATTTCTCTGGAATACCCCCCTTTGGATCCAGAACGACGTCAGTTCCGGCTCATCAAGCTCGCGCCACCGGACAAAGATGGCATCGTCCGCCAACTCCAACTCGAGACGTTCTGCCTCGACGATGCACCACAGTACCTCTGCCTCTCTTACGTCTGGGGAGACCCGGATCGCAGCATGCGCGTCAACTGCAACGGGAAGATGATACCCGCCACCCAAAACCTGTTCCACGCCTTGCAGACGTGTCTCGGTCGCTATCCCGAAATGTGGCTGTGGGCTGATGGGATTTGCATCAACCAGGACGACGTTGTTGAGCGCAACGCACAGGTTCTGCTGATGGGCGAAATTTACGAAAGGACAGCCATGGTACTGGCGCATCCCAGCCATCACAAGTATAGACTGGTGGAAAGGACTACTGCGAGCCATGACCATGGTGAAGTTACACAAGATCGAATGGGGGCCACGCTCAGCTCTGACGACGAAAAGAAGCCGCAGCCTGACACAGAAATCTCTGTGGGAATGGTGGAGATTGTTGACGCAGACGGCCCCGAAGGCGACGCGTACAGTTCCTCGAGCGCACAGGGGGCCATCAGCATCATGACCTTTCTCTCACGAATCTGGTCCGACCCTGACCGTGACCAGATCCAGTCCGACACTGAGTGGGAAAAGACGGGCCTACCAGACCCAGACACAGAGTACGGGCACGCCATCTGGCAGAACCTTGCCAGCTTCTGGACCCAAGACTGGTACTTCCGCACTTGGGTCCTGCAGGAGGTCGTCCTGCCACCAAAGGTTGTTGTCCTGTACGGAGAAACAGCAATCAGCCTCGACGCCATCACCGAGTTCTGGAGTCTAGCCAGACAACACGGCTTGCCTCGGGTTCTGCGGATCGGCAAGTATGCCGACATGTTTAGCAAGGTGCTACATCTCAGTCCTGTAAGCTCGTTTGAGAGCCTCAGGAAAAGGCGAGAGAAAAGCAAGGCAACTTCAGGCAACGATGCCATGAACGATCAGTCAGGGGCAATGCCGCAGAAAGAGGCAATCGCGGCACCCAGCCTGCTAGAACTACTGGTCATGTCGAGAAATAATCTGGCCACAGATCCTCGAGACAAGGTTTACGGGCTCTTGGGTCTCGCCAACGATGCTGTGGCCCAGGCCATCGTTCCAGACTATTCACCTGCCAATACTACGGCCCAAGTCTTCACCGAAGTCGCCTCTGAGATGGTGAAGGCCGGCGAAATCGTCGATTTTCTCCAGCACGCTGGCCTTGACCAGGACATCCCAGGGCTACCATCCTGGGTAACGGACTGGACGAGGCAATCGAGGTCAATTCTCCCCAAGCACCTATACAGGTGTACAGGCAAGACCGCTTCCACAGTCTCAATATCAGAGCATGACGATGGGCCAAGATTGCTGGTGCGAGGTGCGATCCTCGGAAGAGTCAACCAAGTCGGAGCAGCCTGGAAGTACTACTCCCACAATGAGTCCGAAGACATTTTCAACAGATTCGAGACTGCACCAGAGCAGGAGATGCCGCCTTTTAACGACGAGGATGCGCGAAACTTCATCATGTCGCTCGCTTCCAACTTTGAAGAGTTTCTGGCTGACCGGTACGCCGCCGAGGGCTTCGAGGATGCGCTGGTGCGGAACCTGGCTGTGGACTGTTCGTGGCGCGGCGAAAGAATCGGACGGAGAGGCCCAGGCGGCTTGGACAACGAGAAAGCAATGCCTGATCACGAAGACGAAACTTTTGCCGAGACCTCTCGCTCAAACGAGTTCTTCGAGGCAGCGGCTGCGTTCAGACGTTTCTACGCCAGAGGGCCCGAGTCGGAGGAGGATCTGGTGGCGCCTGGGATCCGGGTCCATCAGACGATGATCTTCATGTGGCTTCTGGACTTTGACGAGGAGACAGAGGCCGAGCTGCAGAAGCAGATGGTTCCCTACACGGTGCCTTTTCAAGAGGCGCAGCGCGGTCGGCGCTTTGCAGTTCTTGGTACCAGAGTTGCAGCCGAGACGGAGACATTGAGGAATGGGGCGGAGGCTGGGTCTGATAGACAGGGAGGGAAGAAGAGGTACGCGACAAAGCAAGCCGCAAACTATCTCATGGCCACCCTGCCTTGGAACGCGGAGATTGAAGATTACGTTGTGTTGCTTGAGGGTTTCAGCACGCCGTTCGTTCTCCGCAGGTCCAAGGCGGGAGACGGGACAGAGGCGGAAGAGTTCAAAGTGGTCGGCGACTGCTACGTTCACGGTATCATGGATGGAGAGTTATTGCGGCGGAAGGATACCATATCAAGGGACACAGAACTCGGGCGAGAATTTTTCAGCAAAGACTTGGATGGTCGAGAGTATGCTATAGAGGCACCGCAAGGGTTTATTCCCTTCACAACTTTCACCTTGTCTTGAGTTTAGATAGCTGGCTTACACGAGTCTAGAACCAAAACCCTGCAGTCGGAGCTCATAAGCATCAACTATCAGCTTCCTTCCCCTGTTCTAAGGCAAGTAAGGCAGAACGGTGATGACCGGCGTGCTCCAAACATCCCAATTGCCTGACTTGACGGGATCACCGAAAGGTGCCAGAGCGGCGAAACGCATGCTTGTTCAAATTATCGTCAGTCAATCCCTTGGATAATGTCTCGACCGGATAGCTTACGTGTAGTTGCCGGGGGCGATGTAGCTGCCATTTGCCAGCTTTCCCATCCACCAGAAGCGATCGGTCAACTCGCTCCACGAGGTTGTTCGCTCAATCCCGCGGATCGGGAACGGCAGAACCTTCTCCTTGTCCATGGTAGCTGGGTCAAAAGTGCTGGCACCCGCGGAGTAGGTCGAGTACGTGGCGGCACCAACGTAGCCCTCTTCTCCAACGGTGGGAGGGTACCTCCATCGGTTTTCAACGTAGCTGGCGTCGAATATCTGAGATTCTGTGAGCCAATCGCCTTCAACGGCTGGTGACTTTGCCCACTTACATCCCATCGCAGTTCTCTCGTTCCCCATTTGAACTGGGCATAGACTTTTGGAAAGTCTTGAGCAGCACGGCTGGTGTTGAAGGCATACCTGAAGCTGGGTCAGCTCTAAAGCCCAGCATACCCAGGGAATGTGAATCTTACGTGTGGTAAGCCTCGATGCCTTGGCCGGAAGGTCCAGATCGCTGCACTGGATAGCCCTCCGGGAACATGTTTCCGTTCAGCTGAGTCCTGAGGTCGAATGCGGCGCCTTTTGTGTGTCAATAAGTTTAGAGAAATTCGCAAAAGTTTCACTCCTCACCCAAATAAGGTATGGAAAGCGTCTCGCCGTCAATGTCCGTGATTAAAATCTTCCCACTGTAGATGGGCAACTTGGACTCGTCCACAACTTTCGGGTACGTGAAGTTAAACCTGTCTGTGTTTCAGCACAAAACCTCTCAAAATGGACGACTCCACCAACTGGGCTTGCTTGGTTTCTCCGGGGTTGATTGTGATTGTTCCAGACGGCAGAGACACCTCGGGAACGAGACTGATGGGCTTCGCGTCCAGAACATCAGCGAGTAGCTGAGGTGTTCTTCCTTGGGCATTGAAGCCACCGGATGCTTCCAAACCGAAGCTGTATGACAGGGGCTTGTCGCCATTATTTGTGATGTCCACCGTGTGGTATGGACTAAACGATGCGGTGTCGTTGAGGGCAAACTTGTCAAACGACAAAGATGTGTGAGAATAGAGAAGCTTCGTCGCGTTAATCAGCCCGTTTCCGACCTGTGACACAGGTGCCGAGAACCCAAAATCAACCGGTAGAGCTTGAGGCTCGATTGCCTGCCACGGCAACGACTCGCCGCTGGCGATGATGCGTCGGGAGAGGTCTTTGGCGAATCCCTTACCGTGAACCGCTCGGCCCCCGTGTCTCCCGATGTACAGAGCGGCAACACCGGCAACATATGGGGTCGCCATGGACGTTCCACTCAGCACCCTCCACGTCTTGTCGAGATATGTGCTGTAAATGTTGGCGCCGGGAGCAGCAATGTCAGGTTTGATCTCCAGGTCGTAGGTGCCGCCCCAGCTGGAATACTGCGAGGGGATGCCGCCAGCGGCGTCGAAGAAGCCTACCGCCCAGTCGCTGTCTGTAGGCGCGGTGAAGTCGGCCGTGACGTTGCCGCCCGCTTTGACGGTCTCGATCATCGCAGCTCCGGCCTTGGCGTCGATCAGGGCCATCTGCGACTTGTATGCCGAGCTGGCAACAAGTTCGAAAGGTCGATAGTCGTCGTTGTAGAGAAGCACAAACCTCGCGCCGAACTTTTCGACGTTCGTCTGTTTGACATAGGGGGTGCAGCCGCCCCTCCGGATAAGCACAATCACGTCGGAGAGGTCCGGCGTGTCTTCCGGAAGCGCGCCGCACGCCTCCGCTGAGATTCGGGGGTCGAATGACAGAGGCAGGATCTGCAGGCCCGTGACATTCCAAAGACCTCTGTTCACGGGGGGTATGTAGGCCAGCTGGGTTGTGTTGGAGTTGCCGTCGAGGTCAAAGGTGGCGTGCCAGGGTTTTGCAGGAACCCGGCTCGTGTCTACGGATGCCACCGCAAGAACCTCTTTGCCGGACGAACCGCTGCTGGCGTAAAAGGGACCTTCGTCGCCGTCATTGCCTGCTGCGATGGTGACTACGACGCCCTGCTCGACGATGCGAGACGCAACTGTGGCCCAGGGGCCGTCGGAAAAGCCGGCAGCACGACCGATGCTTGCGGTGATTATATCGGCCTGGGAGTGATGAGTCTTTGCTTCGGGAGATGGACAACGTGTTACGCACGCCAGACTCGTAAGCCATGATGGTTGCGTCAATCAGAGTATCTTCGTCGGTCCCCTCGAACTAACAGATACCCAGTCAGTGACTGAATACACTCACGGGCCTTTGCCAGCTTACAGCGCCAAAGACTTTGAAGGCGAGAATCTCTGCTTCTGGGGCGACCCCGACATAACTAGTAGAGATAGGTTAGAGATGAAGACAGGATTGTAGAACTCATGGATACTCACAAGTTGCTCTTGCCAGCAATTATACCAGCGACGTGGGTTCCGTGTCCCAGGGAGTCGAGAGGGTCTTCATCCGGGGTCTTGTCATTTGATCCATCATAGTCTTTGATGTTTTCACTCGTCAGCTCCGAGACCACCAGAGGAACGGTTCTAAACACCCACCTTCGCCGACAAGGTCGTAGCCTCCAGAAACCTTGAAGCCAGGTCCATACCCGCCTCCGAGCTGAGAGATGTTAGCATCAAGATGCCCGTTCAGTGAGGCGACCGTCTTTACCGCAGGGTGTCGATAATCAACGCCAGAATCAATGACCGCGACCTTCACACCTCTGCCGAATACTCCAGCTTCGTGGAGCTTGTCGACCCCCGTGGAAGAGTGAATCGACCAGTTCAGAGCCGTCGCATCGTCCGAGAACGAAGCCTTTGGTGTCAACGGGGCCAGTCTGTAAGTCTTCACCGGCCAAGCCTTGGCCACCTCGCCGACATTCTGGAGGGTGTCCAAGTTCTCCCCGTCGGACTCGACGCTGAGGCCGTGGAAGATGTCGCTTTCGAAAGACTTGAGGACCTTGGCTCCCGTGGCCTCAATCTTTCGAGACAGGTCCGCAAGCGCAATGCCCTACAGCAACGTCAGAGCTGACCCTCGGCCCGTTTCTTGGGCTTGACTCGCACCGGTTCGGCTTCCAGAATGAACTTTTTCGTTTCGGCCAAGGTAGCGTTCGCTTCATCGCCCCTTTTCAATTTTCGGTGGTTCGAAGCATTGGCATCGACGGCACATACTGCCAAAGGCAACAGGAAGGCGCTGAATCGCATGTCGAGAAGCAAAATTGCCAGTCAACTTCAACTGTCGTGCGTCGTGATGAGCTATGCGTCAACTGGACGACGACAACACCACGGAGTCATCAGTGATTTGTAGCTCGACGGGTGAGAACCCGGATAGACGCAGTATCTGAAGCTGTTTTCCACGAGCGTGTTGCTGCGCCTAGTTGTTTATTCCCTGCCCATTGACGTTCTGGGGAGATGGTTCAGGACATCTCATCCGACGGCGATGGGGTCAAAGCTGCGGGCCACAACTCCAAATGGAGCCTTCAGGGCAACATGACGCGCTTTACGATTGGCGTTCCTGGAAGGTCGAATCGGCACCTTCCTAATTCGGGCGAGCTCGCGTTTCTCAAAGTGCCCTCTTCTGCATCGTCACCTTGTAGGGTTGCAACTGAGCATTGGATGGCGAATGGGATCACCGCTCGTCACTGACCCTTGAATGATGCCAAGCTTCACACGGAAACCTAAACAGCGCATATTGGCTCATCTTTTGCGTATTTTATCTTACATTTGAGGTTGATGCCGATGGTGACAGCTTCTTCGCATGATCGATACGCTTGCAAGCAACAACACCGCATTGAGACAAAAATAAGTTCGACAAGTACCATTGGTATGATGGAACTTTTAACGGCTTCAAGGGTGCTTTACGGTTTCCCGAGAACACGGAGCTGGCCCCACGTCGGATACTGAAGGCCGTGTTGCCCAAACAATCACATGATGATGTTACACTCTTGTGTGTTGGTCTTGGCTACATCAAGGGTTCTTATCATATATCCTTCACTCAATTGTCACTGATAAACTTTGAGATCTTGTAATTGTATGGTTAGCGTATCTGAGAGCCGTAAATCACGATTATTGATCAATCAACTGATTTTCGAGTTGTCTTCTTGGCACATGAACCCTTGTGCTTCAAAACTGACTGAATTCAGTTTTCTCATGGTTCATAGCAGTAGGGCAATTATACAGTGTCTTGAAAGGCCTCAGTCTTGTGGCATGATCTCAAGCACAGCAGTGGTCCTGTGGCATAACACAGAGATACATCCTTTGAAAAATGTTTTCATGAGGGAGAATGCACTCAAATATCAGCGACAGCCTGCAGCAACTTGTATGTCCCTGTCATTAAGTGGTGGTGCTGAACTGGCGGTTCTTTCGAAAGCGGTCGCCCGAAGACATTCAAGACGCAACCCGCATGTAGAATGCCGGTTTGCCTCACAATGGCTCCAACCTGCAGCATCTTCGGACACGGGTGCTATGGTAAGTGCCCCTTGGGTCTTGGCCGGTCCGATAACTCTTTGTGACAGGGTTCTGATCCGTCATGTCGAAAGGCTTTTCCCACTCGAAGGTGGTACAGATGACTTCAAATGGACGCCCCCTTGGTACGATTTGGTTTCCAAAAGCAAACACAACCTAGTTTCGGTAACTCGAGGTTTGCTGCGTAACAAGACTGTAAAAGTATAAGAACAGGACAATCCTACGGCTGACATGTTACTGTTTCAATTTCAGATCTACAGGCTTTCGACGTCAGAATCAGCAGCTTTTCAACCGAAGCCTGACTTTTGAGCCCTCTCCAACCCGGTAGCCTACTCGAAACCCCCCGCTTCACGCTTTCGAATATGAAAGGAACGTTCATCTTCATACTCCTGGCGGGCGTCGCGACCACTCTCGCGTTGCCACTAGAGGACCAGTTGGTAAAGCCATCGGCTGGGAAACACGGGGACGAAACCTCGGGACCCAAGATCTACTACCGCACCGGGACCACATCCGTCCCCGTCGACAAGGACGGTATTCCTGCGCGCATGATCTCTCGGACCCCTGGCAGCGGCCCAGGCATCCCGGTTCCTGTGCTGAAGGGCGAGCACGAAGACTACAACGACCCGAACCTCGGCCTCGATATACACAGCAGCGTTCGGGCCAGCAAAAGAGCGAGCCCTGAAGACGCGGATCGCATCGACGTTGTTTCCAGAGAATCGGACAGCGAGGAAGCTCGCCCGAGCGCCACCATCCCCCGCCGCGTGACCCTTACCGAGGAGGCAAAGGCGCTGTTTTCCTCGGCGATGGCCATATACAAGGAACGGGTCGATTGGGCGGTCCCAAACTACCACCACAAGCGATCTGAGGGCGAAGGAACCCACGTCGACGAACCCGAGTCCAGGTATTCTAGCGTCCAGAGATTCGAGTAGGGTAAATGGTGGGCTGACGCGTCGATGACACATTCAAATGTTGAGTGGTGTCGGTAATCTGTTTCTGACACTGAACGAGGTGTATGAGAAAGATGGTGATACGGATTAGATTTAAGAGCGTCTGAGAAGGGATACGCAGGACTTTCTTCTTCTTTCTAGCTTTTGAATTACCGTACTGTTGAGGGGCATGGAAATGACCTCCTCCAATTTCATTGAAGAAATCGATATTCAAACGATCGTCTCCGGCGCATCGAATATTACTGCAAGCACATCCAAAGCCGACGGAAGTGCAACCACTCAGCTGCTCCTAGGTCGCGAAGAAAATGAGGCCGTGTGCCAACATCAGCATCGTCACCCAGGTTGACGCACAACACATGAAAGCGAGGTGTAAGAGTTACTAAATAGTCCAATTCTGCGGCAGCCGCTGCTTTTGCATCTTCTATGTACTGTACGCATCCACTGCGTACAAGGCGTGGTATCATGCATTCATCTGCCCATCTCCAAACCGCATTCCTCCTGAAAAGCCCATCGTCCTCGCGAAGGGCTGTATTAAGGATTAAGCCTATTACTACATGAAGATATACGTGTGTGTCCACTTCTCAGGACGAAGGTCATATGTACAAGCAAATCAAATCATCAAAGCGAGAGCGAGTGCGCCGGCAACGACACCGCCGAGGGAGAAGACAGCGCGTCCGGCCGAGCTCACCTCCACGACGGAGGGTGTAGCCGTGGGCGGGGCGGCGCCCGCAGTGCCGGACGGCGTCACGGGGCCGAGACCGACGTTGGCGCCCCCGTCAACGGTGGCGGAGGCACTGGGCGGCCTGACGGCGGTGGCGCCGCCGGGTTTCTCCGTCTCGGTGTCCTTGTCGTCCTCGGAAGCCGTCTTGGTGGCGGCGGCGGCGGCGGTGGGCTTTGCGGATTCCGACTCCGTGCTGGAGATGGCGGCGGCGGTGGTGGACGTCGTCTTGGCCTCGGCGGGGGAAGAAGACGCAGGCGCGGAAGCGGTTGGCGGAGCGGCGGCGGGCTTGGAGATGGCGGTGGGCTTGGGTTCTTCCCTGGCGCCGGACCAGGGCTCGCCGGACTTGGGGTCGCGGTACCAGTTGGACGAGGGGTCGCCGAGACAGTCGCCGATGGTGGTGAACTCGAAGCCCTTCTCCCTGGCGACGTCGATCATGTACTGGACGAATCCGTTGACGGTGAAGGTGTGGATGTCGTGGGACAGGGCGATGAAGGAGTCGCTCGCGGGGTTCCCTGCGCTGACGGCGGCGGAGTAGGTCTGCTTGGAGTTGGCGCCGCCGTCCACCCAGTCCTTGGTGTCGAGGTTGTAGTCGGTCTACACGGTGGTCAGTCTCTCGAGAATGGTCGTGAGTTCCCAGCCATGGGCAGGCGGTGACTTACGACGTGGTACGAGAGGTCGTTCAGCGTGGAGAGACAGGCGCCGTCGCAGTGGGTGTATGGCGGACGGAAGTAGGTGGGCACGAGGCCGAGGGTGCTGGCAAAGGCCTCCTCGTTCTTGACGAGCTCCTGGACCTTTTCGTCGTGGGAGATGGTGTTGAAGTCCTTGTGGCTCCACGAGTGGCTACCCAGCTGGTGGCCGGCGCTGTGCATGCGCTTGAGGACGGGCAGGTAAGCGGCGTTGGCGATGCCGTTGTTGCCGTTGGTGCCGACCAGGAAGAAGGTGGCCTTGATGTTCCCGTTCTTCTCGAGCGTGTCGAGCACCCTGTCGGTGTACTCGCCGGGGCCGTCGTCGAAGGAGAGCGCCACCTTGCCCTTGACGTTGCAGCGGGTGATGTCGACGCCGTACGGGACGTTTCCGAACCTTGGGCGAGGCATATCTCTAGCGGCGAGAGTCGGCGGCGATTCGAGAGGAACAGCCGCAGCCAGGTCGCCAGAGGCCACCACGGCCGTCAGGAGGTAAAGCGAGTGTACTCTAACAAGCATCGTTGCGGTGTGTGTACGGCTGGTGAAGCGAGTGACGGGTTTGGTGATGAACGTGATGCCTCGAGAGCGGTTGCCATGGGCTGGGGCACGAATAGACTTATATCCAAGCCCAAGCAACGCCAAGTCAAGCAGCCGCAAGGCGTCTGTCTCGTTCCCAACAAGCCCCGGGCATAATGGGAAATGAAGTGCTGGGTGAATCCGCCGAGCGGCGCGGGGAGAAGGCTGGGCACGAGGTGAACGCAGCGGCGGCGTCCTGTCCGTGTGCCGCCCCCAACGGCGGCGGCCGAGTGCTCGGGCGAGACGTGAGAGAAAGGTACGAGGTTGTACGGATGCTTGGAGTTGTCGTTGGTCTCTAGCGCAGAACATACCCCAGCCCAGAAGCAGGAGGATCGTAGGCAAGGGGGGGCTATGTCTTCTCCCAGAGCAGCCCGTCTCGTTCACATGGATGTCTATCCTTCGGGAAGCGTCTAGTACTGGATGGGGTCATGACTGGCCTGTCGCAGTAATAGAGCGGAGGAGGAGAAGCGGCCCAGGAGTCGATACGCCAGGGCATGGTACGAGACCTGCTTCGGCCGGGTAGACCTTTTCGTGGGGTTGCTGTTAGTAAACATGGCCGTCTTAGTGGGATCGTCACAAAAGAGGACTCTCACGAAGAAGAAAAGTCAAGAAAGAAGACCAGGGTTAAGCGTTAGACCTCGTCGGAAAGCCTTGTTTCTTGCTCTTTGTTTTCCCTGCCTGACCGTACAGACAACGTACTTCTCGCGTGGTGCCCCTGACTCGGAGCTGGCAGAGGAAAAGAATACGAGCATTGGCAAACCCGGGAGACTGGACATGAAAATTGCAGTCCCCATGGAGTACGCCCGAGGTACTTGGCGACGGAAGCCTTGGATTCCTTTTTTTAAACACACAATGCAGAGAGAGAGAGAGCACTACTTTGTGGGCTTGGCCCGATTCGGGGCTGCTGCTCGCGGCTAGGCACATAAAGCCGAAGGAGAAAAGGCAAAGACTGGAGGATGAGAAGGGTGCCCGAGTCCGCCTAGCGTGACAAATGACCACTTGCGATGCGATGGCCTCTTCTCAGCACATGCCCCTCAAGAGGCGTCGGGAGCGGCGCGGGCGCAAACCTGGAGTTGGCTGGACGTCGTCAAGGCTCCGGATGATTACCATGCAGAGTGCCTCACTCAGCCTTCGATCCAACGGCCAAGCTCTGGCATGGCCATTCCGTCTCCCCTATGGGCCATGCCATCCGGCAGACCAAGGGGGCAGAGAGGGTGAGACGGCGCGGATCTTGGCGCATTTAGACTTGTGTGGAAAGGGATTGACGCAAGGGACGCGGAGGCTGTGATTGGTGCTTCACACCAGCCATTATCGTGGTCGTACCGAGTACAACATGGGTCTGCTTCCGAGGGTCCAACGAAATGCTTCCGTAGCTGTTCGCTTCTGCCTGTACGGAGTAAATAGTCTGCATGGTGCCTGAACAAGGGAGACGCAATGGATCGGCGGTGTGCTCTCTGCTTCTGCATCTTTGTGCTATTCCGAGCATCACACCAAGAAGGCTGGGGACGGTCTAGTGTAGTCCGTGCCGGTGCCGGCAGTGTTGTCTGTGCCGAAGAGGATGAAGAAGTTGGCTCGTAGGAACCGTGCCATCGTCTCTTGGACCCGAAGGGAAAAGCTTGGGAGAGCTCGGTGCGACGACGGCGTGGCTGGTCTCATCCGTCGTCTGAGCTAGCTCGAATCGACCATGAGACGAACGATGGCGTGTGGCGGCTTTCCATTGCTTCTTTTTTTGGTCTCTGTTGTCCATCTTTGTTATCTCCTCCCACCGGTGGCCATTTGCTTGTTCTTTTGCCTGACAGCTCCGCGGCCATTGACCCAAGCCGTTCTGCCCTTCACGAGACTGTCAAATGTCGTGGCATCAAGTCCGAGGAAACACGCGCTCTTCACCTCCGAGTGCTTGAGACTTTCTGCAATACAGGGCCGTGGCTGCCGAGGCGATTTGCTGGCCTGATATCAGACCAGATTCGGATATTTTGCTGCGTCGTTGCAGCTGATTCATAGAGAAGATGCGACTGCTGATGTGCCCCAGGGATTGAATCCTGCGCGCCCAAGTCCGCTCTCTCCACGCCATCATACCCTGGTCATTGTCGGTCTTTTCACTGTCGCAAGGGTGGGTGGAGATGATGGGGGATGGAAAGCTGCTCCAACGTCTCTTACGGCCTGCTTTCCGCTC
This sequence comes from Colletotrichum spinosum, assembly GCA_004366825.1. Lineage (NCBI taxonomy): Eukaryota > Fungi > Ascomycota > Sordariomycetes > Glomerellales > Glomerellaceae > Colletotrichum > Colletotrichum spinosum. Next base: position 55,706 of record QAPG01000055.1, on the reverse strand, counting down.
TTTTGCCATATCATTGGGTCTTGTCAGACGTCAGCATACGACGTACCTATCCATGAATGTGGTAGAATGTGGAATCGCGCTCGTATCAGTGCCGGGAGGCTCATGGGCTCCGGTGCCGAAACACCTCCGGGCTATCGGCGCCGCTTCTCGGTGGTCAAATGTTTTTTCCAAGCCAAAAGTGAACTCGTGCCAGTCTGGAGGGTTGCATCCCGGTGCATGATAGATTCCATCAGCCTTATCGAGTCTTGTTACTGCGGCTTTTGGTCTGATCCTCCTCAACGTTACACTTGGCCAGTATCCGTACTCTCACAAGCTGCTCTCGTTGCTTTTCCTCCAGATTGCCGTATTCTCAGCACTTTCACCCCTGGACCTCAGCTATCTTGGCCATGCGCTGTAACATGGCCAAGCCAGTCCACGAACCCTGTTGCCGTCTTAGCACCACTTGGCGAGCACAAAACCTCGAGAGGAAAAAGAAGAGCCGCTCACGCGCTGGAAAGACGAGAGTCACTTCCGAGTACAAGCAGCCAGGCAGCCTAGTCAGGTCGTCTGTCCAGATGGCCGATTTCTCACACAAGAATGAGGCCACATGCAGGAACAAGACACACAGCCAAGCCCGCTTGTTGCTTATTCCTGTCTTGCTACTCAATCTCTCTCACTGTGGCTTCTGCCTGAATTCCAACATCTGTGCGGGCCTTCCGTGGCTTCTTCCATAGGGCGCCATTTCCGTGAGAAGCCTGGTTTGTCTGTTCTTCGTCTCACTCTCGTACAACCCACCCGTACTCCGGTACAACCAACTGGATGAGCAATGAGATGGCGGTTTCCCCTGTAGGTATATTCCTTATTGACATACGGAACTCTGGCCCTGAGTGCTAGTCCGTCGTACAGAGGTGATTTGACCAAATCTCCGGCCCGCAACGCCAAGATCGGCCTGTAGCGTGCTTCACCATTCCCGTCGCTCAAACATCCAGAGGATCAAGCCCTGCGTCCCACTGCCGATCACAATAGCGCATCCGAGTTTTGTGACTACATGGACAATCTCCCCAGACCAACATTGGCGGCATACACGAACCGCGTTGTAAGTAATGAAGTCTCAGCGCGGCACCGTATGCTTTCCATTCATGCGCAAAGAAGAAAGCATATTGTCGGCTGAATCACTCACTTTCTCGAGATCTCACACCGCATTGCATTGAATGCTTGCTGGTTTTGCCCCTTGTCCTGCAGTGACTATCGTCTTCGAGACACCTTGTTGAGAATATAGTGTGTAGCTACTGTAGGTAAATGACCATGTCTCATAGATCTGTGCACGAATGAGGCGGAATCCCATCCGCGACCTGTGGTAATGTCGAGTCCATCCTTGAGGAACAGCGTCCGCTGGCCTCTTACGGCCGAGATATGTCATTGGGGGTTTTGGCAATCCTACCAGCTATTTGGCAGTACAGCTTCTCACGGAAGCCTCATGGAGAGTTGTCCGAGCTCATTGAGACGACCACGCTGCGGCACCTTTTCGCAATAAGATTTGGCTCTGTACAATGAGAAGTGAGAGTAAGATAGGCCACGGTCACGCATCAAGGCGGAGTGGAAACTCAGCCATGCACTAAGAACGCTTCCACGGGGCTTTTCCAACGTAGGTGTAGGGAGTCTGCCCGAAGATTCCGAGTAACCCTAGATTAATGATGGATAACACGCTCTCGGGAGGCTAATTAGCAAGGGGACATTTTCGGTCGGCAAGGATTCCCACGTAGACGTGTTACCGCCAGAGGAGTGTGCTCTACTCCGTACTCTTGCAGCAGTGAACTCACAAACAGCTCTGCTAATTTTCATGCTGCAGTGTGCTTGTTCCTCTTTACTTTGGGAAGTTCGGCCCAGGTCTCCTTATCATCGAATGACTTTGGTATCACCGGTGTCTTACCAGTCCCGAGGACCACCCAACGGCATTAAAATAGACCTTGCGTGCGTAAAGACTCGCGTGATTGATGCACCCTCAACTCGGAGAGAAAGCATAATGAGGTGTGCTCCTCATGCAAACCTTGAAAGCCCTGCGTGGGGGCACCGGTATTCACCAAATACTGCGCAGCAAGTCGGCGGTGACCGACGCCAGATGAACTACCGGAACCAATTTCTGGGCTACTTGCTGTGTGCTTCTTGAATCTGTAGGAACTCAAACGACTGTAGTATTTAGACCTTGCCTGGTACGCATGCGTACGTAGTATTACGCGTCCCCAGTACTTGTCGTCCCCTGTGTCGGGAGCTCTGGGTGGCATCGCGTCCAACTAGGTATGCAGCAAGCACAAACATCTGGAAGATCCAATTACGCCTTGTCGGCGCCGGGATGACCTACTCCGTTAGCAGAGAAGCCATTTCATTGATAGGGTCCGCCATACACCGCCATCTCATTATCCGAGGAGTATGTTCTTTTCTGAGCGACGTAGCCGTAGGGCTCAGTAGAACGTGCCGCTGGAAAACTAGATCAACTTTACGCATCTCATGTCAGATGAAACTGGATTCTTTGACCGGATGGTCGCCTGTTGTTTCCCAACCGCTCACACTCTAACGACATGACGAGTTTTACGAGAACACACCCTATCATAAAGACTCACGGCCAGCTTGTGAAACCGAGAGCGATAGGGAAACAATACTAATCCGACTTGGTTCGTACCATGCGTGCTTTGACCGACTGGTCCCTCGGTGTGCTGCCAGTGTCTCGGGCCTGCATATTCGGGGGCAACGTCATGGATCTGGCACTCGTGTTTTCTGCCTGGCAGCGCCGACTTTCGCGCTCGGTCGAAGAGTTTGATGACATGCCGGCATACCAATGCGGAATTTCAGGTAGACGGTGGCTTTTCTGTGATGGTCTGTAGCTAGTTACCATTGTATTATCCTTGACACCGCATCACATCGCCAGAGTTAAAACGGCCTTCACGCATGCTGCCGAGGCAGAAACCGAGCGCCGCACGTGAGCAACAATCACACCATGATTGCGTCACTTTGCAAGATAAACTTGGGCATGATGCAGTATCTCTTTCATTATGCAAGTTGCGAAGACTTCTGTTTGGTATCTGAACGCTTGAAACCGATCGTCAATCAAAGAGCTTCTGTCGCGCGGGATCCGCCGACGCCGACGCATGCATCCATCCCCTGCAAGTCTCCATCGTCCAAGTCAAGAGATTCGCAAACGCTCTGATACGAGTAACAGTTGTGCCACTTGGAAATTTTTTAAAAAAAAATGACCCCCCCCAGTCTCTTTTGCGCCGATCTTGAATGCTTACCAAATGCCGAGAGCCTTCGCCCCGGGTGCCATGCGCTGCGGTGTCGAAGGCGTTGGTGGTGGATTGCTTTTGCTGGGGGCGTCTCTCCCACCAGAGTTGGCCCACTGAACGAGAAGTGCCGTAATCATGACTGTGAAGTTCCATGAGAAGCTGAGAAGAGCGAAGATGACGAGGGGGTGGAGGAGCAGGAGCGGGCAGACGATGAGGCGGTGGTATCTGGACACTTACCGTCGGTGTTACAACATGCCAGGCACAGCCACACGATTTCCCCCCCGAGAGCCAGTAATACTGAGAGATTCGCCATACTGACTGACACGGTGAGAATGGCGCCGACTAGAGTGCGTACGGCAAGTCTCCTGAGCCGCACGTTTGGCCTGATGCCCGGAAACCGTCGACGATTGGATCCAGCGGCCCATGGCCTTACCATCGCGGCTTGGATAGATTGTAGTTCTGACGCGAAAGATTAGTTGAGTTGAGGGATCGGTGTTATGTGGAAAACCTACTCAACAGCGGTACGAGAAAGAGCGAGGTGAGGTATATCTGTCAGGAATAAGAAATAGTCCCAAGAAGCTTCATGCTGCTGATGAATGGTCTTACGTTGACGAGTGCGTCAAAAATCATAATAGCCATTAAGATGGGTCGTTCACGGCCAACTGCACACACGCTCGTGTCTGCGTCGAAGTGATAAGTGCGGCTAATTCTGCTGTCAGCAACGCTGCGATGTGTACACTGACACCTAGACGACGACGACGTACAGATGGAAGTTGAATATTGTGATGCCGCTGTATGTTCCTGGGCTTGGTTAGCCTCACGGTGATTTCTTTGTCGTGACCGATACATGGTCCATAACATACCGATCATCATCACGGAGTTGCAGGCGTACAGCTTAGACTTGAGCCGCGGCTTATTCGAACCGCGAATGACGTGCTGAGAAGGTGATGAGTGCTGAGTATCAAACGACGGGGCACTGACATACTGCTTTCTCAACCGTGAGAAGGTAGACAAACTAGCGCCGCATCAATGAGTATTCGAGAACATCACTTCACACATGAACATTGACTCACAGCCTTTGGATGTTAGCCGTGAGGTTACACTTGGCAGTGGGCTCACTTACTTTGGTCACGACATAGGCGCAGAGGCATAATGTTCCGACGGCGGAGCAGCCACCGGGGCTCATGTTCAGTCCAGATTGGAATATAATCTGTACAATCCAAGAGCCTAATACGCCAACAAAGGCTGACAGGTAGACCAGTAGAATCACTTGAAGACGACGACACCTAGGTTAGTTCGAGTTGGGCAATCGCTATCCAGACTGTAATTTGACTTACACCACCTGGCCCATGGTAGTGGCCGCCAGTGTTTGACGGCGAACCACTCGTAGCCTACAAGATATGTAAGCGCATGCTCAGCTTGGGCAAGACCAGTGGTTGGAGATGCGACTCACAGAACAGATTCGCCAAAATGCAGAGCAGAACCGTGGTGACGATGAGACTGAGAATCTCTTCATATTGCATCAAGGTCGACTTCGTATTCGCCACAGTAGCACCACCACTCGTTGCGCTAGGCGGTATGTACATCTTTTCGATACCGGTATCTACCGGCACACGATCGGGATCGGGATCGGAGTCGGAAGTCCGCAGTCGTTTAACGGGACGGCGGTCGTATCGGGTCCGGTGGACACACACGCGGATAAGGGCCAGAAAGCGTCCACATTAGTTCTTCAGGTTTGCGCGAGAGTGAAAACAATTTATCTAGCTAGACCAATGGTATAAGTAAATATCTAAAGGGAGGCTAAGGCGGTGGGAGAAAGCTTAGGACAACTCACTTACACACTCTCTCTCACTCCCTCACTCCCTCACTCCCTCACTCCCTCTCTCTCACACACACACACGTACCCTCTCAGACACACACATATTCACACACCCCTGCGGAAGGGCAAGGTTTTCCCACCTTGCCGCGCTGCACCCTCCCATCATATTAAGCTTTCTGCGCAGGGACGTATTGAAGCGCCCGCAACGACTCGGCCTTCTGATTTAGCATCGTTGGCGATGCTGACCCGGGCTCATCTCATCTCGGGTTCGGATGGGCAGTCGACTTCCAGGTCGTACAAGGCGCATCAGTGGTTCAACGGACTCCGAGGTTGTCTGATGGGTTACTCCCGGCTTGTTTTTGACAGCTCAATCCGTGTCGGAACGGGATGTGGGCGTCGCTCTTGATCTCGCTGAATTGTTGCTGTATCGGGCCTCGGTCAGCATAACCTGCCCAAGATGATGTTGCAGCATAGGCTCAGACGGCTTGCGAGGTCGCCGCGAGGTCGCGTGTTTCTTTAAGCGTAAAAGTCATTTTTGGGGCGGCAAATGCTCCATTGTGATGAATACCGTCGGTGAGGTGGCTATTCCCTCGGTTATGGAAACCGAGTCCAGGCCTTTCGGACGCGCTTTTCGTCTTTCTGGCGGCTTGACTTTCCTGCTCACGACGAAGTTCCGTTCAACATGGGCTTCTGATACGGCATATCGGCGGCTGTTTCGAAATGTTGCAGGCGTCTAGGTGCAGTCTCTGTAGACGATGCCAAGGCAGTAACCGCCCTCGGCTTGTTTACCGCACGAATATAATCTTCTTGCTTGAGGAGACTTTGGATCTGCTCTACAGCTCTACATCCAAGGTACCCAGCATATGTCTAAGTGAACCTTCCAGTCTGTCGGGAGTCTCCGCAAACCTTGACTTGCCCAAGAAACACTCTTCATCTGGAATAAGACTCTCCCGGGCCTCTGCGTCTGCAATGTCTTTGTTGGTCTAGCAGTTTTATGCCGGCACACTACCTAGCAAGGACAGAAAACGTCCATGCTGCTCTGCAAGATCGCCTACTCGAAACGCGAGGCAGGGATGTCTCTGTCGTACCTTACGGTGTAGCCATAGCTCCATGTCTATCATGGTACCACACGCCGACGATGCCTGCCGGGACCATTTCCAAATGATCGGGCTCAAGTCCGTATGGACTGTTTGACTTGGAAGCTCGAGTTGGAAGCAACGTGGTGCTTGTCTCAAGTCATCCTTCTTGTCAGCCCAATCTCACCAAAGTAGAAATCTTGTAGCACACCAAGTATGCATGCCGCAGCGAGTGTCCCTGAACAACTCTTTTCATCCTTTACTGGCGTCCTCAAGACTGCAGCATAGCCTCTTTCGGCCGCCAGATTAGTAGACCGAGAGTCTTCCCCAATCACCCGTTCTACCGTGGGGACCCGGTTCGGATCCTGCCCGGCGCTACCAAGGCCAGCCCAGAGGAGAGCCATCGATTCGCCTGGTGTGGGTGACATTCTCGACGTTTTCCAACGCAAAATAGCAAGCTACCCCCTAGCAACGACAACTGGCTTGGCTTTCACCCTAATTGTAGATCTCCTCGGGGGTCCATCATCTCACGTCTGGGGCTGGGCAAACCGGCCTGCACCATGTGCAAGCCTCTGCCCTATGAGTGACGCTCTGTTTCGAAATCCGACCGGCCGGCCGCAGCTGAGCTCGAGAATTCGACGTCGACGTCCAGCCTGGCCTGGCGTCGACGAAACAGTCCGCCTCGCCGTATCAGGATTTACCTCCTCTCCTTGCCCCGACCAACAGGTCAAGGTTTCTATGGACCAATCGCAAGATGACCGCAGCAGTAGTAAAGCTGTCCCTAGAAGAGGCCGAGCAAGAACTATCAATGAACATTAATGTCAGCACTTTTCGCACTTTTCCGCACATTCAACTCGGCAGGCTGCCGCGTGGATTTTGCTCGGATACGCTTGAGGGCGCTGAGACTTCCTTTGATGCAGACTTGTTCGTTCAAAGGACGCCGGTGACCGGCACGGCACACTGGCTTGCAGCAAGACGAATGCTTCACCAAGAATGACGCGGCTGTGCAGCAAAGACGCGAAGCAAAGCCGCTGGCCGGGGAAAATCCACCAAAACCAGCGATTTTGTGCCCCTTTTTCAGCCCTAATCGTAGTTGTTAACCGGGAGCTACCTGGTAGATGTTGGAGATGGACTATTCTAGCCGAACAATTCAACCGGGGACCGGGGTGGAAAGACATGATGGAACTTAATCGACGAGCCAAAGCTTGGAGAATCTCAAACGAGTCCCCAAGCTCCGGCGGCACAAGCTTTGGCTCCCTCCATTTTCTTGAATGAACGGGTTCGGTCCCGATGCAGGATGGACCATGTCAACACAGCATCTTGGCATTTCGTTTCGAGACGGACGCGTGCTGTAAAAGGCGGGGGACAAGAGCTCTGCTGACAAGGCCAATCGACGGCTCCAGGTGACAGTGGCAGACCGCGGAGATGTAGCCGTCATTTTGCAAGTCCGATGATCTCGCACGAGTACGGCCGAAAGCACGAGACCCAGGTCATGTGGCCACCTTTGAGGCATCTACTTGGGCGTGCTGATGACCTGTCGATGTGACGGCAGACCACACGAATCAGTCTTTTTTTTTTCCTGTGCTTCAACCCAGAACACGCTTCGATGAAGATTATGTATCGTGGATGCCACACATCTGTTGAATGGGCTTCGTGTCGGCATATGGCATTCATGTGGCCGCGAAGAAAAGACCGATTCCATTTGACGACCCTCGACAATCAGAATCCAATGCCGAGAAATCAAATTCCCCATTCCAAGCTAGACAACTGCCGGTGCTGATTCTAGATTCCAATGTCGGCTATTGACGAGACGTCATGTGTGGCAGGCTTTCGGCAACTGGCATCTTTGCGAGTTGCAGGTTTGATCCTGGTGTGCCACGAGGCCAGGCCGTCGACGTCACGGAACTCTCGCGTGAAGAGGAGAAGCGAAAAGAACAAGCAAGCAGACCAAGCACACTGTTGGTTTGCCTTTGTGCCTTTGGCTCGGCATCGGGGCACGACCGATCAAACTCCGCTGAGTCCGCTGAGTCCGCTTACAAAGGTGTTGAAAGGGGCACGAAACTGCCCGCATCGCGAGCTAGAATTTCTGCTCAGTCAACCACACACACACACACACAAGTTGCGACAGTGGCAACACGGGTTTCCAGCAGCCAGCAAGCGCACACGTACGCTTCATATGTCAGCAAGCGACTATACGCCTCGGCTGCGTGGCATGTGGTATTCTCCCCTGCATTGCGGCTGGGCGCTAGAGGGTCAGGGTCTTACTCGACACAGGTTTGGCCTCTGCCTCCATCACGAGAGAGACCGGGGCTTTCCCCCCTCCCTTTACAGAGAGAGAGTCGAGACAACCCCGGCTCCCAGGCGCCAAGCCCACCCCGAAGGTGAGCAGTGAGCAGTGTATCGCCAGAAGTCGTCGTGATGATTCCAAACGTTCCACCACGGACGGAACCAGCGGCTTTCTGCCCGCCAGTCATGTTGGACATGACTACGCAGACGTTGGTCATGTCATGGTGGCCATCGTAAGCTTCTGCTACGACGTCCTCGCGGCTCGGGGCGATCTGACGATGGGCGTGTTATCCTGTACAGATCGTCGACGACGAGCCATTGAGAGAAAGGCAATCAGTGGAATAGGGCCGTTAAGAAGAGGCTAACGCGGCTGTAAGGGCGTGGTGAGTAATGGCCAGTTCGGCTCGCGGATCACGGTGATCTGTGCCTCCGACTCCAGAGTCCACCGCCGCCAGCGACGGTGAGCCCGACGACGCAAGAGTCAAGATGACGATGCTGCGATCCAAGTCCGATCAGCAAATCATTGCAGGTGGAACATGTCATGTTGACCGAGCAATTGAGCCACCGCCGCGAGATCTGGTGTGAATATTGGGTCTGGGAACTCGATAGATGCAGGGTGGATTCTAGAAACAGGCCACAATGTTTCTTCCACGGCGACAATGGCCATCGAGGATCGACCAGAATCGACATCGTGATGCGTCAGACGGTAATCATTCCTTGTGGCGGCGCCACCCGCCTGACGGCCCAACTTCTCGGATCAATATCCAACGGCTCGAGCGAGGCCCAGGCTCTCGGACGTGAGACGGACAAGTGACCGAGAGGGAAACCACCCGGACGGCCTGGAAGCCGACGATGCTCCAAGGGGTCAAGACATCTTCCGGCGCCGGCAGGCCAAAACATTTTACCACGCAAAGCCAAGACGGACTGGTCAAACGAAGCCACGATGCCTCATCATTCATGCAAGGAGATGATCTTCGAAACGCTCCACCTTCGCATACCGAGTTACATTCACGGCGAGCTCGCGTGGTCCAGCTCAACCACGAACCGCTTGATGCCACGGAGGGTTATTAGCGTTATGGAGTCTCTCGTCTACTGTCGCCGTGTCGAGCCTAGTGTCCGTATCCACACAACGTGGACACGCAGGGTTGATTAGTATACCATGACACTCGCATCCACAGCAGCTGAAGATGCGAGCCAGGGGTTCTGCGATGGCATTATGCAACTTGGTGGAGAGCTGGGCGAATACGGCGAAATAAGCAATGAAGCAACTCGGCAAGGACGATTCTAGACTTTGCTGGTCACGCCATCCCACACAGCCCAGCTTCAGCCAGAGGAGACCACAGGGGGGGTCGTCACGATGATGACGGGTTTGGGCTGAGAGAGAGACGACGCAGACGAGGCCCAAGACTAGGGATACTGCGTACTGTTACTACGATGCTATGATTGCCCCCCCAGATGCAGAAACCTTTCCAGAGTGGCTTTGGAGGCCATCGTGGCATTACTACCGTGCCTGTCTGGTAATCCTCAGCCAGCCACCAGCCCGCGTGGCAGCCCCATTGCCCGCTCCCAGGCCATCCCTGCTACTTCCACCATCCCTGTCTTTGAGTTCGCTCTCACAGATGTCACGGAGATGAAGGCCTTGAGAGGGATCCAAGAGTATTGCTTTCTACTTGGTCGGTGTCCATTCTGGGTAGCTTGGACGCCCATCCCATCTTCTCGACAAAGGCTAAGCAACCTGGAACAGCAAACAAAAGTTGAGACCATCTGTCTCAACCACCTCATTGGTAACGGAGAGCTCTGTCCAACGGCTGCCTCGGCAAGTCTCCCTACTCGGACGCCTACTCGGGAGAGCTAATCGTACGCAGTACGTGTCGCCAGCTCGAGTGCGCGTACTTTTCACCACTTCAGTACGACTGCGCTCGGCACGCTTCCGCTGATGAAGCATCGCCAACGGCCGACCATGGGTGAAGTATGCTCTCTCTTCCCCAGACCGGCGGTTGTGGATGCTCCCTCGATGGTTTTGCCCATTAGAAAAACGGAGAGACAGAGAGTGAGAGAGAGAGACCAAAGTAATTATCCCAGTACTGCGCAGAGAGAAGGGACCGGCGTCCCGGGATGACCTCCTTTGAGCCGGGCCCCATTTCCCACTTCCCATCCTCGTCGATTGTCGAGCTCCCATCCATGTGATGGGGCCGTTCCCACAACTACGGACGGAAGACATCCATGCCGAGCATGGTCCCCGGTGTTCCTAGTCAGTCGTCTGCAGCGCCGAGCCAGAACGACTCCGGGCTGGGAGGAGAGGCTCGCTGCTCGTTTTCTCTCACACGCAGGGCCTGGCCTGGGCCGGGCAGCTTTCCAAGTCAGGGACAGGGCATCGAAAGGAGCTCCCCCACAACCTTGAATCTTCCGTGTCCGTAGGCCTGTTTAGGTTCTGGACCTGGATCGGAGCCGTGGGATACACGTCTGTAACGCAACCATATAACCATCTGCGGCGCGGTCACCTTCTGCCCAGATGCACTGCGTAACTTTTGGACGAGCCCGTCATACACTCTGGCGTCGGGAGCACTTGCGCACTCTTCGGAGCACGGCTTACAGTCGACCTCTTTCACCGAGTTTTCGAGGAAGAGTCCGGCTGGATGTCAAGCACGTCGGAAACGAAGCCGTTCCCGCACGGCTCGTGATAACCCTCTCTCTCTCTCTTTTGCTCTCCTACTCTCTCTCACCCTCTCTCTCCCTCTCAGTCCGAGGCTACCCTCCCAATCCCACACCCAGAACGAGCGCAGACCGACTGCCATGGATCCCCAGAGTCGGACGCTGACCCCTCTGCCCGGCGTCCTCCGGCGTGGTCTCACAGCGGTATCCTTCTTCGGTTTCCTCTCCTTCCTCACGACAACGGCCCTCTTCTTCGTCTTGACGTACCGGCTCGCGAGGTGGTACCTCTCACCGCCACCGGAGCGGCCCCATCTCACCCGGTACGACCCCGACCCGGATGCCGCGCTTGCCGAGGAAATGGGTCTCCCGGAAACGGTGTACGACGCCGCCGCCGCCGCCGCTACCGGCGGGCAGAAGCATCCGACCAAGCGCGTGGCGCCGAACCAGTTCCTCATCCTCATCTACAACCTCTTGCTCGCGGACATCCAGCAGGCGCTCGCTTTCATGCTCAACGCGGCGTGGCTCACCCGCGACGGCATCGTCGTCGAGACGCCGACGTGCTGGGCGCAGGGCTGGTTCGTCTCCACGGGCGACCTGGCGTCCAGCGCCTTCATCACCACCATCGCCGTCCACACGTACCTCTCCGTGGTGAGGGAGTACAAGCTGCCGACGTGGGCCTTTTACACGACGATCTTGTCCGTGTGGTTCTTTGTCTACGCGTTTGCCGTTGCCGGCGTCATCATCACAGGCAACGGAGCAGACCACGGCGGTCTCTACGTCCGCGCCGCCGCCTGGGTGAGTCGGACCCGATCGTGATCCTCACATACGCACATCACATATCCTGCTGCTGTCTGTTCCGGTGTGCTGACATGCTCCTCAACCAGTGCTGGGTCAACGTCCGCTACGAGGCGATGCGTCTCTACCTCCACTACCTCTGGATGTTCGTGTCCTTCTTCGTCACCGCCGCGCTGTACGTGCTCATCTTCAACCACATCCGGCGCACCGATCCCTCCCTCCAGCTGCCGTCCTCGTCGGCCAACACCACCACCTCCTCCTCCGACTCGAAGAGCGCACGCGGCCGCACCTTCGGCCACCACGCGCACACCCCCTCTGGCGTCGAGAACCGCCCCCCAACAGCGTCCAACCGGCAGCCAGCCTCGCTCGGCAGCGCCGGACACCACCACCCGGCCTTCCTCATCTACCCCGTCATCTACATCCTCTGCACGGCGCCCCTCGCCCTGGGCCGCGTCATCACCATGGCCGGGAAGGAGGTCAGCCTGGAATACTTCTGCCTCGCTGGGGCCATGATCGCGTCCAACGGCTGGCTCGACGTGCTGCTCTTCTCCACGACGCGCCACGTCATCATCTTTGGCGCCCCGCTCGACTCGGAGGAAACGGGCATCGAGACGTTCGCCTTTATGCGCACCCCGGCCAACCGCCGCTACGGCAACATGGTCTGGGTGCAGGGTGCCGGAAGCGTGGCGACGACGACGAAGAAGAAGAAGAAGAAGCAGCAGCAGCAGCAGCAGCGTGGCGCAGCAGCCACCACCGCCGCCGACGAGGGCACCGGCGGCTGGTTGCGGACGGTGTTCAGGGGCCGGGGTCGCGTCCGCGCCGCGAGGGACGGGAGCAGCCACCACCATCGTGGCGGGGCGCAGAGGAGCATCAGTCAGGAGTCGCTGCGGCGGCGCGGGGGGATGGAAGGGATTCAGATGGAAACCGTCACGACGGTCGTGGTTGAGATGGAGGAGGGGCGCCGTACAGGGAAGAAGCCCGCGGACGCTCGGTCTCACTCCATCGAGAGCGTAGACAAGGAGCGAGCGCAGAGCGTGGGGAGCCTGTGACGAGGAAGCGTGGCGTGGTGGGCGTGTGGTGTGGATGGCCATCCATCCCACCTGTCGTGCGAGAGTTTCCGTAGGGTCGTCATGGTGGTTATACACAGAGTGTGTGAGGTGGCCTTCTCTCTTGTCCTTTCCTCTGCTAGATAACCAACGGCGGCGTATACGGCGGCAAGGTCACGGCGATGCGTATTGGGAGAGGTTCCCTGCGTTGGATATACCCATAGGTGCTAGCGACTCTTGTAGCCCTCTTCTTTTTGACTTCTTCACCCTCTGTCGTACGCAAACTTTCTGTGTTGGTAAAGATCAGATGTGTGACAGATGGCACTTGCCCCCCCCCGTCCCTGTTGAGGTTCTGAAAGCGAACACGATAGGGGGTCATGGCTGGGATTTTGTGACGTTTAACGTGATGAGCTGGGCCGAGAGTCGGAGCCGAGTACGAACCATTGTCGTTTGTTGAAGTCGGCCTCCGTGAGGCAACGGCATCTTCTATTCACGTCTGTATCAGGAGGCCTTGTGTAGAACATTGTCTGATGGACTATTGTATCTGTGTGGGCAACAACGAAGCTGTGCTCCCAAAGGTATGGGGTGGATATCGAGGAGAAACTGTGTACTGCGTGAGAGCAGGGTTCCGTAGCAGAAAAGTAAGAGCAAAGACTGTGCTACTGTGTGAGCCGCTGGGAAACCCCGGGATGCGTGGTCAAGAAGCTGCTGGCAAATACCTTGTCCCTCTGGTCGAGCTCACTCTCTCACGGTAGAGCTGGAGAGCACACGAGTTTCACAGCCACGTTTGAAATGCCACAACCTGTGATCCTTGAGCGTCATGGGATGAACGATTTTCTTGGCACTCCAACCGTAAAGGGGCCACGCAAGCGGTGTCGACGAGGCCGGTTCTGCGTCTAGAAAGTCTGCCCTGCCCTCTCTTCGAAATCGTTTTGCAAATGATGCTTCCTCTGCCCAGGCAGTGGCATTGAGACGCGTGAAATTTCTCGCTGTATATATAGACACATGTGTAGATGTGTGTGTGTGTGTATCTACATGTCTATATAGGTATCCGTACATACACACACACACACACACACACACACACACAACGTTGACACATTTTGCAGCGTAACCACTGATTCCATGTGCTCAATCACCACCTGTCCTTGCCTTGGCAACAGCATTCTTTCCAGCCGGTGGTCTCACATGTTGCGAAGAGCAGACCATTCATGATTCCTGACGGCCGAGTACAATCTCCAATTAGACTCGGCCGGCTTCGAACGTCTACACGTTGAATAGGCGGAGGGGTGAGGTGTAGGTTTGCTGGAGCCACGTGGTCGATGATGGCTGCATGAAGTGTCTCGTGGCACATCACTGTGATTCTCTGGGGCAACAGCCTTGACCAGCTACCCATCTCAGAGCGGCTACTTCTCTTACGGTGTCAGGATGATACCTGAGAGGCAACATCGCTCATATAACGTCCAAATCCCAGGATCATTAAGCCGGCCACAGTCGGCATCATCCTGATCCTGGAAATGGTGGGCGGTGAGCCATGTGCCGAGCTAGAAACGGTAATCGATCCGTGTCTTGTGTTATACCTCATCTAGCTGTTCAACGAGGAGAACACCCAAGAAGCTTGGATGATGTTTATATGAATCATCAAGACCAGGCTGTCACATCTTTCCCTCAACATAGACCAGACCGACAAGACTTGGTCATGTGAGCCGACGACATCCCCATCTCTGGACAACAACTGCTGCAGCCCAGCGTCCCTCTCATATCGGCGCAACGCAGTGATTTTCCATTCATCCCGGCCCAGATCCTGGCGGCCCTTTTCCTCGAGCAGGCGTGCAAAGGTGACTTCATCGTCACCCAGATCGTTGGCACCGCTGTAAAAGTCTGCCACTGGCAAGAGGCCGACCGGAGAGTTGAATGCGTGAGCCGGCGGCGCGGTGTGAGCCCATTCCCAATCGATTATCCCGGTAATGTTGAAGTCGTCGTCCACCAGAATGTGGTCTCCCTTGTCGTCCGCGTGCTTCAGGTAGTAGCTGTGGTCATCTGGTGCCGAGGCCGGTGATACATAGGGGATCAAGTCGAGGAGAAACCGGTGGATCAGGTAGGCGTCCACGGTCTGCTGCGAGTACATCTCGCCACGAAAAATCAAATCCAGGGTGAGCTGGAGTGAAGAAGTTTGGTACGCCTCTAGAGAGGAGAAGGGCCCGGTAGTTTGCATGTCTGATTGGGTAAAGTCCGTGAGTGATTCGCGAGCGAGTGCGCCAACACGAGAGCCGCCGGGCTGATCGAGAGAGCCGAGAAGGTCGAACGGGTACTTGTGAAGCTCGATGAAAATATCTGCAAGTTGGCCCATGATATTTTCCCGTTGCTCTGGGGTCGCGATGGACCATCTGAGAGACCTTCCTGGTAGCTTGTCCATCAGGATATAGCCAACCCCGACCGGGTTGTCCGCATGCTCCAGCGCAAAATCATACACCTTGGGAGCAGGCACACCCGTCTTCCCCAGGAATTGGAGGGTTGCGACCTCGCTCTGTATGATGTAGTCCCGGAGCCTTGCCGGGGGAGATGTAGCGTTGAAGCTGCGGATACGGGCAATCCATTCGACTCCGTCGTCGAAACGAATCTCAATGTGGTAATTCATACCACCCATCACCGAGCTTCGCGTGCTTCTGTCGTAACGCAGCGGAGGAATCTGGCAGGGAACTCCTTGGCGCAGCTGGCTGGCTCGCGCTACGAGGGCGGGAGTGTTGATCTTCGTAATCAGCCTTGCAAGCTCGCGTCCCTCGGCCTCTCGCGATGCAGGATCGTATGCATTTGCATCCTAGCCAGTGGCTCAGTAAGATGTTACGTCGGCACAGATTTCTGATCCTACCTCCCACTTGGGGCATTGATGGAAAGGGCCTTGAAGGTGCCGGGAGCAGAGATGGCGGTTGCAGAGTACACAATCGCCGAGGTTGCGGACAGCTGGTTGAGCGCAAGTGTGGACATCACAGGTCCACATGGGCATCTTGTTGGAATGTTGAATGTTGGTGAGAGAGCAGAAGGCCAGCTTGGCGAATCGCAGAGACGATGATATAGATACTTGGTGTTGGGTAGCAATCCTACGCAGGCTCCCGTCGTTATGGCAAAGATGGTCAGAAAAGGCACCAATCAAGGAGCAGGTAAGGTAAGCTAAGGCTCGTTAAACATGGCCAGATAGCGACGTCCAGCGCGCGCAAATAACCTACAAGAAGGGGAAGTTTTTGCCCTCATTTTCCTTTCGTTGTGTGTCTTGTGATACTTTTCCAGCTTCAGCTGATACCTAGCCTTATACCCAATTCGATATATTTACAGCACAATATTGACGCTTCCATTTTGTACTATTAGTAATAATCAAACCTCCAACCCTCGGCAGTGGTAAAGCAGCACACTTGGGCAGTGGGCGATAGCCGGCGAATCCCTCAAGACTTGCAAAGTGGTGTAGCGTCACCGCCTTGGTATGTACGCCTTGGTATGTACGCCTTGGTATGTACGCCTTGATCGCCCTGCTGCCCCCTCAGGACGGGGGGTAGATTGCATGGCCCCGAGGCAGCCCTCCGCGGATCCGAAAGGCGACTCGAGAACGGGATAATTCTCGCGTTCATCTCGTTGATTTTGGGAAAACGTGGCACAGAAAGTAAGCTAGGAAGTGTATCTGGCTGGATCGCGGGACACGAAACCTTGCTGCGCTCGTGAATGCTTCTCAGCGGAGCGTTGGCATGCATCGTGGCATCCTCTTGGCGGGGTGTTTGTTGTCACTGTTGTATCTCTTGTCGCGAAAGCCAATCTCGCAAAAACTTGGTAAGAATACCTTAACGAGGCTCAAGGCCATGACTAGAGTCCCATGCCCATCATGCAAGTACAGACGTGGGCATGTGACGATGTGTTACGAGTAGTGAAGAGCTCTGGTGTGCAGCAAGATGAAACCGGAGGCACCCCTTCACACCCCAACGACCGTGTTGGAGGGGCACGAGGAGTGATTACTTTGCCAAGAAGTGCCAAGAAACCTCTTGCTTCACTGGTGTCTTCTGGAGATGCTTGAATCGAAGCCCAAGATGGTGAATATTAGTATCATCTCGATCCAGACCACCGATGAGGCGAGGGCTGTCTGTCCATCGAGGACGTCAAGACATTCCACTGCGGGGTAACAGCGTCATAAGCAATTCCAGGCCAGCTCGTTAGACCACTGAGGGCAATTCTTCCTGGCCAGTCGCGCGCTTTGACGAGATGGACACGACACCTCTCGTCCAGCATCAGCCATCGGCAGCCCGTCTTCACGATGAAATTTCCCACCCTCCCGTCCCGAGCGGCGTACATCCACCTGCGCAACCCGACGAGACGCAATGCCCTCAGCCTCGAGGTCCTCCAAGACGTGCGCTCGCAGCTTCGGAGCCACCTCACCTCGCCAGCAACAGGACGCCTCCTCACGCTGCCGCCGTTCCAGCCCTCCATCCTCGACGACCTCGAAGCAGCCGCGGAGGGCCGGTCCAAGTCCAGCTCGGAACACGGCTGGCTCGTCGACGCCAGCACCTGGACGGCGGAGCGTCGGCACCTACCCACGGTCTTGGTCCTCCGCAGCTCGGGTCCCGTCTTCTCGTCGGGCCACGACCTCAAGCAGCTGGCGTCGCTCTCGCGCGCCGAGGTCAGGCGGACGTTTGCCCTCTGCGCCGAGGTCATGAGTCTGATCCGCCGCAGCCCGGCGCCCGTCGTCTGCCCGATTCAAGGCCTCGCCACCGCGGCGGGGTTGCAGCTGGCGCTGTCGACGGACTTCCCCATTGCGCTCTCCACCACCGAGTTCCGACTGCCGGGCGCCAGCATCGGACTGCCGTGCACCGGCCCCGCGACGGCTGTTTCGCGGCGTCTGTCGCCTGGTCTGACGTACCGCCTGCTGCTGACTGCGGAACCTGTCGCGGCAGATGAGATGCGAGACGCCGTGGACGTGGTGCAGGAGCCGGAGCACGCCGAGTCGACGGACACGGCCGCCGCCGCCTTTGAAGGACGCGTCGCCGAGGTGGTGGACGGGTTGGCGCGGTCGGCAGGGCAGCCCGCGGCTTTGGGTAAATGGGCCTTTTGGACGCAGGCTGGGATGAAGGGTGAGGGTGACGGGTATGAAGAAGCGGCGCACTGGGCTGGACGTGTGATGGCTCTGCATGCGAGGGGTGCGGATGCTCAGGAAGGGATGGCGGCCTTTGCGGAGAAGAGGGGGCCGAGTTGGAAGACGTGATTAGAGGGGGAAAGATCGGGATGTACCGGCGGATCCTCGGCGATCGGCCCCGCACCAGACCCACCCTTCTCGGCCCTTCCTCCGGCCCACCGGCCACTCTACATAAACAGAAAAAATCAATGTAAAATGATGGAAAAAAAATGGGAATGAGATGCTCCATGGAGCTGGAATTCTGGGATGGGAGAAAAATAGTGACCAACGCGGGGCTCGAACCCGCAGCCTTCAGATTTACCTCACTCCGTACACGGAGGTAGAAGTCTGACGCGCTACCATTGCGCCAGCCGGCCAATTATCCTGAGATGTTGGGCTCAAGCTCCAGTGGAGATGTCCGAGCCCAGCACAATGCGAATCAAGACGCAACGAGACTCCAAGTCGAGGTTTTGTTCCTCCTCTCAGCTCTATACAACCAGGTCTCACGCGACTGCGTCCAAACCCTCTGGCAAGGCAACGTGTCCCGCCTTGCTTTCATAGACTTCTTTTTCCAAAGTTGAGATGATCTAGACTTCTTCCGCTGTGGCCTATGACAATTTAATAGCCGAATGGATGGGCCGATGGCCAACTCTGACCGTAACTTATTTATCAGGACCCATCCTGCCCGAGGACGAGCATCTGCTTCAGTACACCTTTCGCCGAAGACGTCCCAGTTCTGGCCCATGGTCCGTACTTCCGTATGCTGCTAAATCACGTTCAACGGCGCTGGTGCGACGTCAACGACTCGAATCTCGGTTCCAATCGCTGGGCGACGGGACAGATGATGAGTCCCGGCTCGCGCCCAAGGATTCCGACTCGTGCCCAAGGAATCCCAACTCGTTGCAGCCATCACGGCCCAGTCGCCCATCTCCAGCCGCCAGGTAACATGATATGACTTCTCTCAGGTCGAACTCTTTCGCCATCATCTGTTCACAACCTCTGAGTCCAGACGCTGGCAGGCTCAACATGTCCCTCCTCACCTCCACCACATTCCCGCTGCCCGACGTCGCAACACAGTCACCACCTCGCCAACCTCGTCGACAAAAGACTGCGCTTTCGGCGGCGCATGTGAAGGTGCTACCCGACGAGGGCGTGTCGAATGACGGGCTCGCCAACATTGACCCCAACCACCGCGCGAGTCACGACTGTCCCCGAGAGAATGCCTCTGTGGAAGCAGCATTGCCTGTGTCGCGACTTTGGGCTAGGTTGTCCAGCAAGCGAACGCGGTTATCCAGGATAATCTGATGCCTGATACAGTTTGGAAAAAGGCCATCGATCTATCGCCATGTTTTCGCCTTTGTGAGGGGCGTCTTATCTGACCCAACATCGTCACCTGGCTTCACCATGTCCTGCGATGGCGACGAGACTGCTGAATGGCATAACCGCATGGCCAAGGACTTTATTCAACCCTCGACGGCGTGACACTGAATGATCTCGTAGGCTATGGAGGAGCTCATTGACACTCGTTTGGCCTAGGTGGCACAACTCGGCCCAATTCGAGGACTTTTCTCTTCTCTTCTCGCTTTTAAACCTTGCCATTCTGGTTGTCTCGGGACGAGGCTAGGAACCACTCACCCGACTCTCAACTTTTTTCATCATCTAATCATCATCATCGACATTATCGTCACTCAGTCGTCCGACGGTGGGACCTCATCCCCAACACAACCTCCAGCACTGAAGTCATCCTCTGCAGTAAGCCTGACCCATGGCAAACTCACTAATACCGAATAAAGACGGCTGGTCACTCCTTTGAAGTCTCTGCAGATTGTCTTCCACTCAAGCACACGGCGGAGCGTCGAGATATCAGACCGCGGTCTCTCTAATGTCGATGCCCTCCGTAATCTTCATCACCGTCTGCACATCCTTGAACCGAATGGCGCGGTTCTCCCTCTTGGCCATGATGCCCGCCGTCTTGACGATGTTCCGTATACGTCGGCCGTTGACCTCAATCTCGGAGAGGGCGCGCGTCTCCCGGGACGACATGAGGGACCCGCTCTTCTCGAGGAACGTCTGCCAGATCTTCTGCCTCGACGGCATGTCGAGCGCCGGGTAGTTGATGGTCAGATGGATGCGGGAGTGTACGGCCGGGTCCAGCGCGCGCTCGCGGTTGGTCGTGAGGAAGAGGAGAGACGGGTAGTACTCCAGCTCCTTGAGGAATCCTGACACGGCATCTGTTAGCGTTCAAGGTCTTGCCTTGAGGCAAGTTGGGCCAGCTCACGCGACACCATCCTATTGCGCTTGGACGAGGTGTCACTCCGTTGCTCCAAGTACATGTCGCACTCGTCAATGAGGAGAACGGCACCCCATCTCGCGGCGAGCTCAAAGGCGGTGGTGAAGTCTTCGGTTCTTCGACCCCCAACATTCAAGGGGCTTCTGGATCGGTTCCGGTGGCCGCCAGGGGTTTCGTCTTCGGTGTAGTCGCCCAGCTCCATCTTGAAGAGTGGTGCTCTGATCTTTTCGGCCACTATAACAGTGTCAATATCGTGAACAACGTCGCTCTCCCTCTTCTGATGAAATATGGGACACTTACCGGATTCAGCAGTCAACGTCTTGCCGACACCTGGATCGCAAGCGAGCAGAGCCACGAGACCGCCGCCTGCCCTTTGTTAGCCAACAGCAAACAACAGGAGGAACACACTACGAATTTAGACCTTTGCCGTTGATGACATCGTCGAAGCTGTCCCTGTCCTTGACTTGGCTCTCAACAAACGCGAGGATGAGGTCCTTGTATCCATCCGGGAGCACCAAGCTCTCAAACGGCTTATCGTTCCACTCAATGTCGCTGATTCGATCGACCTCGAAGCTTTCTGCAGTACTTCGGTCAGCGAGAATCCTGACGTTTTTTACACCTCACGGGACTTACTCCATTTCTTCTCCTTGAGATCATAGCCCGGGACACAAGCAATACACAATGACAGGTGAAAGTCGCTCAGAGCCTTGCGGGAACGCTCGAGACTAGCCCGGGCACGCTCGGCAGGATCTCTGAGCTTGACAAGCTCGTCCAGCTCATGGCGTTGGCGCGCTGCCTCGCTCAAATCTAACACGGCGTTGTTCACAGACACGTGAGCCAGACAGGAAAAATCAACAATACTCACGGCTGGAAACGGACCTCGACCGGCTGCGGCTCCTCGACTCGGATCTCACCCGTCGGCGCCGAATCCGTGGCGGTGGAGGCGGCGACGACGACGCAGGGAACCTCTCCTCTTCGTCAAAGAAGCGTCTCGACCGGCGGACGCGCACACCAACATCGTCATCATCCCAATACTCCATTCCCCTCCTGCGAGTCGGCGGGCCCTCGAGAGCAATATGCCCCCCGGCCGGAGCCGCGTCAACCGGCGCCTGGACGATGGACCCGGTACTCTGCATAAACAGAACCGCATCTTTATCGCCGAAAAAGGCGCCCAGCAGCGGCCGGTCGTGGTGCTTGTACGCGTCAACCATGACGCGCACCTCGGCCCCCTTCGCAAACCCCCTGGGCCGGTAGGCCTTGTAATGCGAGCCCGCCAGGTCGGCGAACCTGCGCCCGCGCGCGACGAGCTTCTCGCGGACGACCTCAAAGTCCTCGAGGTACCGCGCGCCGTCATTTTCGGCGATCTAGGCGCTTCTCGCGAGCAGGTCGGTAGATCCTGGAAGGCACAAATGGCACACCAAGCATGGGATGGGAATGCTGGAGAACTTGGCTCCGTCCTTGGGAGTATAAGCCAAGAGAAATGGATAGAAGGAAGCTCAGGGCAAACTGACTACAGAGCATGTCAGACAGATGTGGCGAGATGGATGGAGCTTATAGGGAATGCTGGAGACGAGGAGGAAGTTACTGCATCTATAGATGTACAGCATCAGCTTTCCGCGCTCGTAGTTCTGCGCATCGGCGAGAATGCTCGATGGTCTATCCTTCTCTTGAGATCCACCGACGCGGCTTGCTGCCTTGAGCCAAAGGTGACAAGACCAGCAGGCAAGATTGGTGTCCAGTATCTATCTCATAGAGCTGTGGAACGCCAAACAGGCAGCATCTGCAAGAGATTGGACGAGCCCATCCAACCCCGTCGCCATTGGATGACTTTCCGAGTCGGCTGTGCATCTCTAACGCCGCTACTCTGTGGTTGTATAGCCATGCGTCTTACAAGTCCAACGGCCAAGGCAGACATGGGGACTGACGACCAGAATCCATGTCGTCTTACTCTGGGCAGAAACATGTCAGCAAGCGGGGTCAGTCACCTTCTTCCACATGGATCATCGGGTTGAAGAGCACACGTTCGGCGGGCGATGCCATTTTGAAGGAAACGAATGCATAGGAAGTGCTAAAGGCTGTTGGGCATAGTCTACGAAGAGGCCGTCTGCTCCAGGGAATCGACTAGATCCAGCTCCGACCTTTCTCAACGACTTTCAACAACTGCAGCATCTAGCTTCTCCTTGTCAAGCTCTCCAGTGTGCTGGAAGTCCGTGGGTGCCGCTGTCCGGTTCAAGATCGTGGACAGGCCAATCTCGCGGTTGATCTCCTCCATGCGCTCAAAGTCGGCCTGCGCGGTACCCTCCGAGCCGAACACGAGGTCCTACAACTTTTGTCAGCGCTTGGAGTCGAGTATAACTCCTTGCGAGCGGGCCAATCTCCTACCATTTCTTCGAGCGACAAACGCTTGGTCTCTGGGACCACGAACCAGATGAAAGCCGCTCCAATAAAGGTCAACAGACCGAAGAGGATGTATGTGCCGTACGTGATCCCGACGAGCATGTCCGGCGTGACCTGTCCCACGATGAAGTTGTTCCTGGCCAAGCGTCAGTGGCGACCTTGAGATATCTTTCAACAAGAGTCAAGTAACTCACATCCAGTTGCTTGATGCTCCAAGAGCAACACCGTAAGGGCGGGTGCTCAAGGGCCAGACTTCGGCAATGATGATCCAGGCACAAGGACCCCACGAATCTGCAGACGCATCAGTTCTACTCGATGCGTTGGTCCAAGCCCATCTCAGCCCAAGACTCACATCCAAAGTGCACCACAAAGAGCCAGACCATGCAGATGGAGGCCCATCCGGCTGCAGGCTCCTCGTGGAATCGATCAATGTTCTTGGCGAGAATCACGGCAATGATGATGTGACAGGTGCCCATCCCGATGGCGCCAACGGTGAGGACGGGTTTCCTGCCCAGTCTGTCGATCCAGAGCACTGCCGGAATCGTTGCAATCTAAACTTTGGTCAGTGATCATGCCGAACTTGCATCGTGCTTGGGCTGAGCTGACCATCATTGCTACTCCGACAACCCCAGTGGCCAAGAGACTCGTGGTATTGCTGCTCAATCCGAGCTGGCCGAAGATCTGGGGTGCATAGTAGAGAACCTAACGACTCAATAAGTAGGGCACACGAAGATAAACCTGCACCAGACTTACGGCGTTGATTCCAGTCCACTGGGAGCACATGTTAGTCTCAACCCCCCTTTCACAACGTTGCCCGCCGGTTCCGTACATACCTGCTGGAAGAACATGGTGACCGTCGCAACTATAACCCTCTTGAACATGGCACGCGTCTGGAACAGGGCTTTCATGGCCACAAACTGCAGCTTGAACGTGTTCCACGCGGTCTGCTGCTGCAGGTGCGGAAAGTGCTCCGCGACGCTGCGCTTCTCGAACAACGACTGCGCCTTGATCTCGAGGAACTCGAGCTCGATGAGCTCGTGGTTTTCGGGGAGGTCGCGCAGATGGGCCAGCGTCTGTCGGGCTTCCTCCTCGCGGCCGTGGTGGATGAGCCAGCGCGGCGAGAAGGGCATCCAGATCATGCCCACCAGGAGGATGACGGCCGGGCCGAGCTGGAGACAGATGGGGACCAGCCACGCGGCATCGGACTGGGTTTCGACGGTCGTGCCGCCAATGTAGTTGCAGCCGTAACTGGGCCGGGTTGTTAGGACATGTTCAAGTCAAAGTGCTGGTTCTGCAGGGTGCCACTGACTCGATCCAGAAGCTGATCATGATGCCAAAAGTGATGGCTTGCTGCTGAAGCGCAACCAAGGCGCCTCTTACTTCCGGCGGTGCACATTCCGAGTTGTAGAGGGGGACAATCATCGACAGACTACCCACGCCCATGCCACTTTGCGGTTGTGATGTTAGTTGGCAGACTCATAAGGAGTAACAGACGTGCGACTGACGTGATGAAGCGACCCCCCAGAATGGATTCGTGACCGCCCGAGATGGAGGTGATTTGCACAATAACACCAAGTATAAAGACCCCCGTCGCAATCAGAACGCCGTATTTGCGTGAGCAAACTTCAGCGATGAAGCCGGAGAGAACAGCACCCAGCCAGGCGCCGAGTTCGAGAATCGATGTCAGCCAGCCCTTCTGGGTCGGGTTTCGCGTGTAACCGTCCATGTCTGTCGCGAACCCACATCGTCAGCAGTCGTCCAGCATGGTGTGAGTGTCTGTCACGGCCTTCTTCGACCTCGGCTGTGCTTACGCTTGTCGAACGAGGGCATGGCCAGGATGCCAGAGAACATGCCCTGGTTGTACCCGTACAGGACGCCTCCGATACACGCAAAGGCCGCGATGCGCGCGACCTTCCAGTTCTTGACGAGAGCCCGCGCGCCGCTGGCACCCATGAGCGCCTGTCGGCGCCTCAGCGCGGCATCGTACGCCGCGTTGCCCGAGCCGTGACCTCCCATCGTGGATAGTCAGGCCTTGGATGAATCTCTCGCAGGACACAAGCCAAGGGGACAGTCGTGATGATGATCCCTGTCAGGCGCAAAAGCTGTGATGGTATAGACGGATAAACGAAGCGTCGAAAAGCTGGGGAAGTGGGGGGGTGGTGGAAGCTTGAGCTCTCTTCCGCTTGACGGGGATGGCTGCTCTTTTATTGTTGCAGGCAATGTATAATCACGGCTTGGTACCGAGGGTTCGGCGTCGGTGTCTAGTTACTACGTCAAGATCTCTCACCTGTTCATGGTCCGTTTCCTTAGACCCTGTCATCTCAAGATCGGTGCCATTCCGGCCGAACGTGGACGGTGACAGCTCTTCATCTATCTCGGCGCCCAGTAAGGCCTTGCATATCACAAGCTGCACCCAATCAAACCCCTCGACGGAGGAAATAAGAACAGCCGCTCGCCTTGTGGGTGTAACTACAGTCATCCAACAAGCTCACTACCCCGCGTAGGAATCGGTCAGAACCCCATGTTTCAAGCACGATCGTCACCGGCAATAGAATTTAGCCTAAACACCCGCCTGCGTTGCTGCATATCCGTTTTGCCCATGCGGAGATGTGAGGACGGTAATCTGCCCATCCTTGGACAGTCCCACGGTACCCGTATCGTGCGGTTCTGTGTCACTATGCCGTGCCATTTGGACCTGCGAATAGCCTATAGGGATGTGGCGGCTTGATAAGCTTGCAGGCTGCTGACCTCAGACGAGCTTCCCTGCTGGGCAAATGTCTCTGTCTGGAGCTATATCCATCGCCGGCATTTAGTCCGGCCTCCGAGGCCAAGGTATGCGGCAAGATCCGCGAGAGGCAATCAGTTCATTATGTGTGCGTGAACGTGGCTGGAGCTCACGTGCCAGGGATCGGGCTTGGTTGATGGCGAAGACTGCATATCTACTGTAGCTATAGTCTATGCAACAGAGATCTGGTACGCTACCCGAACGCAGCCATGTTTACTCCGATTCACTGGGCTGCTGGTGGATCGCTGGCTATCGGTGGACGTTCAAGCTTTCAAGAAGATATTGGTTTGCAGGGAGGCAGATATTCGGTATGCACAACTTTGGTGTAGAGATTCGTATGAAATCTCACGATGCCAGTTCTTCACTCCTACCACGGCTCTGAGATGCCCATACAGATGCTGGGCTCATCAGCAATTCAAGCGAGTACGTCAATAATTGGAGAGAAATCAAGAGCTGGGGCTACTACGTGATTAAGCTAAATATCGTGTCATTTCCCTGCACTTTAAGCAGCCAGCAAAATAACTCATATCCGAGTTAGGCTGTGTCGAGAGAACGCCCGAATGAGAATTTGGATCTATAAGAAAGCTCGTTATAAAAATACGACATCACGTCAGAATGTAGTCCAAGAAGTTACATGTTCCAACTCTCTCGCATATCTTTCACTCGGTAACTGGTGTTCTCTTCATAATCTTGAGTTCTCCAGAGCGTATCCACACAATCGCCTCTTCTCGCGATGCTGTACCGGCATGTTAGCAGGTGAAACACCTTTGAAAGAAATGAGCCCCGCCAGACGGGCCTGCCGAGGGCGAGTAATCCATTCCATCGCTCTATTCAAGGATCAGTTGAGAGGGCAGTGCCGATGCGCCTCAACACCAGTGGATGCGAAAAGTCGTATTGGATACGAAAATTAAATATCGTATTGTAGCCAAGGTGGGGCGCCCCTGGTTCAAGAAAGCTTCTCTATAAGAAATAGAACGAGTTCGACAAGCTTTTTAGAGACCCTTGACCGATCAACTTCTTACACTCGTTTAGACTCTTTTACTCTTGCAGATTTCTGTTGTTCTTGCGTTAAAAGGCGCCAACATCAGCAGGATCAGACCAGAGCACAACTCATCAATCAACACAGGCAGAAACAACATGGTCAACGACGGAGACGGACCTTTTGGGCCCGTGGTCAACGGAACCCAGATCGTCTTCTACCCATATCGGCCCAACGGTGGTGCGGCCTGGACATTCTTGGTGCTCTTTGCCATTGGCGTCGCCGGTCACATTGGATACTTTTTCTGGTTACGAGCGTGGCATTTTCTGCCCTTTATCCTCGGTGGTGTTGGTAAGTCGACGTCTTCACTCCCATGAAATAATAACGAGAATTCCCATAACTGACGGTGTACTCAGGCGAAGCCTTTGGTTACTGGGGCCGCACCCAGGCTTCCAAGGACCCCGTCGCCGTCGGTCCCTTCATCATCCAAAACCTGCTTATCCTGGGCTCCCCTCCCCTGTTCGCCGCGAGCATCTACATGAGCCTCGGCCGCATCATCACGACTCTCGATCTCAGACGACACGCCATGATCAGTCCTCGCCTCACGGCGCTCTTCTACGTCGTCGTCGATGTCGGATGTTTTGTATCCCAGGTGTTTGGTTCCATCATGCCCGCCTCGGGAGACCCGTCGTCCGTCGAACTCGCCAAGAAGATCATCATGGCCGGGTTGCTCGCCCAGCTCGCTGTCATTGTTCTCTTCACGCTGTCCTGCTGGTCGTCACACCGGACCGCCAAAAAACAGGGAGTCGACCTCAACGCCGTCCGCGCGGGCGTTCGGTGGCACAAATACTACCGGATGACGTACGTTGTTGCGGGCCTCATGTTTGTCAGGAGTTTGGTGAGAGGAATCGAGTATCTGCAGGGAGAAGGCGGTTTCGTCATGGAGCATGAGATTTTCATCTACCTCTTTGATGCTCTGTTGATGGTGGCAATCATGGCATTATACCTCTGGATCCATCCGGGCATGTTGATGCGCGACATGGCGCGATGGAACAAGGAGGGGTTTGGAGACGAGCGAAACATCATGCTGGAAAGGCGTTGAGAACGTCGCGGCGGGCGACACGTAATCAATCATGGACCTCTTTCACTCGCATAGCGCATTATAGATGGAATTTCCTTTCTTTGTATAAGAACCTCACGCCCTGTTGAAAGATCACTGTCCTTGGCATACTAGGTATGCATCTATTTTCGATTGCTCTTCTTTCTATCCCAACCTACTTACTCTCGTCGATCCATTGCTCGCAAGCCCGGTATAGCCTCTCAGCCGCGGGTGCTTGTTTCGCAATACGCTGGTAGTGCTCCTCGTTCAACCTCTTGACGAAGAACAAGAAGCTCACGAAAAGGAAGTCGGCGTAGGAAACTGCGTCTTTCGTCAGTCATGCGTCATGGAGCCGCCTCACCGAGCGAAACTCACCCTTGTCACCGAGGAAAAACGGGCCCTCGGTCTTGTTGAGGAGCGCTTCGGCGTCGGCGATGGGCTGCTTCGCCGCCTCCCACGCCGCCTCGCCACCCTTCTTCTCTTCGAGCTCGTCCAGACTCATCTGAAAGACCTCCTTTCGGGTCCTCCAGAAGTACTCCGCGCTGCGATCACCGAGAATATGGCGCGGAACAAGAGGGAGCAAAACGGCATGCAGAGAGTCAAAGAGCCTGCTGGCGAGGTCCAAGGATTCCTGGGTGAGCTCAGAGTCGAGATGCAGAGGCGGCTCGGGGTAGTCCTTTTCGAGACGCTTGACGATGAAATTGCTGTTCATCATGTAGGTTCCGTCTGGGAACTTGGCGGTCGGACAGGTGTACGGCCTGATCTGCTCATGGTCGCCTTCGAGACCGAAAGACTTGAGGGTGGGCTCGATGTCGGGATACTCGAGCCACTCCGTCTTGTAGTCGATGTTCTTGTAGTTCAGCGCAAGGCGGACTGGTGGATGTCAGTTGTGCAGCTGTCATCTTTCTGCCGACTTGAGTCTTACTCTTCCAAGGGTTCAACGACCAGCTTTTGCCATCTCGGCCGGGGATATCGAAAAACACGAGCTGTTCAGACATGTTGACGGAGACGCTTGGCTGCAGTTATGGGGTTGGAGATGCTTGGAAAGTTGAGCCAAGTGAGAAAAGATACAGCTCGTGGTGGTTCTCTTATGGATCGGGGAGCTGTCAGCAGTGAGGGGCTAAGAATATGATGAGGTAAGACGGTCTTTGGAGACAGATCTTACTGGCAAAGAGGCATTACAAATCCATCCACTCTGTTTCTTGGCCATGATCTTCGACATTTGCCCTATCCTCTAGACTTACCCTGGTTACACGGCGTGATATTACCCCGCTCTCGTCCCGGCTCGCTATCCGGATGTAGAGGTCTCTGATCTTATGCAACTATCGCAACTTTGTGCACCAAAGGCCTACACTCAGGCGATCGTCTAAAAGCCGAACAATTCAACCGCGCATTCATGGCGCGCCCCTCTCAACTATTGTCCGGCCAGTTGCCAGAGTCTTTGTATCTTGCAAAGTTAAAGCAGCATCTAGTTGCAGAGGCAGAGTTCAGTGTCAAGCGATCAGGACTAATAGCAAATTGAACACCTGGTTTTATCTGTCCGATTTGAATGCTGCGCTGCCAGCGCCAGTGAGAGCCCCTGTTCTATGCTGCAACGAGGCAAGCTCCGCATGGCGATTGGTCACTCGTGAAGAGAGAAAAGTTGTCCAACCGGCTGGGCCATCAGATATATGCTGACGTGGCATCACACATTCCAGTCACCAACAATCCCATGTCTCGATGAGGCCGCCGCGCGATGATTGAGACGTGGAAAGCCGAGAAGGCTAAGCTTCGGAACAGGAGGAAAGACAAGACGGCCTACGTTAGTTGAGGCTGCTCATCGATCACAACGAGATCTAACAGCCGTGCTATTGGTCAGCCAAGCCGACACATATGGCTTCCATGCAGAACCTATAGAGAGCGCTCGCAACAGTCTTCAGGCTCGGATTCAGAAGACACAACGCCCGTAAGAGAGAGACTCTTGGGGACGGGGCGAGAGCTCGAGATCATCAATGAAGGAAAATACCACAACACAGAGAACCACGTCAGCCTGGCCGAGGCGTTCAGTAACTTGAGGAGTGAACCTTCGGTGTTATCCCACTCTTGCCATCATTGCCGCAACCTCGAGATTGATCTATGGGAGATTGGCGCCAACCTTACACCATTCCCGCGTCGAGGAGTGAAGAAAGCAATGAGAGAAGAAATGGCAAATAGGAGCTATGGAGCAAATGGGAAGGAGTCACGCTTGAACACGCCCAGGAGAGAGCAGCCAAAGGTTGCTGGTTCCTCGATGGATCGTCACAGAGCAACGCCTGGCAACGGAACCCATCCAGCCCGTGGTGGGAGGGCAGCCCCTCTCGGTACCTAGTGATCCAAACCGGTACCAGTCCCACGGCGCATTTCAGATGGGAAGATGGTGTCTCGAGTGAAGGCCTGTTTGAGGTATACACAGCTCCAGGTCAGCCCTTCTCTGGCCAAGGTGCTCTTTTTGTTGCCGTGCTGAGCGCCAACTAAATCTTCGAAAGGCGCCTGTCCGGCAAGCAGCCACTTTGTCGACCTTCTTCCTCCCAACCTCGGACCAAACTCTGCAGCGAGCTTTCGTTGGATCAGAGACTGGCTGTCGAGGTGCTCTAGCTCGCACAGCAACTGTCCCAAGGATACAAACAACGTCGTCCCGTGGAGGGTCCTCGAGATCAGTGGTTCTGGCCAACACTCTCGAAGTCGCCTTTCTACAGATCGTTCACCCGCTCTTTACGCAACACTTTCCTACTGCTGGAGTGGCGACCAGCCTGTCAAGACGATCCGCTCACTATGACTCCTACTCGTCTGATGTCCCATGTGACAGTCTACCTCTTACGATTCAGCATGCTGCCGTCGTCACCCGAGGGTTTGGTCTCACGTATCTGTGGGTTGACACAATGTGCATCATTCGAGACGACGACCAAGACAAGCTACAAGAGATCTCCTGATGGCCGTACATTCAATTACGCCCTGCTTGACTTCTGTTTCTATCATGTTCCTGTCAGTCACAGTGCCAGCTGGGTCTGGGGCTCGCGAAACGAAGAAAAACCTTTCCAAGGGGTCGTAGGACAACAGGGTTACGGGCGAATCCGACGAATTTGAAGACCACCGGTCACATAAGGTCCATCCAAATAAGAAAACGAAGCGCTTTTCCGACGAAATCAGTTTCGGTTGCCTTAGTACAATCTATTGGCCAAATGCCTTGGAAATCATCGCAGCTTTAGATGCGTTACCCCCAAGTCTTAGCATCTCGGATCTGCTTCCCAAGCTGAGTATCGCGATGTGTTTCCCAGACAAGATAGTGTCTTCAGCTGATGTTGTCTCGCGCTGTTTTTACTCATGAATGCAGATTTCTATCATTATTGACTGTATTTGTGCTTGGCTTCGTGTTGGAGATGTTTGAAGTTGATCATGTGTGTCTGCACACGCTTTCCACCGGTGACAAATCATCCCTTCGAATGTGGATTCAATGCAGAACTTCAACACCCACAGTGATCCACAGCAGCTCTCAATCAAGAATGAATACATAATCGACGATTGATGAAATCTACCAGCCAAAGGTTTCGCAGTGAATATCTATGCTAACATCCCTGGAAGAAATCTGCCAGGCGACCGAATTCCGTACGATGTCAACAAGAGATTGGGGGCCACATGAGGCTACTAGAACGCGCTGTCCTGTGGTCAAGTCCTCCATGGCTTGATCGAGAACTCTCGTGACGTCAAGCCTCTCATGCTTGATGTTGCAGAAATCTCCAATACTCGCTGCGTCCACACCATCACCCACTGACCCTTGTGATATCGCAGCACATATGGTCTGAGAGTTGTTGACAACAGCT
Organism: Colletotrichum spinosum; assembly: GCA_004366825.1. Classification (NCBI taxonomy): domain Eukaryota; kingdom Fungi; phylum Ascomycota; class Sordariomycetes; order Glomerellales; family Glomerellaceae; genus Colletotrichum; species Colletotrichum spinosum. The sequence continues at coordinate 24,240 of QAPG01000055.1, read as the reverse complement.
AAGGAGGCTTGAAAGTCTTCCTTGACCACATATTCACTTGGTGATGTTTTGAAGGACGGTTCCGACGATAGGGGTGGCGTCTGTTCCAGTGTCTCCTTCTCCTGTATCTCCTCGCGGTTCTGCCTGGTTACGTGCAGTATCACATTCAGTCCGGCTTCGTGCTGAGAAAGGTGTTGTATGTGATCAGAAAACCACTCCAAATTCTCTGTAGCCGCCATTAGCTTCTGTAAGTGTAAAGAATGTCTACAACGTATACAGACGGAACTGACCTCTTCTTCTGACAGCCCAAATAAAGTCCAATTGTATGCCACTGCTGGGTGCCAGTTTCTGGAGCAAGCTCGAAGCTAACCCGAAAGTGAAGGTTGCACCGCTACCGCCTGCGACCAAAATCACCTTGTCGTAGCTCTGCGGATCAGGGAAGGTCCCGTATGGGCCGTCCACTGACACTCGTAGAGGAGCCCCGGCGTCGCGGAGAGCGCAGTCTCGAACAGCCCTCGTAAAGCCGCTGTACGAGTTTAGGACTAGCTCGAGGCCATCATCCTTTGTGTTGCGGACGATCGTAAAGGGATGTGTCTGAAACGCCCGTATGCTGGGAATCCAAACAAAACAATGAGATCCCGGAACAGCACCAGCTAGTGGCTTTTTGATGATCATACGCACACCATTATCGGGCAATGGATAGATGGTTGCTGTGTTGTTGACCAGGTTGCAGAGAAGTCTTGCTACTCTGATGAGGCGGTCGAAAGCCCAGATGGAACCAACAAATATCATGGCTACTGGGACCTTATCAACCCATTCGGGCCTGTGGAGGGCTGTAAAGGCGATTGCAAGGAAGAACCCCAAGATGTGACTGGCGTAAAACGCTTCGTAGGCATAGTTCCTCGCTACTCCTAGGAGAAGGATCACCATGGCCGCGCCAGCCACGATGCCCTCCCAGTTGCCAGCTTCCAGAAGGGTGTGCCAACGCCGCTCAACTCCGTACCGTACCATGTAAAGGATGGCGTGCAAGGTCATTTGGGCGATGGCAAAGTACCCTGCTAGTCGATGAAGAAAGTTCAAGCGTTCGTACGATGTCCCAGACAAAAGTCCCAAGGGAGTGTTTTTCAGCCCGAGAAAAGCGCACAACGACATGTTGGCGACCGCCATCCTGTTCAACGCCCGTGAGACTGTGACTCAATTGCATCTGACATCTGAGGGAGTTGAAAGAGAAGCCTTACCACCCAAAGCGTGCAGCGAAGTTCGCGACTTTATTAGTTTCCACATGCTGAAAACAGAGAGCAATATTGACAGCAGTGAAAATGACTATTAGGAGTGCATGACCACCTGATGGGAACCCAGCCAGCTTTCGAATCAACGCGCTGCGAACCTTTCTATAATCAAGGTTAGTAGAAGACTTTGAAGTAGATCTGAAATCCTACCTGACGACCTGGACGAGGACGGAAGCGCCAGGGACACGCCTCAAAGCCAGCGACGAGAATTGAGACCTTCGTTTTAGAACACGAAGCCAATGCCCTAGTGTGAAGATGACAATGAAGGAGCATATGAGATACGCATATATCTTCACGTTCTTTTCATTCATCAACTGCCGCGGCTTAGGCTTTTTGGTGCCTCGTATCTCGATCATGTTGGCGGCAGCTGCGGGGAGCGATGGCAACTGGACAACCAAGTTACAAAATACAACAGAGACGGCTCACTGATTGAGCACTTGTTTTATGTTTCTCAACAATGTTTAAATGCTTGATGTGATTCAGTCGACAGCCCGAGGAAGAGCACCTCTTGGATGCAAGTATCACGATCTCCCCAATGTCTCTTGATCCAGCCGACCACGACTGTCGCCATCTCTTGGCGCCGCATGAGAATTTTTCCCTCGCATAATAAGACTTTTCGGGCTTGCGGGAATTTGTAAGCTCGTGATGCCGGTTCGGAGGTGGATCTAATCAGATCGTGCGATAGTGATGGGGCGTCAGTATCATGCGAACATGCTGGCTTGTTCCTGGAAGGTTATTGAGTGATGGCAAGTCTCTTAAAGTGAGGACAAGTCACTGGAAGTCGTAGCAACCGGCGCGAGGACTGCATGGTTTGTCCAGGGATCCGTAACCCGCTTGATGAGCTTGACACCCAATCTGGAACTGTAGGGATCCCGGTGATTGTTGACAGAAACTCTAAAGCGCGTGAGCAAAGTGTAATTACTGGAAGCAACTCGTCGGTAGTCACGAAGCAACGATGTGCACAGAGATTGGTATTACAGCGTTCGCTCTGGTGGACACATTCCCGGCTTCGTTGAGTAAAACCCCCGACTGGGAAGCAGAGGTCGGCTGTTTAGTGTTGGCATTGACGAGACCTTCCCACGAACTCTTGTCCTGTTCCCTTGATGATTGTTAGAGTCCATGCGGAGCGAATGTCCGTTCCAAGCTGTTGAGAACCCACCTCGAAGTCTGAGGTCAAACCGGAGAATCCTTCGCGCAGAACCAATAAGGTGCTTGTCAAAACCCAAGGCTAAAGTGCCGCAACTTACTCGCGAACTTGTCGAAGCGAGACCAAACACATGGGTGCGGTAGGATCGTCCCAAGTCTGCCCCCTGGTCGACACGACGGGACTCACCGACTTGGCGCATCGGACCCTTTCCGGACTGTAGGTTTCGATGCCTCGGATCGTGACCGCTCGGCCTTCGGAACTGTCCACGAGCTCCGAACAACCTACCATCGCAACCTAAAGGCTCTTCTAAAAGGCTCATCATTGGCTCTGCTTAGTGTTTATGAATTCATGTATACTAGGGCCAGAGTAGACCCCGGTCTGGGCATGCCCTGGTAATGGAACGATTACTGCAACCGACAAAGCTTACCTTGAGGAATTCTGTTATTTCGACGGAGGTCTTTTGTTAGAGCGCCGCCCTAAGCCCCGTAAGCCAAAAAAGGAAGATCTCTCTGGTTATGTAGCTGCAACACTCACCTCGAGGGAACTACATTGGCCTGTATCCGTACACTAGGGTGATTAGAGATGCAAAGTCCAGGACGTGGCATAAGCGACCTCGGAGGCGGCGTAAGGCCCATCGCAGTCAAGAGTCTACAGACTCCGTCACATCTTTGGACCTGACCGAGAGCTAACATCATCCACAAAGTCAATCTCTGCTAACAACACAGCAAGAACTTGGCCCAGCAAGCGGATAAGATAGACACACACTAGACGGGTTGGTCTCCGTACTGGAACTCGTGTTTGCAATCATGTGTTTAAATGAAGACATCGTGGGTGTCGCCAGCCACACCACGATTATGATTTCCTTCACGTCAGAGCCCCGTTCACGAACTGTCACGGGAAAGTATTGAAGCAGGGCAACGAAGTTGCACCGGTTGCATGAGTCAAGCGCAAAGCTTGAGCTGCAAAAGCCAAGAGTAGCGGGCCGCTGTCATTACAAATATAAACCAATTCCTCTCTCCGCCTGAAAGCTTGTTCAACGAAATGTCCGCGCTAGGAAAGGATGCAAGGCTTTGTCCCACTTCTTGCAAGGTATGATCCATGTGAATAGATGCTGGCGAGATTTGTCCTAGGGCATCTGATCTGATATGGCCCGGACATCCCCCAGTTCATCACTTCTGCTTGGTGTCCCTCGGTTGGAAATAACCGGGAAACGTGAATGAAGGCAGTGGCGGTCAGAGGTGGACTTGGGGAATGTGGCCGTGATGTTCTGCGGGCCCTGGAATTCCTGACGAGATGCCGAATGAACGTCGGGTCATACAGGTCTTACGGGTCAGAAGCAATATCGGAAGAATGTTTGCAGAAGATAGGTGGGACTCATCACTATGCAGGCATGGCCGATGCTACCACAAGAAAACGAATGGCAATATAGGCGATACCTTAAACCTAGTATCTCTGCTGCTTCGTTCCCCGCGGAAAAGTCTTTGTTGATGATAATCTAGGAAGTTTCGCTGAGATCGACAGTGAGATGAGAAGGTGTTTGGCTCAACCATGGCATACGTGGTGAGATTTTTAGGGAGTCTGAGGTAATATTATGGTACTGGAACTGGCAGCAAAGATGCATCATGATTCATCCAGACAGGAGACGTTCGTCGCAAGATGCTGTCTGATGCCTCTGCGTAAAGTATTTGCCTAGCTCTTGACATACAACTGCAACTACAGAGTTCTTTTCCCCGTCCAACCCCAGCCTCGAAGAGATTGTACCATTCAAGAATCACCAAATTTCAAAAGCCTTGAACGATGAGCCTGTATCGGTGCTCACAGAGCATTCACGGTTGTAGAAGCTCCTTTCTGAGACTCATCCAAAGGCAGCTTGACGGGTTCAGACGTCTCCGAAGTCTCAGACTTGACTTCTTCGGCTTTGGCCTTCATCAATGGCCAGTGGCCCTTCTTCTCTTTGAAGCGAAGAGCGACAAGCCAAGTGATGACTGTGACCCAGTAGACATTGTACGAGATGACGGATCCGTAGGTGGCAGAGTTGTTCCATCCAAAGATGGCATTCAGCAGACCCCAGCCGCCGCCGCCGTTTAGCTGAGGACTGCAGCACTATGGAGGGGTCAGCCGATGAACAATTGCGAGCTTAGGAGGGGAGGGGGGGTTGCTCGTAACCTACGTTGACGTGCCAAACGCTCTTGTCGATATCGTACGATCCAGGACCGCTGCCCACCTCAGCAGCGTCGCCACCCACGGCTGTGTTCCACTGCTGCGCTTCAAAGAACCAGATAGCACGAGAGAAGAGTCCCGCGGCGACGATGTAGAGGAGGCAAGTGGAGGCGACGAGAAAGATTTGCAGTCTCGAAGTTGAACCGCTCCTGAGAAATGTTAGTACCAAGTTGAAGGTCGCGCTCATGACTATGGAAGTCTCACTTGTACAGAAGAAAGCTGACGAGGACGCCAACGATCAAGCCGATGATGACTGGCAGGGGTACGGCGGTTGCGGGCGCGGTAAACGTTACCCCTGCCAAGAAGACGATGGCCTCGATTCCCTCGCGCAGCACCGTGATGAATGGCAGGATGAACATGACGTATCTCTCCTTGTTTCTCTTGTACCACGACTGAGAAGCTGAGTTGGTCGAGCTGGAAGGCGCTTCCATCGCCTTTGACAATTTTACGCGCCATTTATCTTGGAGCTTGCCGACCCGCAGGAGTGCAACACCCATCAACGTGATGATCAACGACGCGAAGAGGGCGAAGGCGCCTTCGTAGTAGTACTCGTGGGCTTGCCAGCTATCCTTGCCGACACCGTAGAAGACGCCGATGATGACGCCGGCGACGATGAGGCATACGAGGAGACCTATAGCAGTGCCAAGCCAGACCTGATGAACTGGTCAGCAGTTGACCATTGGGATGGCGATCGGATTGGCAAAGAATCATCGCTGACGGACGTACCTGCTTTCTCATCGCCTTGTAGACTTGCGCATCTTGGTCCGTTTTACCGAGTGTCTGCTTGAGAAAAGCTAGGAGCACAGAGACGATGATGCCAGTCTCGAGAGACTCTCGAAACACGACGAGAAACACAGGGACGGAGAAGACGTTGGCTGCCATGGTGCATTGGGTGGGCGAGAACCCTGCGAAGTCGTGACGAAGAAAGACAAAGACGAAACAAAAGAGCTAGGACGACTGTCTCTGATGGATTCCGTCTCCGCGGCTGGGACGGAAAAAGGCACTTTGTATTACCGCAAACACGGCGACACGGTCGTACGCTGAAGAGCGTTTGCAGATCCAGATTGATAAGAAAACGACCTGGAGCTGCCACGGTCATCGACCTGGCGACCGACCACTCCTCATCAACCCCTCCGGAGTCAGCGGCCCACAGAGTTGCCGAAAGACTCGGTCGAGCAAAGACGCTTTCATGGAACAGGGGGCGAGGAACAGCCGCACACCCGGTCCAGAAGGCCCTGCCATCCCAGCCCTGCCCCCAAAGAGCCCCTTTGTTCCAGAGAACTTCGTCCCGCGGAGACAAGGATCTATCTGTGTTGTATATGACGCTTCGACTCGTACAAAGGATCCCCTAGTGCCACCATACCGCCTGGTCAGGTATCTGGGCTGATCATTACGCATCTTGCTTGCCACGCGGCGAACTTTTTTTTTCTGTCGAGATTATCGCGCAAGACGCCAACATGGAGTACCGGTATGTACATACAGGTACTCTATGGTCTGTAATGGAGTGATCTTTGTTTGTCCTGTGATCCTTGTCTCAGTTGCACACTACTGTGTAGACCAGCGAGGGAGGGGTTGTGTAGGACAAGGCGTCTCACTGACAACACGAGAACCCACTGCTGATTATCTGATTAATCTAAGATATGGTGAAGGATCGTGGTTGGTGAAATTCTTTCTGTCCACCAGGAACTTTAATCGTCTGGCCTCTTCCGAGCCCAACGGCACTTTCACTGTCGATTGCTTGTCTCTGCTCGCGGTGGTTATCCGAGGTTCTATTTCGTCTTGGTCGTGGACCATTGGCCATCCCCAACGCTTCCGGGAAAGTTTTACTCGGGCCAACCTTTGACTTGAGAACTACTACTCCATACTGTGGTAGCATTCGTTCATCTCTTGTGGAACTGAACGGCTCGAGTCTCTGTGCCATACCCATCCCCGACCCCGCCTACCGTTTTCTCGACTCGAGCTCGACCTGTTTCAACATCGAACTCTCAACGTTCTTTACCTCGGGTGCAAGGCCCTCACATTTGACTTTGACACTGACCTCGTCGACCGTCGGGAACCCTTCAACACGATGTCAAGAATGCGCCTCTTGGCAGTCATCTGCTTAGGCATACGTCTAGTCCTAGCCGCGACCGTCACTTACGACTTCTCCATCGGCTGGGTGCGAGCCAATCCTGACGGCGCCTTCGAGAGACCTGTCATTGGCATCAACGGACAATGGCCTATTCCGCGAATCGAGGCCAACATTGGCGACAACATCGTCATCAATGCCTACAACAACCTCGGAAATCAGTCTACCTCGCTGCATTTCCACGGGCTCTTCATGAACGGGACCTCGCACATGGATGGTCCTGCCTACGTCACTCAGTGTCCAATTCCACCGGGCTCAAACTTCACCTACAACTTTACGGTAAGCCCTTTCTGCTGCAGACAGAGCTGAAGTTGGCCTTGTTCTCTTTTTCTGATAAAACATGGGTACAGATAACCCAGCCCGGGACCTACTGGTATCACTCGCACACGCAAAGCCAGTATCCCGATGGACTGCGCGGGCCTCTCATTATTCATGATCCAAACAGCCCTTATCGCAGTCTTTACGATGAGGAGATCGTGCTAACGTTGTCTGACTGGTATCACGAGCAAATGCAAGTGCTCATTCCGTCGTTCATGAGCAAGACCAATCCGACAGGAGCGGAGCCGGTGCCCAACGCGGCTCTCATGAACGAGACACAGAACCTGACGGTTTCCATTCAGCCGGGCAAGACCTACTTGTTTCGTGTCATAAATATCGGTGCCTTTGCCGGTCAGTACTTGTGGTTTGAAGGCCATAACGTCTCCATTGTGGAGGTGGATGGAGTCTACACGCAGCAGGCGCAAGCTGAGCTGGTCTATTTGTCTGCTGCGCAGAGGTGTAGCTTTCTGTTGGCGACCAAGAATGACACGAGTCGCAACTTTCCCATCGTCAGCAGTATGGATACGGTACATGCCCATCAGATCTCTCACCTCATTGGCTGTGTAAAGTTGCCATGCTGACTTGATCAGACTCTCTTCGACACGATCCCCAGCGGTCTCAACTGGAACGTCACCGGCTGGCTAGTTTACAACGAGTCTTCATCACGCCCCGACCCTGCTGTCGTGCAGGAATTCAACGCATTTGACGACATGACGCTGGTTCCACATGACGGATTGGAGCGCTTCGGCGAACCTGATCAGACCGTGGAGCTCGACGTCATCATGGACAACCTCGGCGACGGTGCCAACTATGCCTTCTTCAACAACATCAGTTACAAGCATCCGAAGGTCCCCAGCCTGTACACGGCCTTGACTGCTGGAGACTTGGCAGAGAACCCTCAAGTGTACGGTGCTTACACACACAGCTTCGTGTTGAAGAAGAACCAGATTGTGCAGATTGTGGTCAACAACCTGGACACGGGACGACACCCTTTTCACCTTCACGGGCACCACTTCCAGGCGCTATATCGCGGCAAGGAGTCGAGCGGGACGTTTGAGAATGCCAACGTTACCAGCGTTGACTTTCCCCAAGTTCCCATGCGCCGCGATACGCTCGTCATCTGGCCCGAGGGAAACATTGTCCTTCGCTTCAGGGCTGATAATCCGGGTAGGCATCTCCGCGTGACCTTCGTCTCCACCGGTTGCAAAGATTTCAAGCATTTCAAGCATTACCGCAACTTTGTTCCACACTGACACCAGTCGCTCCCAGGTATCTGGTTATTCCACTGTCACATTGAATGGCACGTGACGTCCGGACTTCTCGCGACGTTCGTGGAAGCACCCAAGGAACTCCAGCAGACTCTCCAGCTCCCGCAGAATCACCTCGATGTGTGCAATGCCGGGAACGTTCCGGTAAAGGGCAATGCCGCCGGCAACGATGTCAACCTCCTGGATCTCACTGGGCAGAACGCACCGCCTGCACCACTACCAGCTGGGTATGTTCCGGTTATGTCCTTGTGTGGTATGTTGGCTGACCAAGCATCGTAGCTTCACCACACGCGGGATTGTAGCGTTTGTATTCAGTTGTATCAGCGGCATACTGGGAGTTGCTGTGGTATGCTGGTATGGCTTCGCCATCTAGCTCCACACCGTTGGTTGTCGTAGAGCGACCGAGTTCAGGTCAGCAACGACTAGGAGTACATCGGGAACGGGAAACATTTCAAGCGCAGTGCTGTTAATTGTTTTGCACGCTGAGGATGAGAGGTAACCAAGATTTGAGCGCTCAACAGCGACATGTATAAACGTAGTTGCCAGACGTGATCGCTTGAGGTAGGAGCTGTCTGAACACTCTGCCTAGTTGTCTGAAGTAAATAAAGCTGTAACGGTTTCATTCATCCTGGACCCTCTGCTGTTCAGGGGCTTTACAGCTATACGTTATCTGTGCTGATTCTGAATTTAATGGGGTGGTTTCTGTCAGGCTACCTACGTAAGCAGTTTACCCCTCTGATCGGCTATCACCAGCCAGCCCCTATACCTATAGCCCAGGACCCTTCTGGCTTCTACATCTAGCCTCTAGCTGCCTTCCATCACACACCCACACACACCCACACTTGACTTCGTCTTTGATTTCTCTTCTGCTTGAGCAGTTTGTTTCCGACCGGAAGGCTGTTGGTTCTCATAGTTTTCGGGACATGCTAGAAGTGTACGGTTATGAACGGTTGTGGTGATGTAACAATCCAGTCTGAATTACTATAGACGCCGAGATTGTTGACTGCCAATCACCTTGCCTAACTAAGGTGATGCCCATCGCTCATGTCTATCCCCGGGACCTATGCCGGCTACATCAGAGGCACGGCTGAAAGGGTTTTCGTATATGCCTGATTCTGGTCTCTTGGTGTACCTCATAAACTTCGCCGTACTCGGATTGGGCTTGTGGCGGGGGGCCTCCGTAGACTAAATATGCAGGTAAACTGTAAGCAACAATGTAATCATCGGCCTTCAAATGTGGCCATTCTTACTTACGTGGGAGCGAAAGCGCAGTGTGCTGCGCACTGTGCCGCGTCCATTGCAGGAACACAGCTCCAACCGAGGGTACAGCAATGACTAAGCCAACTATGCCGACGACGGCTTCGGTGGATAAGGTCATTGTGGAAGGGTGGGTGGGGGGTGTATTGGGCTGATCGGCTGGCGATGATTAGATAGTAGTGTCATATGAAGATGTGGGTAATACTGTTTTCTAGGTACCAGTGACAGACAGAGGCTTGAGAGGGGGAGCAAATCCTTAATAGAAATAACTGGACACATTTGTGGCCTACACCATATGATCATATTATTGGATGCTGCTCTCCGCCAATTGAATTCATCACCGGGCCCACCCCACCCCCTCCGCCGTCTCTGTCAAGGGAGCTCGCCCAAATACTAATATAGGTACGCACTGTAGAGCGAGACTTGTTTGACCATCAACACCCTCCCAGAGACATGGTGTCGTTTCATTGAAGAAATCCGGTGTTGCCCCAGCGACTACCTCGTGTATATGCGCAGAGGAGCTTAGGCAGAGCAGCAACGTGCAACAACCTGGGCAAGCTTTGGATAACCTCCAGAGTCGGTTCTGAATTGCTCACACATACCGAGGAACAACGACCAGTGAGCTTGTGCAGTATTCCGGGAAATCCGCCTGTGATGAGTCGAATGAGTTCCCCAGAACGGGGCAACATGCCGAATCGTAGACTTGATTGCGTTTCCACCGGGCTAGGCCTCGACCGATCCATGGAAAAAGGCTTTTTTTGTGATGGACGTCGTTGACTTGGTAACTACCGCATCTTAAGACGGGGCCACGTCTTTTGCTGCAGATGCGGGGAGAGAGGATGATGACTCTCTTGGCTCCATCGCCGAATGTCTTGCCGTTTCCTCGACATACTTGTAGTCTCATTCTTACAGCAAGCGGCCTCGGGAAGATTCCCAAATTCATCAACACCCTTGAACGTCAATGGCTTTGCCGTCAGGCTCGCCGAACGTCTTTCTTCACCTCGGATCCGGAGTGGGCGAAAATGCATGATCAAAATGGTCATTCTTGATATATTCTCAGGGATAACTGGAACTGGAACTGATGCAGAATAAATTGGCAGCTAGGCGTGGCTCCAATACCATCGGATCAGGCCGAAGGTAGAATTCATCACAATAAACCAAGCCTGATATTCCAAAGCATCATCATTGTTACTGGACAGATATATGATTCTGACAAGCTACTGGTCAGTAGACTCTTCGACTTGGGATCCCCGGGCTGAGAAGGCCGGAAGCTTATTGAGTGAAGCTGTGCAAAGCTAGTGCTGTGGTTGCTGCTTACCCTATTGAAGTTCCATTGGTTGCCACTTCTAATGTCAAAACGGCTGTCCCAAAGGAGGCTGCAGGGAAGCCTTGCTCTATAGAAATGGACATCTTGCCGAAAAGCGTTTGAACCGCTATGCCATATGAACCCAACAGTGACTGGGGTCTGACGAAAACATGGAAATGCCTACGCTGTCGATTGTCTGTCTTGCTGTCTATTCTGAGTGATCGGCTCCCATTTGTCTTTTGTGATGAACAAATAACACGGTATACGGTCTGAATGTAGGTTGTTGAAAGGTATGATCTATTGAAACTAGAATGAAGCGCTCGAACGCGTATAAATGGGCCGGTTGGGCCTTACATAATAAGCCAGCATGGCCGCATGGCAGAATAGGTGTTGCAGCTATTCTCACGTCTTCCTTCTCCAACTCGTGGCTGGAGGCACGGCCACTCATGATTGGTCTGGTCTAATATCGGCCTGATCTCGCAGTAATGCACCCGATTTAAAACAACCAAGATTGACTCTGCAATTTCCAAATGTCCAGTATCCGATTCAGACCACAGCATCAAACCTCAACATGACAGCATTATCTACTGGAGCCGCCATTGCTATCGCCGGTCTTTTCGTTGCCGTTCCTTCAATGGTCATAGCCTTCCTCCAGTGCAAACAGCACTACTCCCGGTCCACGTCGGCACCCTTGCTCCCGTGTAAGCTACCATTGTCAGCTACCTTGGTTGATCGCGAATCGATGCTGACAATGTATTCAATCTCTAGCCAGCGTAAATGACATTTATATTGAATTCGAAAGATTGACCGTTCGTGAGCGCGTCTCGGGAAATGCACGCACTCATTACGACCAGTCTGCCTCGTGGCATACTAGAAACTTGACCAAAGCAAACATGTGGTTTTTGTAATACAGTCTCAGCTACACCTGGGCTGCGGGAGCCATTGCCCCCGTTTCTCTTTCTGTCAAGATCACCAGAGTTTATACTGGAGTTTGGGCGTGCAACTCAAAAAGTCGATATTTATCCGGACGTAGTCTTCAATGTATAGCAACATGCAAAATGCTCGTTCTCCGTGAATCGCACTTGGTTCCCCCCACCTTCCCATTACACCCTCACACCACCAAGCATATCGTCAAAAACCTCAAAATTGCCCTCATTCTTGCGATCATACACCGCAAACCACACCTCCCGCCACCAACCCCCAGCAAACTCCGCCTCGTCGAGCACCTCCAACCAACACCTCGCAATCCCCTCGGGCGGGTTATGGAATGCACCGCACCCCAACGCACCCAGGACAAGCAGTTCATGCCCACGGCTCGCCGCCATACGCAAACATAACCTCATCTTATCCATTGTTAGAACACGATCGTTGGCCCTAGCAAACTCATACGTCTCCTCGACGCCGGACGGCCCCGTGACCTGCACCTTCTGAATCTCCGGATTGCGGATAGCCGCGATGCTTAGCACGCTCACCACCGGCAGGTCAGCCGGTGCGACCTGAGGCACGAGAAGCTGGTGGCCACTCGCCATGTCACCCCGCACAATCACCACATCTGGCGTGTAGAGCCCCATCCGCCTCCTGAACGGATAGTACTTCTTGTGCAGGCTCAGGTACAGCGATGAGCGGTAACACATGGCCTCCTCCTGCGCAACAGCGCCCTTGAGCCAGCCGCCGCCCGCGTGGATGTCGGAAGCCATGTTGAGCACGGCGACACGGCCGGCATTGGGTCGCAGTGCCGAGAGCTGGATGGCGGCGTTGAAGGTGTCTTCGTTGACGATTTTGATCCTGGGGCGCGTGTGACCGGGACAAAATGACGATTTCAGAGGTGGGAGGTCTTGTATGTGCAGCGATTCTGACTGCGTCGCGTCGAGATGCGGTAGGTTGGGGAGAACTGTGGGCAGGACCTGCAGTGTTTCGGCGGCGACGGCAGCGAGTGCAGTGTTGGCGCGATCACCGCGATTCCCTGCTCCGCCTAGCCGCGATGATGAAGCCTGTGCGACTGAATGATTCCCACGACCTCGAGATGAAGATGATGAGTTACGTGGCCCGGAGTAATTCCCACGACCCCGCGATTGCGATTGCGATCCGCGGGGTCTGTCTCCGCCTCTGTGTCGAGAAGGCGCAGAACCTCGAAGTCCTCCGCGGGATGCTAACGAAGAAGATGCGCGGGCTGGTAATGATGCGGCTTGTACAGGTGGGCGCGAACCGCCGACGCGCTGAGCCAAGGTTTGTGGCGCCGGTGACGATGCGGCTTCTTGGTCCACCAGTCTGCGAGGTCGATCGGAGCTGGCAGAGAATTTGAAATCGAATAGGCTCGTCTGACGCGACATTCTGACTTTTGATATGCGTGAGCCAAGTTGTTTATGGCGATCTGGTGAGATGTCGAGGCGAATGACTGTTGGCTGGAGTTCGCTGGTTGGTGGCTGCTGCCTAGCGTAAATTGGAGTAGACGGGTTGTACCGACAAGCACGGTAACGTTTGACGTCTTTTCTCGGGGTGCTGTGCCTTGGAGAACTCTCGGCATGGGCACAAGGCCAAAAGATTTAGTCGTCGAAACGATGGCGATGTTGATCAGACGTCAAAGATTCCCCTGTCAATCTTGGTAAATGTAGAATTAAGGTTGGGCCGGTGGAGGAAGGATCAACGGGATCCTCCACCTCCCTCATGGCAGGCGCTCAGTGCACAGTGCACTGAACCAGCGCGCTAAAGCAGACCTTGGCTGTGACTCAATTAGCGCGACGCGGCTTGCCAACGGTCGCGGCTGTCGACTATCCATCCCACTTGTCAAAAGGACCAGACGCAATCGATCAAAGTTTGGGTACATAATTCGATTGTGGTGGGTATCATATCAGAGTTTTGTCTATCACTAGTGGCACACAACATCATACAGCTCGACCTGTTGGTCCGCTTGGCTCGTAGGCCTATATACGGAGGAAATCCCCCATCTTCCATCCACGCGTTTCCATCATGCGCGCTCCTTGATGGCACCTTTCGCAATCGCGTCCTCGGCCTCGTATTTACGTGGAATCAGGCCCTCGGCCATGGTGATGGCTCCGTTCATGTCCTCCTTGTTGTACAAGAACAGCCCTTGGATTGCCGCTGTGCTGGTATACCTGCCGGCAGTTTCGGGATCATGGCCGTTGCCAAATAGGCACAGCTCGTCAAGCCGCTGCAAAAAGCGCTCGCGGGCAGCACCGTCCTTGTCAACCTCGCCGTAGAAGTGCTCAAACATCTCGCCGGCCTGGTGTCGAGTTGCCTCTCCGAGGCGCATAATCATGTCGACACGGCCGGGACGTATGAGGGCAGGGTCGAGACGCTCGATGTGGTTCGTCGTCAGGAAAGCAACACGCTCTTCGCCAGCGGCGAGACCATCGAGGGCATTGAGCAGGCCCGAGTACGTCACGCTGGCACCGCTGTAGCCATCCTCGTCGCGCTGTCGACGGTTGCTGAAGGCCGCGTCCGCATCCTCGAGGAGGAGGATGCTCCGAGGAGGAAGCTTCATCAACAGGAAAGCCAGCTTGTCGTCCGTCATCCCCCTCTCGCTAAGGTTGATGATGGCCACGCTGAAGTCGAGTTCGCCGGCCAAGGCTTGAATGAAGGACGTCTTTCCGCTACCGGGAGGCCCGAATAGGAGGTAGCCACGGCGGTAGGGAATGCCGCGGTCGACGTACCACTGCCGCTTGGCCAAGAAGTCTTTGACGTCGCCGACGATGCGCTCCTTGACACCCTCATCCAGTATAACCGATTCCAGGGGTCGCTTCACTCGAGAGTCGCCGAGGGGCGCCCATTCCATGCCCCGAGCCGAGTACACCGTCGTCTTTCCCTCGTTCGCTTGCACCGACAGGCCATGCGCCTCTTGGAAAACGTCCTCGAAGACGTGTCGGTGGGCCCACAGCGTCGTCAGCTGCAATATCTCGTGCGGCTCGCCCGTGTTCATGTTCGCCGTGTTGTGCTTCTCGCGATTGACGGCGATGTAGGCGTTCTTGTACTTGAGGATGTGTCTGCCGTACCCAGGCTGGAGGGAGAAGTGGGTGCTGGTTGGGCCCATGTTGGCGCGCGGCACCGACAGTGTCGTCGACATGGACAGATTGCGGACCTTGGTGATGGCAGAAGCTACGAAGCCGGTCGGCGGTTCTCGTGGCTGCGACAGCCAGTTGAGGATCCATGGGTAGGAGGGGTCTCGCTTGCTGATTTCGACGTTGATGAGGAGGTTGCGACGGGCTGCGCCGGCAGCGATGATGACGGCCTTGCGGGAAAAGGCGGCGGCGGCACCCAGGCCTGCCAGGCCGATGCCTCCGGCGAAGAAGGGATTGTCGGAGAGGGCACTGAGGAGGGTGGCCTCGTTCGACATCGTGGGCGATAGATGGGCGGAAAGAAAATCGGGAGACGCTGTGACATTTGCTGTTGCCTTTGACTTTGCTTATGTAACACACCCCACCATTTGCCAGCTGTCAGCGCTTTTGCATCACGAAACCTGCCTTCTGCTTTCGCGCCCTTCAGTACCTTAGGTACTAAGCTTTGCCTAAGGCGGAGTACATTTCTACTCAACAAATGTTCTATCTTCTAATAGGTGCGGCTTTCATGATGCTGCCTTGGCTGGTTCTTCAGGCGAGGTGACTGTCAATTGAGGTTGTACCCACGTATCCTCCACCCCACTTTCCGCCTGTGGATAGGCGTCATCGTGAAGTTGTCTCGGTCTTCCATCATGCCCCTGCAACTGGACTTCTTACCTCTCCTAAGTTTTTGGTTCTTTCCTATATTAGAGGGAATTGAAATATTTCAAGCACTTTCTTCCGTTGGACTTGAGTTCGACCGCCTTTAGTAGTTATCTTGCGACTTGGCCCTGAGACTACAGACTCACTCTTACTACATGTACATGTGGCTTGTTGAGCGGCTTAAGACTAATCCTAGTTAGTCTAATCAGCCACACCGTCTGCCGACTCTGGGTGAGTCTCGGTGAGACAGTGTAAGTGTACCCAGTGCGCTCGGTGTGCTCAGCGAGGCTCTGATTCTCACGACACTCTCATTGCTATTGCACTGGATGTCGTTAGTCGGCGGCGGCAAACGGATGTCTTATCGCCTCGGTAATGCAGCTTTTTTATCCCCAAAGCTGGAGCAAATCAAAAGCTTGAACAAGCCAGAGGACTCAGGAGGGTCAGGAGACAGGAGGGGCGGGAATCCAATACTCTATTCACGTGCCGCGATTCCTTAAACAGTCAAAGCAGCTAACTGTCTGGTCCCCTGCGCACCCTGGCGTCACTCTGGTGGCGGGCTGGCCGCTTCGTACATGGTGATGCAGGACTGACTTTCAGCTGCCCTCATAATATCTCTGGCTGTCCTCCCTTCATCCACCTCTATCATGCCTGCTCTTCTCTCTCTTTCCGTTCTCCTTCTCTCTACCGTTGATTTTCGGTTCGTTTCGCGGCGGCCTACAAGAGACTAGCCATACCACCACAAATATCAACAGACTCGTAGTTCAAGCCGAACCCGTACAGCTCTGGGATGATGCGATAGTAAAAGTTAGCACTGTGGTCGGTCTCAGCAAACCCGATGTAGTCTTCCAGACGGTAGTTTTCCGCAGCAATAGCCCACGCAGACGCAACAAAACCTGACATCTCCTGCTGGTGGCTGCGGGTGAGGAGAGACTGGACGCGCGTGGTATACGAGATCTTGAACCCGGCGGCGCCAACGCGCTTGCTCAGATCGCGTGACGCCAGGGCCTGCTGGTCCAGCCCGGGGAGGTGCAACACGGTGTTGTTGCCCTCAAAGTGGTTGGCGATGATTTCATGCTTCTTGCCCGTCTCGCTGTCAACGAGACCGCTGAAGTGGATGCGGGCCAGGAGCTTCGGGTCGCTGTCGTCGCGCTTCTCGAGAGCGGCGTCCTCGGCGTCAAAGGGGATGACTTCGACCGACTCAAAGGCCAAGCCGTCACTGATGAGTGCATTCTCCCAGAAGTCCCGCATGGCGCTGCTGTAGCCGCCGTCCTCGTCGCGCTTCATCCCCGTCTCAGGTATAGCGCCGTCGGTACGACCGGATATGGCGTAGATGAGGTAGAATCCGAGCCGGATGGCCTTTGCCCAGTCCTCGCAGTTGATTCCGCCCGCAAGACGGCAGACGACCTCTGCCAGATCAGATCCTATGCTCACAAAAGCAATGCTACATCGATAAGTCAGCTCTAAAGCTAATCATCATTGTTCCTTCTGGACATTGTACTGGATAACTCACACAACCTGGCTAGTACCAATGGCTCGGAGCGCACGCGCAATTTTCAGACAGGTGTTCTGACGTCTCTCCAAGGTGGCCTTTACGGCAAATGCGTCGTTGACCGTACGAAACTCAACAAGATTCTTTGATCCATCCGTGTCCGCCAGAGGCGCGCCCACGGCAAGCTGGCTAGCCATTAAGGCGTAAGCGGCAGTATGGAGGAGCTTCATGGCAAACGTTTATCGTACTGGTTGAGAGGCCTGTAAGAGTCCAGGAACGAGAAGCTGATGTAAATGAAGGTTGAAAAGATTGAATGGATCGTTGTGGGAAGGATTGTCCAGAGCTCGCCAGAAGTCTCTCTTTATATACACATCATTACAACGTAGAAAACCAGGCCTATTGTCTTGCAACGTCCCGCTCGTCAGAAATCCCATCCTTTGCGATTTCCCTGTTTCGTCTCCACATGTCTATTCTCTGTCGCTTGCAATGCCCTGTCCTTCAGGAACCACAGCTCATTCCTTCGATTCCCATGACTCCTTGAGAGGTCTCTCGACCCATGCTTGAAGGTGGACTTGGCAAGCATCTCAACCGGCCTCCTTCTTAGAGGAGTTGTCTATCACTCCACATAGACGTACTTTCAAATCAACGACTTTCTACTAACCGTAAATAGATGATAACCCGGGATGCATCACGCCCCGTCAGACGGGGAGAGGGGCTTTATTGGTTGTTGGTTCCAACTGTGCCTTGACGGGACAGGTCTTCACACGCCAGCTTGGCATATCGACAGCCCGGGTTTTCGACCCATGCTTTGAGAAAACTTCTTTTTCTCTTCTGGTTTAGATTGGTGTAGGTCAATTCAGGGAGAGAGGCAATACTCTCCAACTGGTCTTGACAGTAGTTCACGACGACCAAGGGAAGTGGAAATTCCAAGCCCTCTTTCTTCCCACGATGTCTGGCCCCTTAACGGTCTCGTTATACCTACTACAATGGACCCTGATCGTATGTCATGCGCGTTGGTTGTCGATTTTCGGCTCTATCCACAACGCTTCTTATCTTTCTGATGCCTGCTCACCTACCTGCCTAGGGGATTAAAGTGATTCTCGGCAACTTCCCGTAGTGCTGCCTCCACACGTACAGTAGTGGCATGAGGTGATGCATCATATCGGGTTCAGCGGCTACATCCAATCCACAATCTAGCAGGGGACACACATCGTCCGATTGGCTCTGACTGACATCGTAGCCGGAAAGCGTTGGACGAAAGGCTGAGGAGTTGTCTTTCTGTCGGGACGGAACGGCAGAGACCATCCGGTTTCTTGGCTCCCGTTACGCCCGATTCCAGTACTTGATGCCCATTCTGACCCGCAAAAGCTTATGCCGTCTTTCCGAAAGGGACGTTGGTTATGAGCCAAGACGGGTAATCCGCCTGCAACCCCGGTTGATCTCAACTCGGGACAAAGCTTGCATGTTGTACTACGTATACGAATGCTTTGAGGGTTCTAGGGGTCTAACTACCTTGCGCATATATCTGGCTCTCCCTTTCTGTCTGGCTCTCTCCTTCTATCTGGCTGGACCTGTTGGAGTGATACTCTACGGCAATTCACACTTGCGTAGCATCGTGCGGAGCTTCTACAAAAAACAAGCATATTTCCACCATGGCCAGATTTCGACCGCAGCTCAATACTCGTTCGAAACAATCTTTATTGGTTAACGACGACTCAGCCTCAAACAGCCATGCAAATACTACCATCCCAAGCGACGCTATTGCACTCCCAATCACTCCAGGCAATCAGTGCAGTATCGGATTCCATCAGCTCATCACCCGTATAGGTCGGAGCCGTTTGCCGTAAGTGTTCTTCCCCCTCCTGTCTCTCCCCAATTAGAACCCAGAACTGGGTCGGCCAAGGGGCACACAGTTCGAGTCACGGTCCGTACTAACCACAGGATCTGGTGATGCAGAATTGTCTTCATTTTAGTCATTACTATGCTTGTAGAGCCAATCTCAAACATTATTGGGTCAGACAAGGCTGTCGAGAAAAGCCTTGCCGCCTGCTATATCATGATGTTTGCATGGATGTGTACGATGCTGTATGCGGGCGTGCTCCGACTTGGGAGATAACTAGGCTAGTCTGTAGATCTGAACCAGGGCTGAGTCTTTCGTGTGCACCGTCCGTCATATGAGTGATTGAGGATGGTATAAAAGACCACCTTCCAGGGCTGAGGTACTCTCCTAGAACCCTCAAAGCACTCGTAATACGATATGTGAGTGTATGCATTTAACGAAAAGTATGTACTCAAAGGTTGTCCTCCCAGAGGTCAAGTCGGCAGCGCAGTCTACTCGTCTACTCGGCCTCTTGCGCGGGAACGTTGATGGTGGCAAAGTTCCACGTCTTGCCATTGTCAGGCGTGCTCATGGCTCCGCCGGTGGCGCCATGCTCCCAGCCTCCGTTCTGTCCGAAGCTCTCGTCCGCCTCGCTGAGCACGACCGACACGTCCTTCCAGCCTGACAAAGTGTCCAGAGTTAGCCCTATGTCATTGCGCCATGTGTATGTTTTGTTTTAGAGAGCTCAACGTACTGTGCGCAGGGTGCGCCGCGCAGCCGCCCGAGGCGCACTCGATGGAGATGTAGAAGATGCGTCCCTGCGGTCCCTGACCTGCAGCCAAAACATGTCAGCTGCGGAGTCGAATATTCGATAGCGGTGCGCGAGAAAGAAAAGAAAAACGTACTGGTGGAAACGGTGGAAGCAAGCTTGCCGTCAATGTAGACGTTCTGGTCCCAGAGCTGGGTCGAGGGGTTGAGCTTATCTGCAAGCTTCGTTTAGTTTGGACGACACAACCACAACACTGGATGACCGTCTTACAATGCGTCTTGATGGTCGATCCAGCAGAAGCAGTCACCGGGTCGCCGACGGTAGGACTCAAGCCTACAGTCGCGGGATCGAGTCAGTTCACGTTCAGCATGATGCCGGATCGTATAGTAGTAGTAGTAGTAGTAGTATTGTTTAACACCATAGCATCCCCATATTGGAGCAAAGGGCGTTTGCACAACTAACCACACCTCTCAGGGAATTATACAGATAAATCCCCCTCTCCCCTCCCCCCTTTTTAAATAAATACATACAGAAAGAAAGAAAGAAAAATAAACAAATAATACCCCTATTAAAACCATATATCTACTATATATCCTCTTTCCTTTATTTTATATATCTTTATAAAAAGCTAAAGTTAGAAATATCTAGCTAAAACAAAAATTATAAATATAATATATTACTATAAACTAACTAGAATTCTAAATACTTTATAATATTAAAAAATTAAAATCCTCCTAATATACCTATTATCTTATAGAACTAAACCTAATATTATAAAATACTATACTATAAAAGTACTATTTAAAGTTAACTAAAGAAATATATATCTTTTAGAATATCTATATATAATATACTTCTATAAAGTAGTACTAGATAAAAAGAAATAATAAGTAGTAAGGCTTATTCTTATAACTTACTATATATTATACTATCTTTTATTCCTAAGTAATTCCTCTAAGATAATTTAAAAAAGCCTTAGTAATAAGATAATTTAAAATATAAAAAATAAAAAGCTAACTTAAGTATAAGCTTTAAAGTATAATGAGGTTCAATTAGAAGGCTGAAATATACCTATAGATATATTTTCTATTAAAAAGATCTATCAAGCTACTAACATAACCTAAAAACTATAAAACCTAATATCTAATATCTAATATAATAGTAGTTATACTAAAAGATCTAATAGGCTACTATTATAACCTAGAAATGTTATACTTCTAATATTAGTAATACCTATAGATATATTCTTCCTAGTCTCTAAAAAGAAAATATACTACTTCTTACTATTTATTTTAGTAGAAAGCTCTAGTTATTCTATAGTAAAAGATAGAATAAGCTAAAGTTTTAAACTTACTATAGTAGTAGTACCACTTAGTATTATTATATTAAAATTAATTATAATATACTACAAAATTGCTATATCTACTCCTAGTAGTAAAGATATAATATAAATCTTATTATAAAAAACTAGAAAACTCAGCTAAAAACCTTAGGTTAACTTTTAACTCTAGTTTAATATATTATAATATATTATTCTTACTATTAGTAAACTAAATAGTCTACTGATTCTTTTAAATCTTTCTCTTATATTCCTCTTACTTCTTCTTTATATAACTATATAAAAATAATTATATATTAAATTTATTATAAACTTATATACTTCTAAACTTTATAAACTAATTAGTAGCCTTATTACTATTAATCCCCTTATATCTAAAAATCTAAAAAACCTTTACTAGTAGATATAGATATAGTACTAGCTACTAGAACTATTAAATCTCTTTCTATAAAAGAATAATTAGTACCTTACTAAAATACTAAATAACTACTATATTATCTAAATATACAATAACTTCTTCTATATTATAATATATCTTCTACTAAATATTAACCAAACTAACCCTAACCCTATAAACCTTAACATCAAATACTTCTACTTTTAGTAACTAATAAGTACTAGAACTCAAAAACTCCTTACTCTAATATACTACAAACCTATAACTAGTATTATCATCAGTAATCTATAAACTATTAGAATATACTATAAAATAACGCTTAATATACTCTTTAGCCTAAATTAGATATATTTAAACTACTATATATTTATCTAGTAATAATATAGTTACCTCTAAGTTACTATAATTTCTAAACTAAAAAACTAAATATAAGAACCCTAAAATTATACTAGCTATTTTAGTTAGTATTATTAATCTCTTAATATTACCCTAATTCTATAGTAGTTTATAGTTTATTCACTTCTATATAAAAAGATAGTATATATTAAAAATACCTAAACATAATTTATACCTAACCTTTAAACTATCTAATATCTATTATACTAAAAAATACTAAATTCTTTAAATAATAAAATATTAAGATATATCCTCTAGACTAAAAATATACCTTAAAATCCTATATTTATAGCTTTTTATATATTATCTATCTACTTATTAAACCTTATAACTATATATAGCTAGATCCTATCTAACTATTATATAGCTAGTTTATCTGGCTTAGAATACCAAACCTTAATTATAAATACAACTTTTAAGAAGATAACTAAATATACTACTTTCTATATATAGCATAACATAATACTTCAATATATTTTATTAATATTATAAATATAATTAGAAGTTAACTTAACTACTTTAACTTTCTCCTATATATAGTAATAAAAACTAAACTTATAATTAGAAAAAACCCTAAGCTAGTAAATTATAAATTAAGAATAAACTTCTATATCCCTATACTAAATTATATAAATAAAAGTAGTATAACTCTGAGTAAAATAGACTAACTCTATCTTTACTAAACTAAAATCAATACTATTCTCCTTACCTTAAACTAATATCTCATTACAAATAGCTTACACTTTAGCTATTAATTCTTCTATAGTCCTTCTTATTATAAATATTATATAATTATCAGTATAACTAAAATAAGACCTAAGCTAATCTCTAGAGAAATATTCTTATTATTCTCTCTTATTATCCTATTTATTCTTTAGTTAAAAATATTTAAATTTATATAAAAATTTAATATAAAATAAATTAATATAAGAAAAACTAAAGAACTTTAAAGTAAACTATAAGTCAGAAGCTTTATTTCTATAGTATACCTCTTAAAGTATACTCTAACTTTTCTCTAAATAGTAAATTAATAAACCTAGTAAACTATATTCTCTAGCTAGCTTTATTCATATATATATAATATAAAATAACTAGAAAATACAATATTAAAAACACCTATTATATTTACTATAATTATTATTAAGATTTACTTATCAATAGAAATATCTTCTATATTATATATCAACATCATAACTATATTAATTAAAAAATATTTAAAAAACACCTTACTATATTATAAATAGAATACGTCTTCTTATACTATACTCTATACTAAATACCTCACTTCTAATCTCTTTAAACCTTTATTAAATATAAAGAAGAAAGAGATTAATTACTACCTTTTTATTATAATTAGAAACTAACTAATTTCTAATATTATAACAATCTTAACTTCTCTAAAACTTAAGAAATAATATTTAACTTATAAATAGATCCTATATAGTTAGATAACTATTACTTCTATATATAGCTATATTATATATAATAGAAATATTATAATCCTATCTATTCCTAAAATAGTATTACTAACTCCTAAAACTATATTAACTATTTTAATAATAATAATATAATTATCCTAAGGGATATACCTCTTAAATACTATTAGGATATTATAGAATATATTATTATCTTAATACTTCTTCTCTAAAATCTCACACCTTAAAAACTTAACCTTCTCAACTAATATAATAACTTTATTTATCCTATCTAATAGAAGAAGAAATTAGAATTATAATAATACCTAACTCTAGCCTATAATTCTATATAACTCCTTATCTATACTAATTCCTTTAATCTATTATATTTAGTATTCTAATCTAAGTTATCTTATTACTTTTAAAAAAACATTTTAAATAGCTTTAATTATTAATATACTAAAATTAACTTTATATAGTTGTTTATACTTCTTCTTCTTTTTACTATATTCCTTATTCTACTATATTAATAACTACCTATCTAATTATTAAGCCTTACTAGCTATTATAATAGTAGCTTAAGAAATTATTATAAAACTTTCTATAGTCCTATCTACTTCTTCTATTATACTAATAACTTCTAATAGAAACTATACTAAATCTTCTACTTAATAAATAAACCTATTATTAGTTATACTATACTGTAAGGTATATAGTAACTGCATGTGTTACTATATATATAGTAGTATACCCTCTACGCCTTACAAGTAATAAGTACTAAGCACCTAGCGCTAGCTATAGCTAAATATATAGTAATTAGTAAGTAATTACTATACTATAGATCTAGAACTTTATATAGTATTATAATACTATATAATATAATAATAATAATAATAAATAACTAGAATACTAATTTATACCTATATAGTAAGATTACATATAATATATATTACCCCCTAGATTAATTAATACTAATTAGTAGTTAACTT